>LR990116.1:21260000-21398081 GCA_905147225.2 Euproctis similis | reverse complement strand
AGTACCCTATGTTACTTCTAATACCTTCAAGAGTATATGTACAAAGTTTCATGATGATCGGTTCAGTAGTTTTTGCGTGAAAGCGTAACAAACAAACTTACATTCGCATTTATAATATTAGTATAAGTATATTAGTATAAAAGTATAAATATAAAATGTAGGATATTGTTGTTGACTATTTTATAAGTTTTTCCTTCGGGTTCAAAAATATGTAAATTACTTTAAAGAATATGTGTACAAAGTTTCATGATGATCGATTGAGTAGTTATCGCGTGAAAGCACGCAAACAAACTTACATTCACATTTATATATTACTAGCTGACCCGGCAAACGTTGTCTTGCCAAAAAATTAAATTTAAAAAATAGGGGTTGATCGTAGGGGGTTGAAAATTCTCAGACTTACCCGATATGAATACAAAATTTAATGAGTCGGTCAAGCCGTTTCGAAGGAGTGTGGGAAAATTGTGACACGAGAAGTTTATATATTAGAAGTAGGATAGGATAGGAATTAGGTTACATTTTTATTGTATAAGGGGCAAACGAGCAGGCTTATGATAGTTACAAACGCCGCCCATGGCCACCTCACCACATGCAGTGTTACAGTTGCGTTGCCGGCGCTTACAATGGGATATGGGTGGGGTCGGGAGTGGGTTTCGGTAGGGGAGGGGAAAAGGGATTGGGCCTCCGAACACCTCTCTCAGCGAGTGAAACGCGGCTAAGGCCACTTTTCAGCGATAATCTGAGAGGTCGTGGTATTCCACGGGTCGAGCCGGCCCATTCATGCAGCGAACACTGCGTGACTTTACCACTGACAAGGTGTGACTGATGTGACTGATTTATAATACATTCTAGATATATGTAATAAACTTTACATTTTTAAGATCGTGATATCTTTTAAAATGTAGTAAATTTATTTCGATAAGCGTAATCGCTAGACTGACATCATTTGACTTATAAAAAAAAAACACTCACTGTGAGTTAGCTACCCTGGTTTGAACATATGGTGGCCCGTTTTTTTCGTTGAAGTCAACAATAGTGACCATATAAAAAAAAATTGTTTATGTTGTATTAAAAAAAACTAAAGGTTGAGCAAAAACTTGGGACAAGTTCATTGCTATATTCATTGTTCATAAGTGGCATTGCTAATAAAGCTTTCTTTGAAGTTGTAAATAATATCAATGTCTTGGTTGTCAGTACGCTAATACATACTAGCTAAGCGAGTGACACGTGTAATAATCGTGCCTTATGGCACTTTGTTCTCTCTGCCTACCCCGCAAGGGATCTGGCCTGAAGTTATGTATGTATCAAGAACTTGAATTTAAATAAATATTAGTGTTAGATAGTCCATTTATGATGAAAGCTTTGGGGTATTAATATGATTGCGGCAATAATCTTTTGAGTGGAAAATGTATAAAATATGGCGGTACGAAGTTCGCGCGGTCTGCTAGTATATAATAATAAGAGTCGGCACTCCATACAATGTCCTGAGCTCTTTATAGTCACAGAGCATATAAATAAGAGTCGGCACTCCATACAATGTCCTGAGCTCTTTATAGAAACACTCTTTATAGCGATACGCCATTCTCTATTACGAAGAAATGTGTTCATATTTGTAGACAGTAAATATTTATTATTTTATTTTATAATCGTTCTTGAGGAGTAAACTCCAGTCGTGCGTCGGAGCGGACACACACTTTTACTTTTTTCTATAGCCTTCAGACTATTCGATTCAAAACATAGATAGATGTTTAAAAGTATCGATATTTTTTGTAACAAATAAATCTTATATTTGTAACCTTAACCATAACCAATATAATTATATTCCTATATCCATATCCGTGTCCGGAACAGAAATATTATATCCGTAACATCCCTGATCGCTATGTACAGTTGGTCGAGTGGAAACGTGTCCGTCGAGTGGAGCGCGCCCGCAAGGAGGCGCTCGACGAGCAGTTGAGCTACATCGTGGACAAGACCGAGCGGTACTCGAGACAGCTCGCCGCCAACCTGCACGCGCCCGCGCCCCCCTGCGCGCCCTCGCCTCCCCCCGCCCCCTCCGGACCCTCAGACGACGAGTTCGAGCCGCGCGGCGAGTCGGACGACGACGAGGAGACCATCGCGGCCGCCGAGCGGGACGCCGCGCACGAGCCCGGCGAGCTGGAGGCGCTGCAGCGGGAGTCCGCGCTCGACCTGGGCGAGCTGCTGCCGCCCGGCTACCTGGACTCGTCGCCGCCGCCCTCCGACTACGCGCCCAGCGACGACTCCGCCGACGACGAGACCACCATCGCGGCGCAGGAGGGCCGCGAGCCCGCGCGCGACGCGGCCGCCGAGCTGGACGAGCTGCGGCGCGACGCCGCCCTGGACCTGGACGAGCTGCGCGGCCGCTACGCCCCCCCGCCCGTGTGCGGCGACCGCTCGCGCGCAGGCTCGGACGGAGGCTCGGGCGGCGGCTCGGACTGCGACTCGGGCGGCGACTCGGACGGCGACTCGGAGAGCGCCTCGGAGAGCTCGGACGCGAGCGAGTCGGAGCCCGGCGAGGCGCTGGAGGCGCTCATGGAGCCGGAGCAGGGCTCGGAGCGGCGCGTGGAGGCGGCGGCCAGCCTGGCGGCGTCGCTGCAGCCCACCGGCACCACGCTGTCGTCCACGGCCGTGGCCACGCCGGTGCCGGCGCTGTTGCGGCACACGCTGCGCGAGTACCAGCACGTGGGGCTGCACTGGCTGGCCACCATGTACGCCCGGGGCCTCAACGGCATCCTCGCCGACGAGATGGGGCTGGGCAAGACGGTGCAGACGATCGCTCTGCTGGCGCACTTGGCGCTGGAGAGGCAGCAGTGGGGACCGCACCTAGTGGTGGCGCCCACCTCTGTAGTGCTCAACTGGGAGATGGAGTTCAAGAAGTGGTGTCCCGCCTTCAAGATACTCACGTACTACGGGACCATCAAGGAGCGAAAAATGAAACGTGTCGGGTGGACTAAAGCGAACTCGTTCCATGTGTGTATCACCTCGTACAAACTCGTAGTGCAAGATCACCAAAGTTTTCGCAGGAAACGTTGGAAATATCTCATATTAGACGAGGCACAGAATATAAAAAATTTCAAATCACAACGATGGCAGCTGCTGTTGAACTTCCAAACCGAAAGGTGAGAATTCCTGTCTTTATTGCTCTTATGACTTTCGAGTATCCTCTACCCGAAATGTACGGTATTTTGAGCCGAAGGAACTCGTGTGAATGTTGACTTGGGTAATATAATCGAAAAATATAACGTTGATTCAAACTAATACGCTGGAAAGTTAGTTGATTTAGTTAAACCTCTTAAAGTGTTATAAATAGCCTATTCATCGATAAAGGATATGTCCTCACCATAACATTAATAATATATCAAAACACGACGATCAATAGGTATTTGTAGACTCATCCATACTACCATGAAGTATTTAGATTCTCCACACCCAAAATCCTCAGATCAAATTAAATTTCTCCCGAAATACCCATGTCGCGTGTAAAGTTACAATGTGTTAGAGCCAAGCAGTTCGCTGCGTGAATGGGCCGGCTCGACCGGTGAAATACCACGACCACTCAGAAGATCGACGTAAAGCGGCTCATGCCGCGTTTCGTTCGGTGAGAGAGGTACCCGTGGCCACTTCCGGTGGGGCTAGTCCACAAATTTAAAGTCGCCTAGCGAACTATGGAGCAAACTGTGCCCGGGGTATCTCTGAAAGATTAACTCAGGAATGAGTATTTCTGACAGAGAGCTGGAGTAACCGACATAGCTCGCTGAAGGGGCAATGGGCTGGTCACATCTGCCGAAGGACCGATGGTAGATGGAGCGAGACGGTCATCAGCCCGATGGTCAGATGACCTCAAAATCGGTGAGATAGAGTTTGGGAGATATGTGATATCCCTGTCTTACACCTCGACTCAGCTCGATGGAGTTGTTCACTTGGTCCTGGATCTGGACAGCCATCGTAGGGGCGTCATACAAGCATCTCAACACCTCGATATATCGCCAGTCTTTCCGAAATGTCTGCAATTCATCCAAAACTGCCCAAGTTTGGATGGAGTCGAAGGCTTTTTCGTAATCCACGAATACACAGCGGCTGATTATTAGTGTCCGACCGAAGCTTCGGCCACCTTTGGCCAAAAATCCATCTTCGGCTTCGGCCGCATTCTGGGCCGAAGCCGAATGTCCCACCGAAGGTTCGGGAACAGTCAGAATTAAACGAACTGTTACGAAAGAGTGAGTGACTGACGGACCGGACAGCACTTAGTTCAGTGCCAATACCTCTATCACCGAGAGAAAAACGGCATGAGCCACTTTACGCCTATATTCTTCTTTAGTAGTTTATTGTGAAGATTGCCGATTAATCCGGCTTCGGCTTCGGCCATGGATGTGGTCCACGATAATAAATCTTTTAAAAACCTCGAGAACAACTCATAGATATGGCTCAGTAGTGAGATGGGTCTGTAATTCTTCAGTAAGGTCTAATCACCTTTTTAGATTTTAGAAGTTCTGTTATAATTCCGTCATCACGCCTTGTTGTTCTGAAGTTGCCTTAGAGCCGTCCTAATCTCGCGTTCTGCAATGTTGTGGATGTCCTCACTACAGTGACGCGTTAGAGCCCCTCTATGGTCATCGCTGTGTCCCGTCGGCTTGGTCACCCGTGTGGAATAAAGGAGTCCATAAAAAGATTCGATCTCTGCGAGAATCTCAGTCTTAGAGGTGACGACGATATTAAGGCAAGGAAACTATCAGAAATTATTGCAGAACGCCTCCACTCGAAACAAGTGAGCAAATGCTAACATGTAAACTACACAATCCGCGTTGAGCAAGCAACTTTACGGTCCCAGAAGAATCGTCAGTCATGTAGTCATTAATGGTACATGACTAACGATTAGATCAGTATGCACCACCAATGAGACGACCATTCACAGACTTGTGTACCTTGTGCAAGCGATGATGCGGTAAATTAAGTTTGTGCTTGCCTCTAGTATTAAAATTGTGTACATGGCTATGTTTTGTATATTTATTTAACTTCCTCCTCACAAGATTATGTTATATAACAACTGGGAGATACATTTTTTGAGGGAGACCTTGGCACCCAAATTATAAATTGCTCGAATAGCTCTTTTCTGAATAACGAAAATAGACTGAATCTCGGCTTAAGTGATGAATGAATGAGAATGATGAATACGCCAATCGTATCCTTCCCCAGAGTTCTCCCAAGCATCGAAAATATGTTTTATAATAGCAGCCCCAGCATCAGTTGTAAAACTACCTTTCGTGAAACCGTATTGCTCTCTGTGGAAAAGATTATTTAAATTGAAATGGTCCAGTAATTGTCGCGAATTTTTTTGCTAAGTGCAGCTAAAATTGAAATAAGACGAAAGTCGGTTGGTTAATTTTTTGTCGATGAATCCGTTACAGACGGCTGCTGCTGACGGGCACCCCGCTACAGAACAGTCTCCTGGAGCTATGGTCTCTGATGCACTTTCTCATGCCGGACGTGTTCGCCTCGCACTCCGAGTTCCGGGAGTGGTTCGGCGAGGTGGCCGGCATCGCGGAGGGCTCCTCGGGCTACAACGAGGGGCTCGTGCGGCGGCTGCACGAGGTGCTGCGCCCGTTCCTGCTGCGGCGGCTCAAGGCGGACGTGGAGCGCCAGATGCCGCGCAAGTACGAGCACGTGCTCGTGTGTCGCCTCGCCAAGCGGCAGCGCTACCTCTACGACGACTTCATGTCGCGCGCCAAGACGCGCGAGAGCCTCGCCTCCGGCAACCTGCTCGGCGTGATCAACGTGCTGATGCAGCTGCGCAAGGTGTGCAACCACCCCGACCTGTTCGAGCCGCGGCCCGTGTCCTCGCCGCTGCAGCTGGCCGCGCTGCGCTACCGCGTGCCGGCGCTCGCGCTGGCCACGCGCGTGCTCGAGCGCGAGCGGGCGGCCGCGCGGCTGGGCGGCGCGCTCGCCGCGCTCGAGCTGGCCGGCGCCGGCGCCTTCGCCGCGCACCGCGCGCGCCACCTGGCGCCGCCGCGCCGCCTGCTGGAGCAGCTGCCCCCGCCCCGCGCCGCGCCGCGCCCCCCGCGCGCCGAGCTGCGCCTGCACCTGCGCCTCGTGCCGCGCGCGCCGCCGCGCTCCGCCGCGCCGCCCCCGCTGCCGCCCCCGCGCGCCGCGCCCGCCCCGCCGCCCGCCGCCGCCCCGCCCCCGCCTGTCAGTACCCGTTTAGATACAATTAATACCTTTAATACTCACTAATACAATTAATATTTACGCTCTGCTCGTAGACAGAAACAGACTAAAACATAACTTAGTCATATTAGTATATTGTGCAACTAGTGCGAAAAGTTGTCGATTGCAATCGACAACTTCGCACGAATTGCACATACTATTTTTTTATTACGAATGCGGCTGAAAGTTGAATAACTCCACAAAAAACACTGACAAAGTTAAAATATATTTAGTGAATTTATTTTTACCTATCAAACACAATACATTAGTATAAATCGGGAACGATCAAGTACAAAGTAAATAAAATTATTTAATATGTTTTACTACTATTGAAATAAACTGTTAAGTTGTAACAATTTGTGAAGGTAATATTAAAACACATATAAATTATTTATTTAAATGTCAACCTCACTTCTTTGATATTGACAATTCGATTGTCTTTTTTTTTTCTTGTTATTTTTGTTAATTTGCGTGCGCCAATGAAAATTTGGGTGCGAGAAGTTTACTTGTCGCACTCAAATCGACATTAAATTTACTCAAAAGTCGTGTGGTAATTGGGAAGTGGGCAATTAGCGTCTTTTCGACCCCAAAAGCAAGCGAAAAGATAGAACTTTTCCCGCATGAGTAATAAAAAAACTTTTTTGAATTCGTGTGCTGGTAAGATATGTACCTGCTGTTTGAACTCTCAAATGAAATCGCAGTTAGTATTATTTGTTAATGTTTATTACCACTTTTTCGTCCCTTACTTAGGTACTAGCAAACTTCTGTTGTTCGGGGTGACTTGGTACGTCCGAACATAATTATAACTAAGTATGAATTGGGATGACTTAATAGGTTGAATAAAAACGAGTTATATAACTCGTTTTTACGTAACCTGTAAGCCTGTAAGCTATATATACTAACCCTGTAAGAAGTTTAATGTAGGTTTACGCTTCTACATAAAATTAACGCGATCGTGTTTTTACTATACTATTTTTTAATGCTAAAATTTTAATTAAAAATACCAAAAGCTGTGAAGTCTTTTTTGCATTCACCAAATTTAAGTGTTCAGTTTAAACATCCACCTATCCGTGTGCCGTAAACGGGAGTTTAAAATACATCTATTCACGTATTTTAAACTTCCTTTTAAATTAATAACCGGAAAGTGTCAGTCCCGGTAACATTTCCGAGTCCGAGCCTTATCGATCTCGACTCACCCCGATTCGTTTTCTGTTTGAATTCGGACGGTATTAAACGTTTTCCACCGACCGTCACCCGCAGAGCGCGCCGACGAGCGCCACCGGGCCGGGCGTGCGGCTCGAGGCGCGGCGGCGCGCCTGCCTGCGCCGGCTGGCCGCCGTCAACGAGCGGCGCTGCTGGCGCCTGCCGCTGTACGGCGCCGACCTGCGCCGCGCCGTGCTGGCGCCGCCTCCGCCGCCCGCGCTGCCGCCGCGCGACCTGGCCGCCTGGCTGGAGCGCCTGCGGCCCGTGCTGGAGCGCTTCTGCGTGTGCACGGGCGCCGCGCGCGCGCCCGCCGCGCAGCTGGAGGCGGGCGCGGGGCCGGGCGCGCGCGGGTGGCGGGCGCGCGCGCGGGGCGCGCACCACGCCGCCGCGCCCGCGCTGCGCGCCGCGCTCGCCGCGCTGCACGCGCCCGCCGCGCGCCAGGCCGTGGCCTTCCCGCACCCGTCGCTGCTGCAGTACGATTGCGGTAATTGATTGCTCGACCGAGCCGACTAGCTAGCCGACAAGTGAAACTTCTTGGCGACATCATTTTTCCAAAAATGACATACTGTAATTACAACTTTACAGAAATTGGTTCAATGAAGCTAAATTATAGGTAAACCGTCCGTAGGTAAAGCGCGAACGTCCTGGTTGGTTTGCGGGACGCTATACGATGCGATGATTCAATATCTTGAGATTGTTTATTCTTGTTCATTTTCTATGTATTATACAACCGAACGAATTAAGCATTATTAAATCTAAAAAAAAGATATTACACGTTTGTTAATTAATCGCCGTCTGATCTGCAAACACTAGTCACTATTATGAAAGATGATTGTTTGATGAAAGGCTTACAATTGAATGTGATGAAAACGAAAGTTATGGTGTTTGAAAGGGAGGAATCCAGAACAGATGCAAGGATAATGGTTGACGATGTATTGCTGGAACAAGTAAATGAAATTGTATATCTTGGATGCGCTTTTAGCAGGGATGGAAGGTACACCGCTGATGTAGAAAGAAGAGTGGCGTTAGGAAATAAAGTAAATGGGGCGTTGGGCAGATTCCTGGGCCTAAAGATATTAGCAGAACAGCCCAGCTAGCAATTCACAATGCAATACTGATCCGAACGCTAACTTATGAAAGCCAGAGCTGGGTGTGGCAGAGCGTGCATGAAAGTAGGATAAACGCGGTCGAAATTAGGGCATTGCGCAAAATCTGCGGAGTGACCCTCGCTTACCGCGTGGAAAACAAGGTTATAAGGAAGGAAGTCGGATTGAAAGAGAGTGTTGGTGTAAAAGTAAGAAAGGGCATGCTCCGATGGTACGGACATGTAGAGAGGATGGATGATGCAAGATTGACTAAGCAGATATACAATGCAAAAGCGGATGGGATGGATGTAGGAGTCGAGGACGGCCTAGACACACATTCCATGACCAAATAGAACGTGTTCTGGAGGAAGGTGATGTTAGGAGCCACAAAAATCGACGCGCGTGCATGAAAAGAATTATGAAAGTCAACGAAGAGAGTGAGGTGTGTAAGAATCTTGCCATATGGCGCTCAGTTCTCTCTGTCTACCCCACAAGGGATTTGGCGTGAAGTTACGTATGGAATTTATCATACAAAATATTTTTTTTTAATCATAATATCTAATCTAAATCTAATATAATATTTAATCAATTATATAATTTATTATAAATTTTTAATAAGTCTCGGTGGTCCGGTGGTCGAGCACACGGCTTCTGATCCAGAGGTCCGGGTTCGAATCCTGACACTGGCTCACACCAATGACTTTTCGAAATTGTTTTCGGAAGTTAAGTGTAAAAAATATCGATGACTAAAAACTTTGTGCCCTGTATGGCAATAGGTTCGCCACCTATTCTATTTGGGACGTAAACATAACGGCGAGAGCAGGCTTAACAGCCGCTGCCTACACCCTTGGGTAACAAAGTGAAGTTATACTATGGTAATTTATTAACATTAATCTAAACTTTCGTCAAAGCTTGAAAATTCTTCATTTGAAGATTCCGATGACGAACCTTGCGATAATTCTATAATAAACGGGCGATACATTCCATCGTAGGTCTTGTCTATCAGATTGTCTTTTTCTCTTAATTTGCCTTCTATTTTAATCACATGTTCAACACATTTGGCCCATTGAGCTGGAGTATAGATAATATTTTTTCGAATTTTTACCATTTTTGCGCCAAATTGGTAGTAAGATCTATGGAAGCAAGTTGAGCTTTGATGTGACCCCATACTAACTCCACGGGATTTAAGTCCGCATGATATGGCGGCCGAAGCAAGACTTCGTGGCCATGACTTTAAAATTTCATTAATTACATTTTTTTTCTCAATAGGTGTAATTTGGATCAGATTATAAAGTTGTGATCTATACGTTTCTGGACTGCATTCAATATTGTGCTTTTGTAGCCAATCAAGCATTGTTAGTTTCAATGCTGATTTGGAAGGCTTTTTGTGAATTTCAACATTATGATATGAGGCATTGTCCAATACGACTACTGAATTTGGTAGCAAATCCGGTCCATTTTTCGAAATTGTGAAAATTCATATCGTCCCGATTTACTTTTAGATTTAAAAATGAGAAAATTACCATTGACATATCCCTTTTCTCGCCCCGCATGAACGACTATTAGTCTTGGCCCTGCTACTATATCCTTAAGTGTCCCCTTTCTTTCTGTGAAATAATGCTGGCAGTCTTTATAAGACTGCCAGCATTTACAAATTGTATGTGAAGAATTTACGTAAGTTTTGTCTACATATACAATTTTCCTGCCTTCTGTTCTATATTTCTTTTTTTTAACAGATACATCTGCCTTTTGTGTAATATATCCATATTTTCCATGAACAGACTTTGCTTAGATTGCAGTAGTTTGCATTCAAATCCTATTTTATGAAGGTACTTTCTTATCTCATTTACCTCCTTTCTAATCCCTAGATAAATAGTACCGTATTTAGCAGTCGTTTGAAAAATACCACGCGCGGACACGCCCTACGTTAGTCACTGCCGATTGACAGTGACAAACTAATAATAAACTAAGCTAAGTTAGTCAGTCACCCGCCCCGCGTCTCGCAAACCATCAGGATGGTCGCGCTTATGAGGGTTTACCTAAAGATAAAGTTCAAGCAAAAAGCTTTTATTACTATAAACATGGATACAAATAATTCAGTTATATTACCTTATTATTACTAAGATTATAATAACATTAATGCATCAATTATATTTCATTCATTAATTATAATAGAACCCGGCGAACTTTGTTCCGCATTAAAGTAATAAACAAGTAAATTTTAAATTCATCACATTTTCTTTACCATATCATACATGGATTATAGATACAAACCACCGCGTTGAGACCCTCTATCTATTACACAAAACCGCGTCCAAATCCGTTGGGTAGTTTCCAAGCTATAAGCATACTAGCTGGCCCGGCGAACTTTGTTCCGCATCAAAAGTAATATATGAGTAAAATTTGGATATTAAAAATGCTAAATTGTGTTATTTGTCGGCACGCGTTTTGGCGCGCAACTCCACTACTATGTTCCGCTATGTTAATACTGTAATATCCTCGTAAATATTCGTTTAAATTACATACTGTACAGGGCCATATTGATATATATTAAAAGCACAATCTATTTAAGACACTTAATTGGATGAAAATTAATGCTGTAATGTTTAAAATTGCTTTGTATATAAGCCATTATTTCTCGTAAGAAGTAAAAGAATAAAAATGGTCACTGTGGGTTATCCTTAAGAGATAGACATATGGGCATATGTCTACGTCGCGGATTTTTTTGTAGAAATTCTGAAAGTGTTTAATAATGTAGAACATTGTTTTGAGCTATCACTTAGGGTTCAGCCAGCGATTGCAATTAAAGTGCTAAATCTCCAAAATTAACATTTTTTCTTTACGTCATATATGAATTATAGATCAAAACCACCCCGTGGAAACCCTCTAACTATTAAAAAAACTGCATAAAAATCCGTTTCGTATTTTAAAAGATATACGCATCTATGGGGACAGACAGCGAAAAGTGACTTTGTTTTATCCTATGTAATGATAAGCGGACATTCAGCAGAGAGCGACTTTATTTTATACTATGTAATGATATTATATAATGATTACTACTATTATTGTTATCGGATTCTGGTTAGATCAGTCGCCTGATTTTCAGTCACACAGACAGTTGTTTGTAGTTGCGATTGATGCATTGAGTTGAGAACGAAGACGATGATGGACATCAGCTTGTACAATAAGTTTATTTAAAGATTACTCGGAACTTGTGGATTTTTGTGCAGTGGAACAAAAATAGGTCCACTCCTGAGGCCAAGTTTTAGTCTGCCAAATCCTGTTGCACGGCGTCTGAAAAATCTCGACTCTATAATCTCCAGATGCATTGATGGTTTCAATAGGAATTGCATCTCTACCGAGCGCAATTCCGTTTTTCATGTGGGAAATGACAGCACGTACTTCAGCTCTCAGTATACCTGGCCAGTGCCAGAGTAGTGTGCGTCATCCAGTGTTGTCGTTTGTGGCTGGTGTTGGGTGGTTGATGTTGAGTTTCGCATCAGCATTTTTCATTAAATCCTTTGCCTGCCTCCACAGTTTGTCGGGAGAAGCTGTTTGGATGTTTGAAGGAGTCCATTGTTTCCAGTTGTGTTCTAAAGCTGAGAAAAACCTGGGTTTATAACATTAAAACAATTTTTAGGATTACATTGCGTTTATTTATTACTTATTACTTTTTACACTGTAATGGTTGGATTCTTCCAGTTTTTACAGATTTTCTTGCACTCACAACTTAAGTTGCAATTTTGCGAACAGAAGTTGGTGGTCCCATCCACAGTCAGCCCCAGACAAGGTATGAGAGTTTTGGATTGATGTTTTCCATCTAGAACTTATCATATTTAATCGATTTGATTACGATTGTTGCCATCTGATGTCGTCCAAGTATATATTACCCTTAGGTGGTTTTTGAAGAAACTGTTTGCAATCACCGAGTACTTTTCTGAGGCAAATTCTCGTTCCTCTCTCTCATTTCGTAGCCCTAATCCAAATTTTCCTGCCCAGTTGCTTAGAAGGGTTTACGACTGCTCCGATCTTTGCGTTAAGATCACCCATGATTATAAGGATTTCACGTTTGGGGATCCATTCCATAGCTATTTCCAATTCCCTGTAGAAGACTTCTATGTCCGTGTCACTTGGAGCTAAGGTTAGCGCATACAACTGTATCATTTTCAAATTCACAGGACTTGCCTTGGTGATTATACTTAGTAGGCGATTATTTATGCAGTCATATCCCGTGACACAGTTACTGATGGCCTTTGGTGTAGCAAAAGCAACCCCGTTCCTACTATTTTAATTGTTGCCGGAGTGGTATATAGCGTGTCTGGGTGAAGAAGTCATTATCATCATCATCATCATCATCATCATTAGCCCTTTTGAGGTCCACTGCTGGACATAGGCCTCCCCCAGAGAGCGCCACAACTGCCGGTCCGCTCAATCATGGGGGGATTTTGCCGTAATCGCTACGCTTGGCAGGCGGGTTGGCGATCGCAGTAGGCGGTATTTTCTTGAGAGAGAATGCTGCTGCCCATTCTTCTAGCTTTTCCCTTAGTCGCCTTTTACGACACCCACGGGAAGAGATGGGGTGGCGGTATTCTAAGCCGGCGCCACACAGCAAGCCGGCGTCACACAGCAAAGTGAAGAAGTGGCCATTACCAATGTGTTTCACTGATGCCACAAATGTTCAATTTACATCGTAATATTTCCTCCTCCAAGATCTTTAGTTTACCAGGCTGCAGTAAACCGCGAACATTCCAGGTGCCTATCCTTTGAATGCTACGCATTTTCATAACGTTGTGGGTTCCACTTTCCATGAGATGGTCTCCTACATCGTCATGGCCGGTAGCCAATTTCACACCGTCTGCCCCGGACGCAGATCGGCGCTGGTTGCTAAGCGGACCACATGGCCACCATTTTATATTATGGCAAACCTTCATGATGACTTTCTTGGGAAATTAGTGTGGTGGTTTCCCATTGCCTTCCACACCAGTCCTGTTAGAGGTCATTTGAACCTCAAGGCTGCTGTAGCCTCTTCCGATCAATTGCTCGGTTGTCAGAGGCTCGTTCGTTTTGTAGCAGGGAGCACCGCGACTGCGCAAGGCCATCGCCATCGGCTTTTCATACGAACCACCGATGCAGGCAGGAGAGGTTGACAGTAGGGTCGGTTAAGATGTTATTACCGTTCCCCCTTACCTCCCGGTCGTATTAATTAATTATACAATAATTAATAAAACAAAGATTTAATAAAACAAAATGGTTCCCTTTTTTTCTTGATTTTTCTCTTAAATTTTGCTGATTAGTTTTTATTTAAGTACAGGAAAGTGTTTAGGAAATGCAGTATTTTAGAAAAATAAATTACGCAAAATAAAAAATCGTAATTCAAATTATCAATTAAAATAACAAAATATGTCTCTTTATTTTTGGTTTACAACGTAAATTATATAGAAATAATTACAAAAAAGGTTTATTATTATTATAATAAATTCTTATTAATCAGTCTCGTCATTAAAATCTATTGCTGAAAGAAAAAGAGAAAGGTATTATACACTACTCGCTTGTGTATACGATTGTCGCGCCTGCCGAAACTGTAACCGCCAGAATAGTTTATTTTATTTTCATAGCGTTATGTCATATGGTATATTGCTATGGGGCAGAGCAGCTGGGATTCAGTCCATTTTCGTTATTCAGAAACGAGCAATACGGGCAATTTATAATTTGGGTGCTAGGGTCTCCCTCAGAGAACGTTTTAGGGAAATTGGCATTTTAACAGTTATCTCCCAGTTTATATATGATAACATCATGTTTGTGAGGAGAAACTTAGATAAATATACAAAACATAGCGATGTACACAATTTTAATACCAGAGGCAAGCATAAGCTTGAATTACCCTATCATCGCCTGCACAAGGTACACAAGTCTTTTTTTGGGAATGGGTGTACAGTTTTATAATAGGATACCTGCGCATATTCTGGATTTGTCTTATGATCGCTTTAGGCGGGCTGGGAAGGGTCGTCTCATTGGTGGTGCATACTACACCATCAACGACTTCATGACTGACAAGTCGGAGTGGGACCGTCAAATTGCTTGCTCAACGCGGATTTTTCATTTTTCGGATTCGGATTTTTCGGAATTTGTTCACTTTTTCGGAGTGGAGGCGTTCTGTAATAATTGCTGATAGCTTTTTAATTTTAAATTTGCCTTGATATTGTGTTCAATATGTGATACTTAAATTTTATTATTCGCCACAATTGTTGCACAACGTTACCACTCTAATTAAAAGATGTCGCGTCAGTTGTGCTCGACTACTGTGAACGCATAAAATTTCTTAGTTAACATGTAGGACATTGATTTTAATTCGGTTGGATCTTAATTGTCGAGTATTCTATTTACCTTTTATTCACCAACCTACTGATTTGTTTTCAGTAGTTATAATAATGTATGTTATTATATATGTTATTTATTTCAAATGTTTTGAAAAGAGTATTTGGCACATGAGTTTCTTGCCCGATTCTTCTTATGATAGCCCCTACACTCGGAATCGGGCCGCTCGTGGAGATTGCGTCCGTGTCTTTTTTTGTTCCACGGAGGCACTTTGCACAAGCGCTTTTAACGATTTTACCATCACATTTTTTCAGTTCGTTCCAACAATCAAAACATTAGGTGAACCTGAAATAACTTAAAACAATAAATACTATAATCAAACCCACGTGTTGAATATATTAGAAAAAACACTTAATTGTTTTTGATCATTCTGAGCGCAAAAAATCTTTAGAAGTAAACGTGGCGCGTTACGGAAAAATGTGCAGAATTAAGATGGCGCATAATCGAAAAACGTTACTTACGATTTTACATGCTCTAAAATTCCTCCCTACGTCGATAAAGAAGTTTCACTTCAATAAATGATAAATTTGCAAAGTATTGCATTATACAAAGTGTACCGTGTTCGTGCAGGCAAACTGCAGACCTTAGACGGGCTGCTGCGGCGGCTGAAGGCGGGCGGACACCGCGTGTTGATCTTCACGCAGATGACGCGCGTGCTGGACGTGCTGGAGGCGTTCTTGTCGCTGCACGGCCACGCCTACCTGCGGCTGGACGGCGCCACGCGCGTGGAGCGGCGCCAGGCGCTCGTGGAGAGATTCAACGCGGACGCGCGGCTGTTCGCCTTCATCCTGTCTACGCGTAGCGGCGGCGTCGGCCTCAACCTCACCGGCGCCGACTGCGTCATCTTCTACGACTCCGACTGGAACCCGACCATGGACGCGCAGGCTCAGGACCGCTGCCATCGCATCGGCCAGACGCGCGACGTGCACGTCTTCCGCCTCGTGACCGCCAGCACCGTCGAGGAGAACATCCTGCGCAAGGCCGACCAGAAGCGAGCGCTCGGCCACCTCGCCATTGAGGGCGGTCGCTTCACCACATCGTACCTGCGCGGGGTGAGCGTCTCCGCCGTCTCGTCGCGGCCCTCGCGTCTGCATCGCCTCGGACACGACTCTGAATTCCCGAACGTTCTGTCGGCAGGCCAACATCAAGGAGCTGTTCGGCACCGACGCGGGCGGCAGCGGGGGAGCCGACTGCGGCTCCGGCGCCGAGCTAGAGAGCGCGCTGGCCGCGGCCGAGGAGGAGGCCGACGCGGCCGCGGCGCAGGCGGCGCGCGCCGAGGCGCAGCACGACCTGGCCGAGTTCGACGAGACGCTGCCGCTGGCGCCCGACGACCCCGCGCCCGGCGTGCCCCCCGCGCCCCCCGCGCCCGCCGCGCAGGACGAGCTGGCCGCGCTCATGACGCAGGTACGGCCGCCGATCGTTCGGTACAGATCACGAATAACGAGGGTCGGCGAGCGCTGCAAGTGTCATAACATTAAACCGTTACAGCTGTCGCCGATCGAAAAGTACGCTATGAGAATGGTGGAGAGCAGCGAGGCGGCCACGAGCGCCGAGCGCGACGCCCTGGATGAGATGCGGCGCCAGCTGCACGAGTGGGAGGAGGCGCGCCGCCAGCTGCGCGCCGGCACGCCGCCGGGGGGAGCCGCGCCCGCGCCCCCCGGGGGAGCCGCGCCCCCCGCCAGCCCGCCCCCCGCCCCCGAGCCCGAGCTGACGTACGCGCGGGCGGACGCGCGCGCCAAGGTGCGGCGACACACGCGCTCGCGCGGCACCGTGCACATCAACCTGTGGACGCTGGACGAGGGCGGCGCCCCGGCCCGGCCGCGCCGCGCGCTGCGCAACGGCACCCTGGACGCGTGGCTCGGCGAGGCGACGCGCTCGCAAAACGATAATAAATGATTTACATAGAAGCGAAGTGTTTATGTTTCTGACGTTCGACGTTCGGTGCCGCACGGTGTTCGTACGTAAATGCTTGTACGTAGATGCGCGCCGGGCGGCACCGACGCGCACGAACGTCAGGGATGTACCGCGACAAGCATTTACGAGCGACCGCCGCGCCGCCGCCCTCGTCCTGCGTCCATTACCCGCATCACGTTGCTCCTTATTATTTGACAGAGACCTGACTGATAGGTGACTTTGTAGATTTGCGAATAGAACGCTTTTCTTCAAAGCATTTCGCTGAAACTTGGTTGCACTCTAATACAATACGGAATTGATTCATTTTGATAACATTATACCTCTAGGCTGATAGCTCGTTATTGAATAATAAAACCAAGTTAACAGTGGAGTGTGGAAAGGCCCACAACTCAATGATAATGGTAAACTACGTAATACTTAATATAATAGTAATTGACAACGGTGAAAGTTAAGCGGCCAGTAAGGTGGCGAATGCGCCTGAAACTAATCTTTACATGGTTAACAATAAAGCCTTAGTTGGATATATCATACAAAAAGAAATAAAAGATGTGTACAAATGAAGTTTCAACATAAGATAAGACTGCCCATGCAATTACATGAATTGAACAATTTTATCCATTACAAAATTCACAACTTTACGAGATGAAATTAGTAATATTTATAAATAATTAATTTGGATCAATTTATGTAAACAATAATCAGATCAAACAAGTAATGAGTCAGAATTTTAAATTATCTCTGATAATCAATAAAAGTAATCAATAAGCATAATCAGTAAAAATAATCATTAAACATAATAAAATATAAATAGGCAATTATTCATTCACCATCATACGCCTTTTTTATGGCCACTATTAGAGAAGTAGTGCTCTCTATGGAGCGCCACCACTCACGGTCTAGTGCCAGGCGCATCCAGTGGCGTCCAGCGATCTTACTAGGTCGTCGGTCCACCTGGCGGGAGGACGGCTACTCCACGTCGCCCAGTACGTGGTGGCCACTCGACACTCGACATCGGTCACCACTTCAGCGTGCTTTCGTCACGCCCGATCTTCTGCGTGTCTCGGTATTTAGAATTTTGTAGCGTAGACACATTCCAAGCATAGCCCGCTCCATAGCACGCTGAGCTACTAGTTTTGTAAAGAGGCCAACATTTAGAGACCACGTCTCAGTTTCGTACGTCATCACTGGTAACACATCGGTCATAGACCTTTGATTTAAGGTACTGAGCGATTTTGGACGAGAAGTTCTCCCTTTGTTTCCCGAGGTAAATCGACGGATCCAACTCGGTCGGGCAGCGACCGAGTTGGATCACAGAGCTCGACAAATTCGAGAATTGGATCGCCATCAGTTATCGGTCTTTGAATGACATGGGCATTGACCATTATTTTGGTCGATATACCGATCGTCAATTTAGCATCTCTGAAGAGACTGCAGCACAGCTCACGTTTCGACGGAATCAAAAGCTTTATCGCAGCCCGCAAACGCCGGGCAAAAAGGTTGATTATATTATCGCCCTTTTGTATAATCTAGCGAAATGTGTGAATGTGGTCTATGGTACTGAAGCCGTGACGGTAACCGGTTTATTCGTGAGGCTGAAAGTCGTCGAGCGTGCGCGGGATCGATTTGGTATGAATCTTGAAAACAGTTTAGAGACCCACGTCTATGAGCTGTTTTCAATAATCATTATATTAGCTCAAGAGCGAGATGGGTCTATAGTTCTCTAAGCGGGTTCTATCAACCTTCTTAATAAACAACGCCACCTGGCTTCTGGTCCACGCCTCTGGCAATCTTGTGCCCAATACTTTTTCCAGCTGATGGCGATTCTTAAGTTTCTGTATTATACCCAAATATAATACATACTATTCCACAAATTGTAAAGGTGTGTTGTTGACTAAGAAGTGGTGCAAGACTGGTGGTGTAAGATAACTAGTTATGAATTGGATTTTCAAACTGGCCTCGTATTAGTTCTCTGTGCCTCTGTGATTTCCGCATAAAACTGATGATATTTTTATTGTTTATTTCTTGTTTTTTTTATGATAGAAGGAGGCAAACGAGCTTGCGGGTCACCTGATGAAAAGCGACTACCGCCGCCCATGGACATCATATCATATCAGCGTTGCCGGCCTTTAATGTAAAGGCTCGTTTCTTGAAGGTGCCTAGGTCGTAGCGGTCCGGAAAGACCGTTGCCGGCAACTGTTTCGACAGCGGAACAGTGCGTGGTAAGAAGTGCCAGTGGAAACGCACAGTTGTCGATCGCCAACTGTTCAGCCAATGCGGGTGGTAACATTAGCGAGTTGAGCGCTGGCGAAAATCAGTAGGTGGTATTAATTCGAACAATTCCGAAGCAACATCTCTCCGCAACGCCAAGGGGTCAAGCCGATCGGAAAGAGCTTGGTTGTCGACAAGCCGAACCGCGTGTCTTTGGATGCGGTCAAATGGGGGTAAGCTGGAACTGGGGTGCTCCTGCCGAAAGATGAGAACAGTATTCCACGTGAGGTCGGATTATATAGCTGCAAGCGATGACCTGACGTGGAATACCGTCCTGGTCGATTGAGCACACCAAGCTTTTTCGAGGCTAATTTAGCCTTGCCCTCCAGATGACCGCGAAACTGGACGTCGCTCGACAAGTCGTCACCAAGAATTCCGATATCGGCTGAGGCGGGTAAGGGAATGCCCTCAAAACAGGGAGCTACGACAACGGTTTACTTTTTAGCGGTAAACGCGCAAACCTGTGTCTTCTTAGGGTTGAATTGGACTAAATTTAGTCGGACCCAGTCCGAAATCTGACTAAGCAGAGTTTCGATTTCAGACACAAGTTTATTCCGGTACTCATCGACGTTCTCCCGAGAAATCCGCAGGTGGCCGATATATATGGCATCCCCCGTACTGTCATCCGCATAACAATGAAGATTGCCGTAATGCAGCATGTCATTGATATGCAGAAGAAACAGCGTAGGGAATAGCACATAGCCCTGGGGGACTCCAGCATCACGGATTTTAAGTCGGAGCATGGCCCGTCGACAGTGACCTCAATGCTCCGAGCCGCGAGAAAACTGGAGACCATATCGCATAATTTCTCGGGAAGCCCATAACAAGAAAGATCCGAGAGAAGTGCTTTGTGCCAAACCCGATTGAAGGCCTTCGCTACGTCCGAACTAACCGCCAGCGCCTCTCCTTTCCTCTCAACCACTATCAACCGCCAGCTCCTTAATTATCTAGCTAGAAGATCA
This sequence comes from Euproctis similis, assembly GCA_905147225.2. Lineage (NCBI taxonomy): Eukaryota > Metazoa > Arthropoda > Insecta > Lepidoptera > Erebidae > Euproctis > Euproctis similis. Next base: position 21,378,052 of record LR990116.1, on the reverse strand, counting down.
CCAGCTGAGCGACCGTGACTGAATCCGTACTGGCGTCACTAATCAGCTGGTGCTCCTCTAGCTAGATAATTAAGGAGCTGGCGGTTGATAGTGGTTTCCATGATCTTTGAGAACAGGGAGGTGATGGCGATAAGCCTGTAGTTGGACGGACGTTACGTTACGGAAGTTACGTTGGACGTTTGGTCCAATAGAATTTTCAGTTTCCTTGCTGTAACAGAAAAATTGCATCTACATACTTTTCTGCTTGGTAGGTGAATTGTTGCTCTCAATAACACAGGATTTGATCGAAAGGAGATAGCACTTCATAATTTAAAATTATGTTAGGTTTTGTAGTCATTAGGTCTCGGTGGTCCAGGGGTCGAGCACCGCGCTTCTGATTCTAGAGGTCCTGGGTTCGAATCCTCACACTGGCTCACACCAATGACTTTTCGAAGCTCTTTTTGGAAGTTATGTGTGTGATAAATATCGACGACTGGAAACTTTGTGCACGGTATGGCAATAGGGTCGCCACCTATTCCATTTGGGGCGTAAACATAACGGCGAGATAAGGCTTAACAGTCGCTGCCTACATCTTCGGGTAGAAAAAGGCGTGAAGTTATGTCCCTATGTTTGTAGTCATTATGATATCTTTTTCTTTTGTTGTATTTTTATCTGGGAGATCCAAGTCCGTCGGTTTATGGTCTTCAGCTTCAAAGTTGTATCGTTGTGCGTATTGATTAAGTCGCTCTCATCGAGAGCTTCCGTTACCATATGTAACTGTTCGTTCGTATTTCTCGGGAACTCTGACTTGGACATTAAGATTTCCCATGGAAATAGATTCGTTTGTATCGGTTATAAAATCATTCTTTCATGTCGCCAAGCGTCTTCCGGATAAATCGGTCATTCTGATGCCATAGTGAACATATATTCGCTCTAATGTCATTTTTGGTCATTGTCAAAAAAAGCGGTGCAGGTGATCACACGTTTAATGCGAGTAAAGTCAGCGGTGCAGGTGATTACCTGCACCGCTGACTTTACTCGAATTAAAATCGAAATGAGTTTTTCGCGTTCTAATTTCCACGACGCTTTTGCGTGTAGTGACATCTCGCGCACGCCAACTAATGTACCCCGTTCTAGTGTGAGATGACGACGAATTATCTAATATCGAGACTCGTCTATCGAAGCGTAACGTCGTTCCGAAGCGCGAACACGGCTCGCCGTCCTCGCATCACGAACGAAACGTGTCGCAGGTGTGGGTGAGCGTCACGGGCGAGGGGCTCGAGCGCATGCCCGTGTGGTGCCCCCCGACGCCGCCCTCCGGCGACGGCGACGTGTACTGCGACGGCTGGGCGCGCGCGCTGTACCGCCGCGGGGCCGCCGCCGAGGCGGAGCTGCCGCCGCTCGGCCGCCGCGAGCCGCGCGCGCGCGAGCCGCGCCGCCCGCCGCGCCCCGCGCCGCGCCAGCACGCGCCGCTGTCGCTGTTCGAGCGCGCCGGCCGCCCCCGCGCGCGCGCCCGCCCGCCCCCCGCGCCGCCCGCGCCCGACCGCGCCGACTGGAGCGCGCCCGAGGACGCGGCGCTGCGCCGCGCGCTGCGCCTGCAGCGCCTGCCGCCCGAGCCGCCCGCCGCGCTGGCGCCCAACTGGGACTGGGCCGCCGAGCTGGTGCAGGACGCCGCGCGCGCCTTCCGCTCGGCGCGCGCCTGCCGCGACCGCCACGACGCGCTGGCCGACCCCGCGCGCCGCCGCCACCGCCGCCCGCCCCGCGCCCCCGACGACGCGCCGCGCCCCCCGCTGGCCCGCCTGGACGCGCTGCGCGAGGCGGCCGAGCGGCGCCGCGACGCGCCCAAGCGCCGCCACGACGACCCCGAGCGCCACAACCCCAAGCACGCGGCGCTGCTCGCCGACCACGGCGTGGACTACGACGCGCCGCCCACGCCCATGGAGGTGGCCACGCGCCGCGCCGAGCGCATCGCCAAGGAGAAGATGAAGGTGCGCCGCCGACCGAGCTCCGAGCTCCTCTGAGAGCGCGTGAACTCGACGCATGCGTGTGGTGTGACGGAACGTTTTCGATCGACAGGCGAACGCGCCGACCCCAGCGCCCGCGCTGCCGCCCGCGCCGCCGCGCGTCGTGGTGGCGGCGCCCGTGGCGCGCGCCGAGCCGCCGCGCCGCCCCCCGCGCCCCCCGGACGCGCCCCGCGCGCCCGCGCCCGGCTCCTCGGCGCCCGCCGCGCAGCTGATCTACCGCCAGCAGTCGTTCCCCACGCGACACCTCAAGATCCTGCACCAGAGCCCGGTACCGCACTCTCAGGTGGGTTACTGCAAGACGACACTGACGACCGAGAAAATCTTCGTTCGGCCTTTACCGAAATGCAAAATAAAATCGAACGACACTTATGATCGACACTAAAATAACGTAAATTAAAAATAACAAGACGAGTGTCCGGCGAACTGAGTAAGTTCAGCATGAGACGAGAACGAGTCCTATTCTGGCTAATTTTCAGCCAGATTGAACACATAACACAAACATCCAATAAAATAAGTTAAAGACAATACATTTTAAATATGTACATACAACCGGCGCAAATTGCATCCGAAATTGAGGTTATATTACTCGATGAGTGTGAATACAAAACAGCTGGCGTATTATGAACTCTTAATTCCAACCAGCTTACGCGTTGCCTTGCAGATTTCTATTTTCAATATATAATATAACAACGACTAATTTCAGCTAGCTATTTCAGTAGTAAAATTTACTCTAAATTCGATTTATCAATGACTAATTCCATTCAGCCAGGCCTGACAGCCTTGACTAGCTGAAATTAGTCTTTGGAAATAGGAATTCGCTAGGCAACGCGTGAGCTGGCTAAAATTAAGAGCTCATAATATAGGCCCCCTCACCGACGGCCCACGTTGCTAATTACTTTTTAGAACGCACACTATAAGTTTCAGCTCAGTAAAAAAGTTCTACTGACCAGTCGAGGAATGTGCTCTCATATCATACATCATCATCATCGTCATCGTTATCATCATCATCATCATCATAAGCCCTTTTGAGATCCACTGCTGGATATAGGCCTCCCCCATAGAGCGCCACAACTGCCGGTCCACGTAATCATGGGGGGTTTTTGCCATAATCGCCACACTTGGCAGGCGGGTTGGCGATCACAGTAGGCTGTATTTTATTGAGAGAGAATGCTGCTGCCCATTCTTCTAGCTTTTCCCTTAGTCGCCTTTTACGACACCTACGGGGAGGAGATGGGGTGGCGATATTCTACGCCGGCGCCACACAGCACGATATCATACATATCATACAGTAATAGATAATCACACGCATAAAGTGTACGCCAACAATTTAACAAATGCAAATACAACTAATCAATTATATTATTCGTAAATAGAGGGTAAATTGCAGCCACTGGCAAATATTCAATAGTTGTTTTTGACTATTAACACATTGAACGTCGCTACAAATATATTAGTTATTCCGTTCAGGCCGTGGGGATCACTGGTGACCGCGCGACGGGCCCGCAGTTAAACTATATTTTCTCGCTGGAGAACACAATGCTGGCACTGGCACAAAACTCAATTGTGTGTGACCGGCGCGGCCCTGTAGAACAGTTTGCGCGTACTAGCTCGTTTTTACACTTGGTAAAAAAGAAATTTGCTGCTCGTCTAACTATAAAAATGTGGTTTTAATATAGAAGAAGGTTTACAGTTTACAAGTTTTATTAAAGAAAGTAATTTAAATGTCTTCTTGTACGTTTGACAATAATTTTGTTATGAACTAAGTAAAAAATAAACTAAACAAACTTCAAAAATGTTTTAAAATTACTCAAAAAAAAAGAAAATGGGTGCGTGTACTTATGTACGCGCGTGAGAAGTTATACTTCTTTGGCATCATTAAAATATATATATATATATATATATAATTATTAAAAACAAAATTTAGAGAATAATAAATATATAAGACATTATTTTGTAAATATTACATAACATAACTTCACGCCTTTTGTTACCCGAAGGTGTAGGCAGCGGCTATGGAATAGGATAGGATGAGAATAGAAATGGAATAGGTGGCGAACCTATTGCCATACCGGGCACAAAGTTTGTCACAGATGCGCGCGCATCTTAAAATTTCACTCTCATCATTTTTTCATAACGCGCCTAAAGAAGTATAACTTCAAAAATATGTCGAATTTTTGTCACGTATATTATCGCAGGTAGGTAACTAATAATAATCACAATGTTCAGACCTTCCTTCTTTGTTAGTATTGATATAACACAGTCAGAGAGCGCCACAAATTTTGGAAATGTAACGGATGACGTTACTAGTGATTGCCGCAATGGATGATGGTATATAGTGGTGGTGCTTCTTCCATGATGGTGGTTGAGCGGCCGGTAAATGAAAGACGTATTATAGATCTTGTCGTTTATTTGTGTCAGCGACAACTGCCTGTCGCTGCACACCGACCACTACAGCATACTGTGCGTACCGTTGTTATATACTATTGATGGCACGTACATGTACGTGCCATGAGGTGTAGTATCCCTTACACCATTCCCCCCTTAGTTGAAAAAAAAAATCCTTAAAATTGATCACAAAAGTAAAAAAAAATTCCTATAGTTACACAGTACAGTACATAATATCTTTACATGTTCATGTTAATAAACAAGATTAATACAATATTAAAATGCCTAATTGGCGAAAACGTGATTTTACTACAAATATTTGTCAATATATCGGTAATTAGAAAAACTAGTTCTCAATGTCAATGTTAATATGATGCCTACATTGCAAAATAGTGACGACGTGATTTAACAACGGTTAGTCGTCAACCAGTGTAACGGTAGTTGTTACTTATGGATTCCTTTTATAGGTGATGCTGCGATCCGGTAGTTACTCGACGATGGTGAATGAGTGGTCGTTAATAAAAGACAACTGTAGTCTTATTATATTTATTTGTGCCAATGACAAATCTTTATCATTACACGCCGACCACTGCCGCATACTGTGCTTGCAGTGGTTATATACTATTGATGGCACGTACATGTACGTGCCATGAGGTGTAGTATCCCTTACAGGAAATATAGTCTTACGCAATATCCGAACATGAATAATAATGACCAGTAACAATGTGCAGGCGCAGGGCGCGACGGGCGTCACCGTCGCCGGGGACTCTCCGGCCGCGCCCGCGCTGCGCAAGCTGCACCTGCAGCAGCTGGCGCTGCGCCGCGCCACCCCCGCGCCGCCCGGCGCCCAGCCCGGCACGCAGTCCGGCGCCCAGCACGGCGCCCAGCCCGGCGCCCCGGCCGGCACCCCGGGTCCCGGCGCGCGCCTGCACTCGCACGTGGTGGTGGCGCACCTGCACCAGCCGCGGCCCCCCGGCGCCCCCCCGCCCCCCGACAGCCGACAATAACACACACTACTGTAATATAAGTACTCGACTGCACGCTGTCTTTCATTTGCGGACGCCCCTCTCGTCGCAATCACTCGCAATCCCAATCGCTCTGGCCGGGTGGTGTGAAATAAGAAATGCTTAGTAATATTGTTCATAAATGAGATCTTTAAATTTTAAGTGGGTAGAAAAGTGCGTGAAGTTACTTTTATGTAATACTAGCTGACCCGGCGAACTTTGTCCGGATCAAAAGTAATAACTGCAGTTCCGCTATGTTAATACTTCAATATCTTCGAAAATATTTGTTCAGGATCCAGGATCATCTATATTACATGCACAATCTATTTAAGACACTTAATTAGATGAAAATTAATACTGTAATGTTTAAAATCGCTTCGTAAATAGGCCATTATTTCTCGTAAAAAAATAAAAATGGTTGTTGTGGGTTATCCCTAATAGATAGACATATGCCCTCGCGGACTTTTTTGTACACCTTTTAAAGGTGTATAATAATGTAGTACGTTGTTTTGATTTATCCCTTAGGGTTCAGGCAGCGTTTCCGATTAAAGTCCTAAATCCTGAAAATTATCACTTTTTTTACTACACTATACATGAATTATAGATCAAAACCCTGTTGACATCCTCTAACTATTAAAAAAACCGCATCAAAATCCGTTGCGTAGTTTTAAAGATATGCACATATAAGGGGACAGACAGCGGAAAGTGACTTTGTTTTATACAATGTAATGTTAATGATAGTAGAGTAAATAACAATAATCTACTACGGTTGTATGAAGGTGTAAGATGCGGCAATGACACCGTGCACAGAGTTGTATTTATCACACATAACTTCCGAAAAGAATTACGAGAAATCATTTATGTGATCTGGAAGCGAACCCACGACGTCTGAATCAGATGCAGGGAGCTCGCACGACCTCTGGACCACCGAGACCAAACTTTATATCTTATATCTTTAAACGAGCAATTCTTGTATATATATATATATAATTGGAATCTCGGAATCGGCTCCAATGATTTTCATGAAATTTGGTTTATAGGGGGTTTTGGGGGCGATAAATCGATCTAGCTAGGAATCATTTTTAGAAAATGTCATTTTATCGTGTTTATCGTGTCGTATCGTATCGTGTTTCACAGTTAATATTTTTTTATTATTCTGTCGATAAGATCGAAAAATATTATTCATATTTCATTAATTTATTAGTATGTAATTCGTAATTAATATAAATTTTCAAAAAACACAATTTATGAAAAAAAAAAAGAAAATACCGAGCATAGCTCGGTCATCCAGGTACTATACTCGTTCCAACCATTTATTTTACTTTTGACAGGTCGAATTCTGATCAATTAGTGTTGTACTAATGTATTACGGATACAATGTTTTGAAATAATCGATTTTAGTCAGGAAGAATTTCTAATCGATTTAACACGGATATTTTAGTTTTTGCTTAAATACATATTTCATATTACTTAAAAACTTCACTTCTGTAAATATATTTGTTATTTGGGCACAATAATTTTTGCATACCCACTAACTAATTCAGTCCTCCCAAAATATTTTACTTTGAACTTTGCAAAATAAAAACTAACTACCTTATGAAGCATTTTTTCTATTAAGCGGGGTCCGCTGCTCCAAACTCCTACCCCTTTTTTTTTAATCTGAGTTGGCAACACTGAACGACGCGCTGGCGACGCCATTTTGTTGTGTTGTCTCTCACTCGCAACAAGACTCTCGTGCTAGTCACATTTCTGTTCGCTGAGTGCTTTTTCATATTTTTCATACGCTGTGTTGAGTATTTATATTCCACCGTATTGATTTCATTGTTCTTACTTTGGTTGAGTTGAACGTATCGTTCCTCCCAGTAAGATTTTTACTTGCAAAATGCCGAAAGGTATGGTGCTTAAAGGACAATCCAGAGAGTTAGTACTGCGGCTTCGTGAATTTTTTGAAAAGGAAAGCCGCAATGGCGGATTCCTTATACCAGTAACGCAAGTTAGAGACCGTGTTGCAGCAGCATTAGGTATTAGTGCTCCAACGGTGGCGAAAATCACTAAAGAAGCCTATGGTAGTAGTGGTATTGAACAGAACAAGCTATCTACGCCTAAGAAAAAACGTCAGCCCCGTAAAGTGACAGCAATTGACAGTTTTGATACTGATGCTATTCGTCGTCATATATACAATTATTATACAAGAAAGGAGATTCCTACTTTGAAAAAATTAGTAGCGTCTCTACGAAATTGTGGCTTGTTTCGTGGTCAAAAATCTTCTTTGTCAAAGGTGCTGCACCAAATCGGGTTCTTGTATAAGAAATCCGACAAAAGAAAAATTTTAATGGAACGTCGTGATATAGCCTTGTCTCGCTGTGAATTTTTAAGGCAAGCGAAGAAAATAGAAGACTGGTCGAATATCGTTTTCACAGATGAAACTTGGCTCAATGCCAATCATTCCATATCAAAAGGTTGGACTGACGATACTGCTGCTTCTACTTCTGCAGTGCCAATGGGGAAAGGTGAACGCCTCATCATTTGCCATGCGGGAACTACAAAGGGATTTGTACCAGACGCTCTGTTAGCGTTCAAATAAAAAAAAACAGGAGACTATCATGAGGAGATGAATGCGGACGTGTATGAAAAGTGGTTCAGAGAAATGCTTACATCACTTGAAGAGCCATCAACAATATTTATTGATAATGCACCCTATCACTCTCGCCAAATTAATAAAATGCCAACAACGGCCAACAAAAAACACGAGATTATAAACTGGCTTCGTGATAATGGGGAAGATGTGGACGAATCCCTACTAAAAGTAGAGTTACTTAAAATTTTAAAAAGTAAAAAGCAGCCAAAACGATATGTCATCGACGAAATGGCAGCAGAATATGGGCATGTTGTAATCAGAATTCCTCCGTACCACTGTCAATATAATCCAATTGAAATGATCTGGGCACAAGTCAAAGGACACGCCGCAAGAAACAATACAACTCCTCCTTTCACAGCAAATAAAATGCTAGAACTTTTAAAAAACGCATGTGCTAATGTGACGCCTGAAAACTGGGCGAGTGTCGTCAACAAGACAAAAAATACAATATTCTCTGATTGGGATCGGGAAATTGAATTTGACAACATACCTATACAAGAGTTAATAATAAACACTGCAGATGATTCAAGCGACGATTCGAGTTCGTATGAAGAATCCGACGATTCGTTATAATAAAATAATATTAAAATACCTATTTTGGTTGTTTTATTTCATGTTATAGGTATGATATGAAGATTTCCATATCTTCCTGATACAATTTTAACGTGTTGTCTATTACAACAATTCAAAACTCAGTTGTCAGCTGACTTAACTGCAAATAAGTGTAATCGATTATTTGCGATTCATTAGTTTGCACCGAATACTTTTGATCCTGTCACTAGATGCGATAGAACGTAACTTTTTTTATAACGGAAATGAATATTCACATAAATTTTATAAATAGAGCTATTTACGGCATATTAATGTATTTAGTGGGTAATAATTAAGATTTATAAATATTATTGGGCAGTTTATATATTTCTCTGTTCACTCGTTTCAAAGTTAATAATTGCGTAAATGAAACAGTTACGTCCTAAAGCATGTGTCAAAAGTAAAATAAATGGTTGGAACGAGTATAACTATTAACTATCAGCGTAGAGCGATGGTCGCCATTGCTGTTTGTTTATCTTGTATTGTGTTGTACTACTTCTAGTGTAACATTGATCCGCACCCCGCTCCCCACTCCCCGCTACACATCAAAGTTAGTTAGGTATTCTAATGTAATTTAATAACAGGTTTAGCGACCTGGTAGACAAATCTGGCATCTAACTTTACAAACGTCGAAATGCTGTTTGAGGAACAATCGGAGATGGCGGCAAAGTACTTCCCCGACGCAGGGAAGAGGCCTCCCCTGAGGCACGAGCGGCCCGCTGCGGCGAATCCGCCGCCGCCAGGGCCGCAGATGCCCCAGGGGAAGAAGAAGAAAAAGAAGAAGACCGCGCAGGAGAGGCGGGTGGCCGGGCGCCGCCGCCTCCGCCTGCGCCTGTAGTCGGGCCTGCGCCGGGAGCGGGAGCTGGTGGCGAGACCTGGGCGACGGTGGTGGGCCGCAAGGCGGCTGCCGCCGCCAGGAAGGCTCGCGCCGCCGCTGCCGCTCCTGCTCCGGCGCAGGCGAAGGCGAAACCTGCGGGGCTGCCTAAGCCCCCAGTACCACTGCGGTGGTGGTGACGGTGCCTCCGGACGCCGGCACCACGCTCGCAGCGGTGATGGAGGTTGCCAAGAGCCGCATTAAACTTGCGCATCTCCGGGGGGCTAAAGATCCGAAGGGCGATAACCGGGGCTCTCATGCTCGAGATCCCCGGTCCGGACAGCTCCGCTAAGGCCGACGCCTTAGCTGAAAAAATGAGGGTGGCCGTTGCCGACACGGGTGACGGGTGACGGGTAAAATGGGTGACTTGAGGGTGATAGACTTAGACGAGTCCATCACCCCCGCGACCGTCGCCACTGTGATCGCCGAGGCGGGCGGATGCGCCCCGACCGACGTAAAGGTCGGGGAGATCCGCTCCAGCCCGTCTCGGCTGGGCTCGGCCTGGGTCAGGTGCCCGCTCGGGGTCGCCAGGAAACTGGCGGCTCAGCGGCGGGTCCTGATCGGGTGGACCTCGGTGCGCGTCGAGGCGCTGGCGGCACGGCCTCTGCAGTGCTTCCGGTGCCTCGAGAAGGGGCTCGTCCGCGCGAGGTGCCCCTGCGCCGTGGACAGGAGCAGGCGGTGCTACCGATGTGGCGTGGCAGGCCACATCGCGAGCGCCTGCACCGCGCCCGCTCCACGCTGCCCGGTCTGCTCTGACCTGGGCTGCAGAGCCGATCACAGGATGGGGGGCAAAAAGTGCTCCCCTCCTAAGAGGAAGGCGGCGGCCGCGAGGCCACCCTCCCCTGCTAGGGGACAGGCGGGCGGAACAATGGGGGTCCAATAACGGACCTCCACGCCCGCTTCCTCCAGGGCAACCTGAACAACCGCCGCGCTGCGCAAGACCTGCTTGCGCAGACGGTGGTTGAGTATTCGGTTGCCCTGGCGGTGGTCGCCGAGCCCAATCACGTCCCCGTCCACCCGCGATGGTTCGGGGACGACGCGGGCTCGGTGGCCGTTTACTGGGCAGAGGGGAGCTACTGCTCCCTCCTGTGGAAAGGTCCAGGCTACGTCGCCGTAGAGTGGGGATCCATGGTCGTAGTGGGCTGCTACGTCTCTCCGAACAGCGGCCTCGCCGCGTACGAGGCATACCTGGACGGGCTAGCGAACCGCCTTCGCGGTTGCGCCCCTCGTCCGGTATTCGTCCTGGGCGACTTCAATGCTCACTCGAGCGAGTGGGGCGACGCCCGGGACGACGTCAAAGGAGAGACGCTTCTGGAGTGGGCGGCAGGACTCGACCTCCGGTTGCTCAACCGGGGGTCGGTCAGCACCTTTGTGCGGTGGCAGGGGGAGTCGATCATCGATCTATCGTGGGCGACTCCTTCGGCCGTCGCCATGGTGACCAGATGGCGGGTGGCGGAGGAGGTGGTCAACCTGTCTGACCACCGACACATCCTTTTGGATGTGTCGCTCCGCCGCCCGCGCCAGACTAGCGGCCCTCCGCGGCGCTGGTCTCTCAAGCGGCTCGACCGAGACATGGTCGTGGCCGCCGCCAGCGTCGTGGACTGGACGGAGGGAGCGGTATCGCCCGATCCCGAGGCGCAAGCGGCCTGGCTGCGCGACACGATACCGTCGATCTGCGACGCGTCGATGCCGCGAGTCGGGCCGCCCCGGCGGGGCTCCGTGTACTGGTGGAGCGAGGAGATCGAGCAGCTGCAAAAGGCCGCCTTCGTCGCTCGCCGTCGGTACCTGAGAGCCCGGAAGAGAAGGCGAACCACGGTCGAGGAGGCTCTCAGAGCCAGACGGGAATACGGGGCCGCCGCGCACGCCGTATGCGTCGCCATCGTTGCGGCTCGCGAGCGGTCCTGGAACGAGCTCGTCGAGGGACTGGACAGGAACCCATGGGGACGCCCGTACAGAATGGTGCTGGGCAAGCTGACCCCGTGGGTCCCTCCGTTGACGGAATCCCTGGACCCGGAGGTCGTGGGAAGAGTCGTAGACGCACTCTTCCCTAGGGTCCAGGGCGGTCCCTCGGTTCCTCCGTCCTAGTCGGACCACACTCCGTAGTCCGACGAGCTGGAGCTGGTAACGGAGGACGAGCTCGGGCGAGCCGTCGCGCGGCTCGCCTCCCGCAGCGCTGCTCCCGGCCCGGACGGAGTTCCGGGCCGGGCGGGACCGGTTTACAGCGCGAGGTCGGAGCCGCCCCGCCCTGGGGAGCCTCGCCGCGGCTCCCCGAGGATGGGCACCCCCTCGTGACAGAGGGGGGGGCGACGGCGGGGTGGACCAGAGGGGTTTATCCGAATCCTGGACCACCCCAACGCCGGAGGAAGGCCGCCGCGAGGTTTTAGTGGGTAACCCGAGGATCGGATTGCAGTGTACTGTTTTGGGAGTCCCACACTACCCCCTGCCGTCCCCAGGCGGGGGGTGTGCATAAAGCATTTCCTCGCGTAAAAAAAAAAGTGGAGGTGTTCTGTAATGATTGCCGATAGCTTTTTAATTGTAAATTTGCCTTGATATGGTGTTCACATATATAATAGAAACTTATTTTTTTTATTTTTTTATTATTTGCCACCATTTTTGCACAACGTCACAAGTGCACAAGTCTAATTAAAAGGTGTCGCGTCAGATGTGCTCGACTACTGTGATCGCATAGAATTTCTTAGTTAACTTGTAGAACGTTGATTTTAATTTGGTTGGATTGAATTGTGATTGTCGAGTATTCTGTTTGCTACACCTTTTATTCACCAACCTACTGATTTGTTTTCAGTAGTGATAATAATATTGTTATTTATTTCAAATGGTTTAAAAAGAGTACATATTTGGCACATGAGTTTCTTGCCCGATTCTTCTCATGATAGCCCCTACACTCGGAATCGGGCCGCTCGTGGCGATTGCGTCCGTGTCTTTTTTTTGTTCCACGGAGGCACTTTCCACAAGCGCTCGTGTTTGGTTTTTTTTTTATTAAATTTTAAATCATAATGTTATCTGTATTTGTTGACTATTTTTAAGTGTCTGTGAAGACATATAAAATAAAGTTATTTTGACTTTAGTATTTGGTACATGAGTTTCTTGCCTTATTCTACTCATGATAGCCTCTGCACTCGGAATCGGTCCGCTCGTGGCGATTGCGTCCGTATTTTCTTTTTCCAGTTTCCTCAAGCGCTCGTGTTTAAGTGTTCCTAAGTGTCTCTAAAGATCTATGAAAATAATTAGCTTCTTTGACTTTGACTTGAGGTGGCTAATCATTTCAAATTTCATCGGTGACGAGCCAGCCCATTTCATATATGTGTCTGGCTTTACCACGAAAAAATATAATGATTTTGCTTATTGAACATGTTCCTGCCTAGGTGAGGAAGTAGGAATTTACATCGCGACAAACAATCGTAGGTACCTACACCTATTGTTTGGAAATCAAACAAACTTTGTACACTTAAGTACTATTAAACTATTTACTCCATTATTACTATTTCATTAAACTTTTATTACTTAATATATGTGTGTACAATGTGCGTGCACACTGTGCGAAGTCACGAGTAACGCCGGGGCGGCGTTCCTCATCCCGCCGTCATCCCCTCATTTGCCAGGGGGAATAGCGGGAATATCCGCGTAGACATCCTCCGCGGTATTGAAAGGACTACTTTCAGTAGTTGGTAAAGGGCACATTTTAATTACTGATCTTTTAAAGTTTGTATCCTTTCCAATTGTAACGTCAGCCACACGGCTGACACCGTCGTTAATTTCGGCAGGCAGACATTAATTATGTCTGCCAGCTGAAATTAACGATTAATTTATGACATTAATATATATGTCTTTAATTATTCGTTGGTAAAACTTCATTTTTCAAACGAAGTTTTTCGTGACTAAAAGTTTTGTTAAAGTCTTTTTTGGTTTTGTTTTTGAACAATTTCTACGACTAAAAGGACGACAAGTAGGTAGATGGCTTCAATATTTCCATATTGACAATAAATCTGGCAATGCCAATTGTACATATTGCCTAAAAATTTAAAAATCGATTAATTTAAATAAATCGATTATTTTCTTATATAATTCGATTATTAATTAATTGATTTTTTCATAGGAATTAATTAATCGATTAATTAAAACTATTAAAAGTCGATTTTTTATGTTAAATGTCACAACTCACATGATCACATCTCTAAGTATGAGTTATGACTGTATATAAACATATCCCTATTGCTCTAGTTGCCTAGAGAGTACATTGGGATGCAAAAATATTTCATCAAAATCCGTTCAGCCGTCAAATTATGTCCGTACATGCTAGTTTTGTTAGCACAACCATAGCGCGATTCAGAGATACTTCACAGCGCCATCTATCGTTTCAACGTAACATCGCTGAACGAGTAATAGGCATCGGAGGCCAACTGGAATTTCAATTATAGTAATTATTAAAATTTTCATACACACAAAACAACATAATTAATTGTAGGGCCCACTATGTTTTAAATGAACACGAGCAATGTTTCCAGATCTTTTAAAATATTAACGACTCTAACTGGTGAACCGACCATTGCAATCAAAATTATAACTAGGTTTCCATTCTAGTAATCCCTGGGTATTAGGCCCAGAAACCACAGCCTAACGCTTTCCGTCATTTACCACTCGTTTCTTTGAAGTATTAATTAGTTAATTGTTTTAATGTTAAATAATTATTAGTCAAGTTATGGAAACTCTGTACCTATTAACAATAAATACCTATACATATCTCATGTGCTGTTGTGAGCATTCTCATACGGTGCCAGGCAGGTATCGCGGAAGTGTGAGCCCCCAGCTCCCAGCCTCCAGCCCTCCACCTCCCCTTGTATATATAGCGGCGCATTCACGATAAGACTGTTGATAAAATATTCAAAAATATGGATATTTATGATCGATATTTATGACAGATATTTTGTTAGTCGATTGTTCGATATTGAAATGTAGATTCCAAATTTCGATATTTAAAAAAAAAAATGTGTGTGTCCGCTCCGACGCACGACTGGAGTTTACTCCTCAAGAACGATTATAAAATAAAAAAAAGTGAAAGTGTGTGTGTCCGCTCCGACGCACGACTGGAGTTTACTCCTCAAGAACGATTATAAAATAAAATAATAAATATTTACTGTCTACAAATATGAACACATTTCTTCGTAATAGAGAATGGCGTATCGCTATAAAGAGTGTTTCTATAAAGAGCTCAGGACATTGTATGGAGTGCCGACTCTTATTTATATGCTCTGTGACTATAGCGCATAACGCATTTCGTGTGACATGCTATACTCTCTAGTACGATTTTGGTCCCCATAATTTTCATACCCCGGGCCTATATATGTAAATCGATTCTTAAGGAGTAAACTCCAATAATATATATTTACTGTCTACAAATATGAACACATTTCTTCGTAATAGAGAATGGCGTATCGCTATAAAGAGTGTTTCTATAAAGAGCTCAGGACATTGTATGGAGTGCCGACTCTTATTTATATGCTCTGTGACTATAGCGCATAACGCATTTCGTGTGACATGCTATACTCTCTAGTACGATTTTGGTCCCCATAATTTTCATACCCCGGGCCTATATATGTAAATCGATTCTTAAGGAGTAAACTCCAAAAATTACTTACTTAATTATTAAAATTGAAAAATAATATAATGTCTTTAAAGAGAACATCATACTAAACATCACCTACTCACTCATTATAATATGTTTTGTTGGATTTATGTTTCACGAGAATTACTCACATTTTCAGACATTGAAATTTACATACATACATAACTTCACGCCAAATCCCTTGCGGGGTAGGCAGAGAGAACAGAGTGCTATAAGGCACGATTCTTACACGCCTCACTCGCTTCGTTGACTTTCATAACTCTTTTCATGCACGCGCGTCGGTTTTTGAGGCTCTTAACATCACCTTCCTCCAGCACACGTTCTATTTGGTCATGGAATGTGTGTCTTGGCCGTCCTCGACTCCTACATCCATCCGCTTTTGCATTGTATATCTGCTTAGTCAGTCTTGCATCAACCATGCTTTCTACATGTCCGAACCATCGGAGCATGCCCTTTCTTACTTTTACACCGACACTTTGAAATTTAATTTGTTTAATATTATATATATCTAAGTATAATAATAATAATAAAGCCCTTTTATTCCGAATTGTATACAAAATAACATTTTATTTTATTGCATGTTATGTCTCATAATATATCTCGCAATCCGGAATAATAATTTTCAGCATAGGCCTCCTCCAGCTCTTTCCATTGGGTACCACACGGTTATTTGTTTACTCCATTTATTTAATTTGCACCGTAGCATATGTCCTGTCCAACTCCATTTTAGATGACCTATGCAGGTTACTATATCCATTACTTTTGTCTTTCTTCTTATTTCCAGATTGTTTATTCTTTAGAGTTTTCGTAAGACTAGTTCCATATTTTTATCCATAGTGGTTTGGTAAATTAGGTGTTTTCTGGTTTTGTTGAGTTTTACTGTTTCTTGTGGGGAGTTTTTTCGAATTAACTGGCAACCCCAATGCTGACGACGCTTGACGACACTGTCACTGTCAGTTTAAAGTTGTGAAGTTGGCACTATATAGATGGCGGGTCCAATGTCAGTTGTTATTTAAATGATAACAAATTTTAGGTTATAACGGCGAACAATAAATTCGGAATTTCCGTAAAATATCACGGCTTGCACTATGAATATTATTTCTAATCAACTTTTGGTCTTTGTTATATGAGGATATCACTTTGATGATGTTGTTTCCACCGTTTTGCACTACTTATGATTTCTTTTAGTTAGACGGAGGTTCTTTTGACACTTAAGTCACCGCCATTGACCTATATGATATAAACTTGTAGTAATCTTCTCAAAGTGTGACCACTGGCCATAAGCCTACAGGCTTATGCGAAGCTTATGTCAATTCAGTCATCTGTCAGACGCGAACCGAATAGCAATAGGTACAAAATGGGTAAATGCGTAGTAAAAGAGTGCGATTCAAGATTGGCAACCCATAAGAAATTAACCGGAATTACTTTCCACACGTAAGATTAATGTTTACATTAATATTAAAATACAGTAAAATAGATAAAATGTTAAATTTTCATAATTAGCTTCAGTGATACCACTAAAAACTTAGTTTTAGTTTCCCACATTTGTGGGAGAGTTATTAATTTATGGAAAAGGTGATTTTAAATATTTTTTGTTATAATAATAACGCTGCAGGGTGCCTAAAGATGCAGCACGCCGTGACAAGTGGGTGAAAATTATCCGATTGCTGAGAAAAGAAACTGACTGGCTACCTGCACCCGGGAGATCATTTATCGTCAATTCAAGTTGATCATTCGCTTTTATTAATAAATGCCATAATTAATAAATACTTAAAAATAAGATTGTATCACGAAAGCAAATTATTCACTCCACAGAAATAGATCAAGATAGAACGGCGAATAGGCGTGGCAAGCGTGCCAAAACCATGCACTATATTGCATGCTTTTCGAAACTCGCTCTCATTACGCAACGAGTGTTCCTGCCCTGCGTTCAGGACGTAAAAAAATAGATAAAACGTCACATATATGCCTTATTGTGCTGTGCCAAATTGTAAAAACAAAAGTAGTGAAGCAAATATGAAAAAAGGATATATTTCGTATGATCAGTAAGTATAGAAAATCAGTAGAAAGTATTTTTTTGAGATTATAAATTATTGTTTTACTTTTACTATGTTCAATAATTACGATCACAAGTTGTATATTTTTTCGTTATGATAAATATCCATTGCTGTCCGCATTCAACGCTCGTATACAAAAACATTGCGCGCATAATTATATTATACACGTAATGTACGTCGAATCGAACGAAATACACAAATACACCTGCCAGTTGATCGCTGTGTCTGTTAATGGCTGTGATTGGTCTTCGAATGTTAGAGATGGGCACTCCATGTATCGTTGAGTCTTAGGACTTATCGATAAATTAATTCAATAATAATTCGAGTATCAGCTCATGTCTTGCTTTGTCCCTACTTTATTCTAACACTACAAATTTCAACCAAAGTGGTTCGTAATTACATTGGCAGCAGTTTATTTGACAGTATAAGTTTTCACCAATTTGACCAATCGCCGATGGAAAATCATCTCGTTCTTCTCAAACGGGCAGTAACCGAGGTATATGTCGACGTTCGGCTTCGTTATTTAACCAGGACTGTGAGGCCAAACCTTACAAAAAGGCAAATATTTAATAAATATGTATAGTTTCAGGGACAGTAAAATATTTATAATTAAATTTTATATACTGTTGGAAAAATATGTTTTAGGTATTAATATGTCGGATTAAAGTATTTAACATGTTTAACTTTCTATGATTATCGTTACACAAAATCAATAAAGTTGGTACAATATAAAAATAATAAAATTAATACACGTTGCCGATATTAATATCGATAATCTAATGAGTGTGTCTCCTAACTAGTCGGCCCGCTCACAATGAAAATGACGTCACGCTGTGGGCGTGGTTTTTCAAAAAAGTGACACCACAGAAATAGATCAAGATAGAACTGCGAATAGGCGTGGCAAGCGTGCCAAAACCATGCACTATATTGCATGCTTTTCGAAACTCGCTCTCATTCGCAACGAGCGTTCCTGCCATGCGTTCAGGACGTAAAAAAATAGATAAAACTTCACATATATGCCTTATTATGCTGTAGCAAATTGTAAAAACAAAAGTAGTGAATCAAATATGGAAAAAGGAAATATTTCGTATGATCAGTAAGTACAGAAAATCAGTAGAAAGTATTTTTTTGAGATTATAAATTATTGTTTTACTTTTACTATGTTCAATAATTACGATCACAAGTTGTATATTTTTTCGTTATGATAAATATCCATTGCTGTCCGCATTCAACGCTCGTATACAAAAACATTGCGCGTATAAATTATACGCGTAATGTACGTCGAATCGAACGAAATACACAATACACCTGCTAGTTGATCGCTGTGTCTGTTAATCGCTGTGTTTGGCCTTCGAATGTTAGAGATGGGCACTCCATGTATCGTTGAGTCTTAGGACTTATCGATAAATTAATTCAATAATAATTTGAGTATCAGCTCATGTCTTGCTTTGTCCCTACTTTACTCTAACAGCACAAATTTCAACCAAAGTGCTTCGTAATTACATTGGCAGCAGTTTATTTGACAGTATAAGTTTTCACCAATTTGACCAATCGCCGATGGAAAATCATTTCGTTCTTCTCAAACGGGCAGTAACCGAGGTATATGTAGACGTTCGGCTTCGTTATTTAACCAGGACTGTGAGGCCAACCCTTACAAAAAGGCAAATATTTAATAAATATGTATAGTTTCAAGGACAGTATAATAATTATAACTAAATTTTATATACTGTTGGAAAAATATGTTTTAGGTTTTAATATGTCGGATTAAAGTATTTAACATGTTTTACTTTCTATGATTATCGTTACACAAAATCAATAAAGTTGGTAAAATATAAAAATAATAAAATGAACACGCGTTGATCGGCAACGTGTGTTAATTTTATTATTTTTATATTTTATTTTATTATTAACATCGATAATCTAATGTGTGTGTCTCCTAACTAGTCGCCCCGCTAACAATGAAAATGACGTCACGCTGTGGGCGTGGTTTTTCAAAAAAGTGACACGCTCGAAATGTATGGAAATATGACATCGCGGCCGTTCTATCTTGATCTATTTCTGTGATTCACTCAGACTTATAAAAAAGGGACTAAAAGGCAATTTTATACAAAACTTATGTTACACAGCGGTGTATGATCAATAATTCATCTGCCTAGCTTTTTCCCAATTATGTTGGGGTCGGCTTCCAGTCTAACTGGGTGCAGCCGAGTACTAGTGTTTTACATGGAGCGACTGCCTATCTGACCTCCACAACCCAGTTGCGTGGGCAACACAATCCCCCTTGGTAAGTCTGGTTATTAGACTTTCTGGCTTCTGACCACCCGTAACGACTACCAAAGATGTTCAAATGACAGCCGGGACCCACCAATTTAACGTGCCTTCCGAAACACGGAGGAACTCGTCATGATAAGATGGTCACCCATCCACGGACCGACCGCGCCAAGCGTTGCTTAACTTTAGGGACCGTACCCATACTACGTGACCCGTTCAGGGGGGGGGGGGGGGGGAGCGGAGTCTTTAAAATACTACGGTTAGTCACAGGAGCGGGGGGGGTGGCTCAGGTTTTTGTCACGTAGTCGATTTTAATGAGAGAAATCTCGTATTTTTTCGACCTAGATGAATATTAATGTGATTAAACAGAAAATAATTGTTGTGTTCGTAAATTAAGTTACTGTAAGTTACATACTGTACAGCAATATGTTTTCACAATTAAAATTGTTCTTTTTCATAATACATAATTCACTAGTAATTTAAGTATGCATGCAGTCTTATCCAATAAAGACGAGTATGAAGACGAGAAGTGAGCCAATTTTTTTTTTTTTCGATTTTTGCCTGTGAAATGATTAAAAATCATAATTATGAATTACTACGTGAAAAGTAAAGGGGGAGGGGGGGGGGGCTTGGCATATACTACGAGTGGTCACCGATGGGAGGGAGGGGTCGAAAAATCTTAAAAAATAGGTCACGTAGTATGGGTATGTTCCCTTATGATCGATCGACCCGTGCGGCTGTTAGGCCCTGTCCACGTTAAATACAATAATTCCCTTTCAACATAATGAATGTAAGTACATTATTTTACTACTCAAGCGTTTTCACTATTTTGTGTATCTGTACCTAATTGTGTACACCTTACCTACAGCACTTTAAATCGCTGCTCTAAGGCAGGTGTACACAATTAGGTACAGATGAGTGTGATCCAATTTTTTTCGGAACAGCCGATCTAGTACGGAGTACACAGAGATCGTTGATCCATTCATTATTTCAGTTATCTTGTAATACATCTGATAAGAAATTAATAAGTAATAGTAAAATATTGAATTTATATTTATTAAATATTTTTACGAGTACATGGCTTGAAAAAGTTGGGTAAAATTTCGCATGGGCTGGCCACCCCACACCGCCATTGCAAATTTATATTGCCATCTTTGTCTAATCAAAGTGACGGCAATGTATTTCCGATTTGTGTGACTGAGATAGATATATGTTTAATTTTAAATGTCTAGTGGTTTCAAAGCTACGTCATTGCATCTAAAAAGTGGACACACATTTTTTGACGCATTTGTATGAGGTTTGCTCCTCTTGTATATTGAACTCAGTGGTCACCGCCAACCGAAAAGCTATTGTGTTATACTTATTACACTGATAACTAAATTATAAAGCTTCCAACTATTTTGAAAAAATTTCCGATTGTTCTTATAAAATAAGGCCGAGAAATGAAATATGAAAATGAAATATAAAAAAGTGCGTATAAACTTAAATTAATAACACTATGTAAAAAGAGCACCATACTTACATCACGACGTGCCTCGTGGGGCAAAGGTAAAACTACCGACTGTGGAATACAGATTGGCGGGTTTGGAACCCCCAAGCTTAAATCTTTAAAATATCTGAATCTGGGTAGTGTCAGGTATAAAACTACTATTTTGTATAATCTTTTCTATTGGATTTATAATAACTTCACATTATTTTTTGAGTTACACTCAATACGCCCTTTAATTTTTACACATATTGTAGAAATGCATTAAAAATATATGTTCCGCTATGTTGGATTTCGAATGACGACACATTATTTTTCGAGTTACTCTCAACCAGCCGTTTAAGTTAACATAACATAACTTTACGCCAAATCCCTTGCGGATTAGGCAGAGAGAACGGATCGCCATAGGGCACGATTCTTACACACCTCACTCGCTTCGTTGACTTTCATATCTAACTCTTTTCATGCACGTGCGTCGATTTTTGAGGCTCCTAACATCACCTTATTAGGCCGTCCTCGACTCCTACATCTATCCGCTTTTGCATTGTATATCTGCTTAGTCAATCTTGTATCATCCATCCTTTCTACATGTCCGAACCATTGGAGCATGCTCTTTCTTACTTTTACACCGACACTCTCTTTCAATCCGACTTCCATCCTTACAAGAAAACAAGGTGTCCAGGTACATGATGAACAGCAGCGCGGACAGCACGCAGCCCTGTCTGACGCCGATATTGACATCAAACAAGGGGGACAAGCCACCGTCAACACGCACACACGCTGTGCAGCCCTCATAAGTGGACTGCACGACGAGCAGCAGTGCGCCGCTCACCCCGTAGCCCGGGAGTATGTCCCACAGATCCTTCCGTAACACCCTGTCAAACGCTTTTTCCAGATCCACAAAACCGCAGAAAACCTTCTGGCTAACAGTCAGTTGTTTCTCCACGACGTTGTGGAGAGAAAAAATCTGATCCATGCACCCTCTTCCGCTTCTGAAACCTCCCACAACACTCCGTCAGATATCACCCTCATTCTCCTTTCAATAATCTTCCCATACACTTTCACTGCTAAGCTGATCAAACTGATAGCTCTGTAACTGGCGCACTGCATACGTGATCCGTTACCTTTATACAAGGGCACGATGACAGCACGCCTCCAGTCCATGGGAACCTTACCCGACCTCCAGCATAGATTGCTCAAGGTCAGGAAATCATCCTGGACACAGGTTCCACCGTGTTTGATCATTTCAGCAGACATCATATCAATTCCAGCTGCCTTACCATTTTTCATACTTCGTATCGACCATTCAAGCTCTTCCATAGTAAAGTTCTCGTCAGATGTTGGCGCAGCGGCGTCAGTCGTAGACTCACTCGCGGCGCCCACGTCCGGAACATACTCGTACATTTCCCCAAAATCCGCGGACCCAATACATCGTTTGGGTTTGCATGAATGTCACCAGCCTTAGACATAATTTTGTCCATTCTGGATGTTGGCGAAGAACCCCGAGACGTTCTAACTTCCCTCCAAAAGAGTTTGCTATTGGCCTCGAAGTTCTCCGTCAACCTCACTTCCTCATTCGCAACTAATCTTTCACACTTCTCTTTCACTAAGGCTTTGGTAACATTCTTGCAGCGGCGGTAGCTCTCATGGCTCATACTTTTTCTCGGTCATACTATCATTCTGATTCAAACTTGAGACATAATCCAGCCATACTTTTTTCTTTCTTTCGGCGCTGGATTTTACATCCGCGTCCCACCAGGCATCACCTCTCAGAATCTTATGTCTCTTTGCACAACCACATACTTCTTTTGCACTATTCACTATACTTTCTTTCATTCTTTCCCAGCATTATTCAACACCTAAGTCAGAAAGACTCGTGTCATTGAGTCCTTTGCCGACTAGGTCTACATACATACTCCGTACACTTTTATCTTCTAATTTCTCACACTTTATCCTTTCAAGCTCTCCGAAATGTATACGCACTCGCCAGTGCCTCCAGTTCTTGAATAGGCCCACGAAGCGGCTTACCACCAGGTAGCGGTCCGTATGAAGAGTGGGGGCTCTATAGGTTCTTGTATATGAGTATTTCGGAGACGACTGTCTACCAGAACCAGATCAATCATACTCTTTTGTTCATTCCGTCTCCATGTATACGTGTCAATATCTTTAAGACGGAATAATGTGTTAGACACAAGGAGGTTCCGTTCCAGGCACACGTCCAAGATTGGCTTACCAGCAGCATTCATTCTCTTGTCACCATTCGGACCAAGGACAGCCTCCAGGCTATCTCTCTTGGTTCCGACCCATCCATTAGGATCACCACACAGAATTATCCTTTCATTTCCTTCAACCAAATCAAGAATATCCCTAACAGTTTCCCAAAACTCCTTGAGTTCATGGGGATCAGTGGAGCCGACGAGAGCATAAGCTGCTACCAGGAAGACCCGCGTGATCTCCAGTTTTATACGAACCCAAAGGTGTCTTGGGCCTACAAACTCATAGTCTTTCACTCCAGAAGCAAAGCGGGAAGAGAGAACGACCTCCAAACCCTCACTGGCACGGACGTCCAGGTCCACTCCGGACCACAGGGCAACCATGCCACCTGGGAGGTACTCGGCCTCACTCCCCTTCCGCTTCGTTTCCGTCAAACATAAGGCATCCAGGCATCTCTCATTTATTACATCCATCTTTCTTTTTTTTTTTCTTTTTTTTTTCCTCTCATTCATGATCTCATGATCTCATTCACCTTTCTTGTTATACTGCCTCTAACATTCCACGTGCCTATACGGCACTCCTCTTTTCTCGTCCCGCCTGGTTTGGCGCTGCGTGAAGCGTGCGCATGCACGTGCAGCCGCACCGACGGGGGCTAATCGGTGCCCGTCGCTGTCGGGGCACGCCCTAGCAGCCAGCGCGGCTGTATTCGATTCGGTCAAGATTGCGTTCCTCTGGGACTGCAGGAATCGCGACGCTCTTGACCTGATCCCCTAAAATGATCCCCGTTTAAGTTGATACCCACATTGTAGAAATGCTTAAAAAATATCTCCGGATGAGAGTTACTGGTATTTGACCGGTCGAGCCCACCCATTCATCAAGCAAACTGCGTGGCTCTGCCACTGATAATATTATCAGCCAAACTTAGCAATGTACCTATACAATATTTCAGCTCAATCGGTTAAAGAAATCTACTTTAAAATAGAGTTTTAAGTAGAGTCCGACCGAAACTGGTTTGGCGGCCGAAACCGAAACCGAATGTTCGCCCGTCACTTTAGTTTCGGCAGAAACCGAAAGCGAATCTCACGTGCTCAAGTTTAAAATTCCTAAAAATACTAAAATTTGATGCATTTTCCTCATTATTTTGCATTAATTAGAACATGAAATAACAACAATGGGTATAATATATGCCCCATAATACATATTATTATTAGTGCGGCTTTCGGGCAATTCCAAAGTAATAGGGCACCCGGTGATGACGGAATCACAACAGAACTTCTAAAATCCGGACTCCTATCCTAAAGGAATTAGCAAGTCTTTTTGATTCCGTCATACACCAGGGTATAACACCACAGGCTTAGAGCAGGAGTGCGTTGGTCCTGTTCTTCAAAGAAAGTGACCTTACTGAAGAATTACTTTAATTTAAAGACCAATCTCACTCCTGAGCCATATCTACAAGTTGTTCTAGAGGGTCGTCACGAATCGGACGACCCTCGTTGCGAAGCAGGCTGGGTTTCGTGGACCACATCCATACTGTTCGGCAGATTGTACAGAAGACCGAAGAGTACAATCCGCCACTGTGCATGGCATTCGTGGATTACGATCTATCGAGCTGAATCGAAGTGTAAGACAGGGAGATGTCATATCTCTCAAACTCTTCACCAACACTCTGGGTGAAGTGCGTCTTACCGGTAATGACCTACGGTGCCAAAACGTGGACACTTACGGTAAGGCTAGCCCACAAATTTAAAAGCGAGCTATGGAGTGGGCTATGCTCAAGATATTTCTGAAAGATAAACTCAGACTTCAGAAAGGCTGCTGGAAAAAAACTGGATGCGGAAGGCAGAGAATCGGATGACGTGGCGCAAATTGGGCCTATGTCCAGCAGTGGACTGCAATAGGCTAATGATGATGATGATTTCTCTGCCTTCCCCACGGATACTTGGTGTAAAGAAATGTATGTATTATTACACTGGCTTGGCTTTACCACAAACAGTGGTAGAGCCAAGCAGTTCGCTGCATGAACGGGCCGGCTCGATTGGTGAACCACGACCTCTCAGAAGGTCAACGTAAAGTGGCTCATGCCGTGTTTCGTTCGGTGAGAGAGGTACCCGGAGGCTCCGGAGGACCTCCCTTCCCCATCCAACTCCTTTATAGGTCGGCAACGCAACTGTAACACTATATGTCTTGCAGGTGTCCATGGGCGGCGCTGGTCACTTACCATCAGGTAACACGCATGCTCGTTTGCCCTCTTATCCCATAAAAAACTCTCAACAAAGATAACCACAAGTCAGAATTAGTATGACAATAGTTTCGTTTTCGCCGAAACTATTGTCATTATGTACCGAATAGACCACAGAAATAGATCAAGATAGAACGGCGAATAGGCGTGGCAAGCGTGCCAAAACCCTGCACTATATTGCATGCTTTTCGAAACTCGCTCTCATTACGCAACGAGCGTTCCTGCCATGCGTTCAGGACGTAAAAAAATAGATAAAACGTCACATATATGCCTTATTATGCTGTGAAAAATTGTAAAAACAAAAGTAGTGAATCAAATATGAAAAAAGGAAATATTTCGTATGATCAGTAAGTACAGAAAATCAGTAGAAAGTATTTTTTTGAGATTATAAATTATTGTTTTACTTTTACTATGTTCAATAATTACGATCACAAGTTGTATATTTTTTCGTTATGATAAATATCCATTGCTGTCCGCATTCAACGCTCGTATACAAAAACATTGCGCGTATAAATTATACGCGTAATGTACGTCGAATCGAACGAAATACACAATACACCTGCCAGTTGATCGCTGTGTCTGTTAATCGCTGTGATTCGAATGTTAGAGATGGGCACTCCATGTATCGTTGAGTCTTAGGACTTATCGATAAATTAATTCAATAATAATTTGAGTATCAGCTCATATCTTGCTTTGTCCCTACTTTATTCTAACACCACAAATTTCAACCAAAGTGTTTCGTAATTACATTGGCAACAGTTTATTTGACAGTATAATTTTTTACCAATTTGACCAATCGCCGATGGAAAATCATCTCGTTCTTCTCAAATGGGCAGTAACCGAGGTATATGTAGACGGCTTCGTTATTTAACCAGGACTGTGAGGCCAACCCTTACAAAAAGGCAAATATTTAATAAATATGTATAGTTTCAAGGACAGTAAAATATTTATAATTAAATTTTATATACTGTTGGAAAAATATGTTTTAGGTTTTAATACATATGGCGGATTGAAGTATTTAACATGTTTTACTTTCTATGATTATCGTTACAGAAAATCAATAAAGTTAGTAAAATATAAAAATAATAAAATTAACACACGTTGCCGATATTAACATCGATAATCTAATGTGAGTGTCTCCTAACTAGGCGCTCCGCTCACAATGAAAATGACGTCACGCTGAGGGCGTGGTTTTTCAAAAAAGTGACACGCTCGAAATGTATGGAAATATGCCATCGCGGCCGTTCTATCTTGATCTATTTCTGTGGAATAGACGATTGCCCGCATGAAGTTCCACTACAAAAATATCGATATTTTTATTCGATATTTAAAAGTCCGATATTGAAATATTTAAAAATATTGACAACGAACAGTCCCGCAATACTTCCGCAGCCGAGCATCCTCTTCGTCAACTGGCGACTGGCGCCAACTGGCGCATTCAGCTTTGTCGCTTGTCGTTCGTCACATATTGTCCTCACGCTCACCGCTCACCGTTCACGCCTCAGCACGTGTGCACTCTTACCGCCACGGCGCCACACTACTTGCTCCATCATTTACAAACAACCGGAATATTAAGTAAAAGCTTTTGTCATAATGAAGTATAGGAAAAGCTCTTAGTGGCGGAACGAAAAATATTACGCAAGATTCTGGAACCAATAAGAAGAGAGGACGGGGCATGGACACTGAGATACTACCGGGAAATAGAAGAGCTGGTGTCCGAACCGAATATCATTCGAGAAATCAAATCCTCCTAGGATATTTAGAAAGGGAGAGGGAGAAATGGGAGAGGATCGACCCGCAAAGAAAGCTTATCATGGCCAATTGGGGCGTCCAAGTAATCGCTGGAAGGACGATATCGCCAAAGACCTGAAAGAACTGGAAGTGTCCAACTGGTCAGATTTGGCACAGAATAGAGAAGAGTGGCAAAGTTTAATATCGGAGGTCAAGATCCACTTCGGGTCGCTGAGCCAGCGGAGTAAGTAAGTAATAATAAAGTATAATTATTCAAAAGAAACTGGTATATATCATCAGAACGCCAGCCTAGCCGGTGTGCCCGTATGCCATTAAGACTCATAAACCGTGAACTACTGCTGTAGAAAAGAAAATTTTAAATATTTTGTTCAACAGTGATTCAGAAAATATCGTCTTGAGTGACCAGGCCGTACTAAAAATCACTACAAACATCGACAATGTTTTTGTTCACGCCAAATCCCTTGCGGAGTAGACAGAGAGAACAGAGTGCCATAAGACGCGATTTTTACACGCCTCACTCGCTTCGTTAACTTTCATAACTCTTTTCCCTACAAGGGATTTAGCGTGAAGTATGTATGTATGTATGCTTACGTAATACATACCAGCCCTATACTATATTTTTTTAATTTTCAATATGGTACGCATCCATCCTATAAATAACTCGCGGACCGCGCAAATTTCGTACCGCCATATTTTATGAGTTATCCACTAAAAAGAGTTTAACAGTGGTAGAGCAGTTCGCTGCATGAATGGGCCAGCTCGACCGGTGAAATACCTCGATTTGTCAGAAGATCGACGTAAAGTGGCTCATGCCACGTTTCGTTCGGTGAGAGAGGTTTCCGGAAGCCCACACACCTTCCCTATCCTTTACTATTCTCTATTCTTTAAAGGTCGGCAACGCAATAGTAACATTATATGTGTTGCTGGTGTCCATGGGCGGTGTTGGTGACCATCAGGTGATACGCCTGCTCGTTTGCCCTCCCGTATCACGTTAAAACAATATTGTCTCATATTAATAACCTAAAGCATTTCTCAATAAATGGGCTATATATGGGCTATCTATTGGCTTATTGAACTTATAGTAAGGATCCCTAATTTATTTAAAAATATAATATAGCCTAAAGCCTTCCTGGATAAATGGACTATATACCACTGAAAGAATTTTTGAAATTGGACCGGTGGTTTCGGAAATTACCGCGTTCAAACAAACAAACTCTTCTATTAAATGAGTAAAATTTAGGTTTTATAAAGTTCAATTAGTGCTACCTATTTATCGGCACTCGTTTTGGCGCGCAACGACACTGCTTTGTCCCGCTATGTTAATACTGTATTATCTTCGTAAATATTCGTTAAAATTACATGCTTTAAAGGGCCAGGATTATCTATATTAAATAATAATTAAGCCATTATTTCTCGTAAAACGTAAAAAAATAAAAAGTGTCAGTGTGGGTTATCCCTAAGAGATAGACATATGCCCTCGCGGACTTTTTTGTAGACCTTCTAAAGGTGTTTAATAATGTATATGTATGTAAATATATTAATATTTATAGATTATAATAATGTATAATCACTTAGGGTTCAGCCAGCGTTTGCAATTACAAATACAAATATCTTTATTATTTCATAAGTATGTTACATAGATTGAGCACACTGTCCTTCGCGTTAGTTGTAAACTGTGTTACAAAGGACAGGCAACTTCCTTGGAATCTAGTTATTAATAACAAAGAATAAGGAAAAAACAAATTCATAAAATACTTTTAGAAAAAAATTGAAAAGTACAATAAGAAAAATTAAGCATCAAATATTTTATATAATCTTACCAAAATATTATATATATATATTATATATATATATATATGTGTGTGTGTGTGAGAAAGATCTCACACACACACACACACACTCACATTTTTTACATACTACACATATATATATATATATATATATAATATATAATAATATATATAATATTTTGGTAAGATTATATAAAATATTTGATGCTTAATTTTTCTTATTGTACCTTTCAATTTTTTGTGTGTGTGTGTGTGTGTGTGAGAAAGATCTCACACACACACACACACTCACATTTTTTACATACTACACATATATATATATATTAGGGTGCTTTTTTTTTTGGAACTATTTTTTTTTTTTCGGCCCCATAGTGAAATTTTGTTGGAAGTACCATAAAAAAAATTCCCTGAAAGTTTGAGCCCTTAATATTAATATTAAGTACTAGACCAAGGCGTGTAAAGATTTCCCATATAAAATACACGTAAATCTTGATTTTTTTTCTTTTAAATTTTATAACTCAGAGGCATTTAATGGGATTATCTCGCCCATGAATAGGTCTTTCTCAGAATTGAACGCTCTACAAAAGTCTCCATTACAGTTAAGTCATAACTTTCACCTACGGGGTAGTACGGGCCCCTAAACCTAATTTTTCCATAAAATTTGCGTTTTTTTGGATTTATCTCGTATAAAACACTAGCTACAGAAAAAGTGTAAATGACAAACTTGTAGGAAATTTAATTTCCTACAAAAAAGTCTTTGGCACCAAATCGTGAATATTGATACTTTTTGAGATACAGACATTTTGAGTAGAAGTGGTATAAAATTCTCAAGTTACCACCACATACACATACGTACATACCACTTCTACTCAAAATGTCTGTATCTCAAAAAGTATCAATATTCACGATTTGGTGCCAAAGACTTTTTTGTAGGAAATTAAATTTCCTACAAGTTTGTCATTTACACTTTTTGTGTAGCTAGTGTTTTATACGAGATAAATCCAAAAAAACGCAAATTTTATGGAAAAATTAGGTTTAGGGGCCCGTACTACCCCGTAGGTGAAAGTTATGACTTAACTGTAATGGAGACTTTTGTAGAGCGTTCAATTCTGAGAAAGACCTATTCATGGGCGAGATAATCCCATTAAATGCCTCTGAGTTATAAAATTTAAAAGAAAAAAAATCAAGATTTACGTGTATTTTATATGGGAAATCTTTACACGCCTTGGTCTAGTACTTAATATTAATATTAAGGGCTCAAACTTTCAGGGAATTTTTTTTATGGTACTTCCAACAAAATTTCACTATGGGGCCGAAAAAAAAAAAATAGTTCCAAAAAAAAAAGCACCCTAATATATATATATATATATATATATGTGTAGTATGTAAAAAATGTGAGTGTGTGTGTGTGTGTGAGATCTTTCTCACACACACACACACACACACTCACACACACACACACGTACCTTCACTCGCTCTTGCGAGTGAAGGTGCGCGCAAGTGTGGGTGCGTGCATGGCATGTGTGTCATGTTGGTATTGCAGCATGTAGTAATTAAAATGCTAAATCTCGAAAATTATCAGTTTTTCTTTACAACAGTATCCGGGTGAATAGGGCGCACTCAGACTGGTTTAACATCTATTTTTTTTTTATTATTTTTTATTTTTTTTATTAGCCTTTTCTTCCTAAACCTAGGATTACAAGAGATCCCTAAGTTCGGTGTGCCTGTTGGCATAGGCCTCCTCCAATTCCTTCCAGTGTGTCCTGTCTCTTGCTACTCTCATCCAGAATTGTCCTGCTGTCTGTTTCAAATCATCCTCCCATCTCCTGACCTGACGACCCCTACTTCTTTTGCCGTCCCTTGGTTGCCAGAGTGTGACTTGTTTGCTCCATTTGTTGATAGGGTGGCGTAGCATATGTCCAGTCCATCTCCATTTTTGCGCATCTATTTTAGTAAGAATGTCTGTGAGTTTTGTTCTTGTTCTTATGTCTATGTTTCTAACTCTATCGCAAATTTTTAGACCTAACATGCTCCTTTCCACGGCACGTTGGCATTTTGCTAGCCTATCTCTATGTTGAAGGGTTAATGACCAAGTTTCACAACCGTAAGTAAGAACTGGTAGAATACAGGTCTCGAATGTTTTCTTTTTTATATGATTGCCTAGGTACTTACTTTTCACTATTTCCTTCAGAGACCAGTATTTTCTCCATCCCTGAGCTACTCGTCTGTTTATTTCCTTTGACATTTCATCTGAAGTGGATATTAGCTGTCCTAAGTAAATATATTCGTTGACGTACTCAATCTTGTTGTCATCTACCGTAACGTCTATTTTCCTTGAGTTTGTCATCAATTTTGTTTTAGTGGCATTGATTTCCAGGCCAACTTCTCTACTTATATTTGCTAAGGTCTGCATCATTTGTTCTATTGCAGCTGGATTCTCCTCAAGAAGCACAAGATCATCAGCAAACCATAGGTTATTTAGGCGGACTCCATTTATGATCAAACCCAAGTGATCCCAGTTTAGCTGTCTAAAGATGTGCTCAAGTACAGCGTTAAACAGCGTGGGGGAGAGAGGGTCGCCTTGGCGTACACCCTTTTTTATAGGAAATGGTGCGCCTGTTGAATCTATTTTGATACTGGCCTTGCTGTATTTATATATAGTCTTAAGTACTTCTATGTATTTGTTCTGTACCCCTTGATGTTCGAGGCTCCGCCATATGTGTTGGTGCCTAAGGCTGTCAAATGCCTTTGAGTAATCTATAAACGCCAAATAGATTTGTTTATTGAATTCGTTGTGCTTCTGTATCACCTGTTTTATTGTGTGGATGTGATCTATAGTACTGAAGTCCTTTCTGAAACCTGCCTGCTCCACGGGTTGGCTTTCATTTAATTTAACCCTTTGTAGCCCAAGATTGTAATTTTTTTTAAAACTTTGAAATATGATAGGTTAAAACAAATAAAGAAACACGTATTTTTCAAAAATTCAAAAATATTTATTATTTTTCATTTATTTGGCATTTTAGGGAGTGTAACATAACTGTAACATTGAGTGAAACTAAAGTAAAATCTACTTAAATGGCATGGAAGGATCTAAAGCAATTGTTTTGTTTATTATAGTATAACGCTACTCCACATTTCTCACAAATTGTTTGGGATACGCCAGTACATTTGGGAAACTTGCACCGAATCCTTTTTTCTACGCAAATCGGCCAGTGACCAATTTGATCCCGCCTTACTGCCAAAGGGGGGACATGTTGAGCTGGCCCCTTGTGTTTTTTGGCTTGGATTTCATTTTCAATTGACCTTCGGTTCTTGATATTAGGTTTCAAGCCTAGTTTGCATAAAATCTCACCGATCTCAAGTCGAAAATCTGCTGAGGACATTTGTTTGTCACAATTATTTTTTGCCTGCCTTACTCTTCGATATAACAGCCAAGAATTTGCCTTAGACAGGTCTAATAAGTGATAAAACATCCGAACCTGGCATCTTTTACTTCTTATCAAAATTTTATACCTTCCCATAATACTGTCAATCAAATCTACGCGTCCCATATGCCGATTATATTCTCCAACGATATGGGGGCGATCGATGTTGATGTAGTTTTTATTGGCCTTATCGTAACGTCTGACTTGGGCCTTCGGCAATTCACCAGCAAAAGATGACACCAGCGTCACAACTTTGTTGTCTCTCCATATAACGCTTGACACATCAATTCCGTCCATATTCACCACATATTCAACGGAAAAGCCGCGTTCTTTTTTCATTACTTCCTTGTCAGCGGGTAGTTTGCAATCTGGAATACGCTTGCGTCGTATTGTCCCAAGACTCAATATACCCTCTTTTGCTAAATACTCCAGTAATGCCAAGGAAGTGAAGTAATTATCAAAATAAAGTTGATAATTCTAATGTCTTGGTATGCCTCGCGCCATTCTGAGTACTATGTTTGAAGATGCTCCTAAATCTGGTTCATCGGGGAGTAAAATGTTTTCAGCTCCTGTTTCAAGGCCAGCAATAGGCTCACTGCGTTCACATTCTTCAATAATTGTGTCCACATCACCTGCAATATCTTCTTCAAAATCAGATAAAACTTCTAATAACAGCTGAAAATCTGAATCAATAACGCTATCATCATCGTCCTCTAATCCATCTTCGCTATCATCTTGGTGCAGTAAGTTACATATGTCATGCTCCTTCAGTGATTTTGACCCCATTCTAAAATAATATGACATAATTTTACATCAATATTCACATACTTTAAATACAGTTAATACTATCATCATCACTCAATGTAACAGAAATGTTACAAACACATAAAGTTATTTTTTCTAGATAAAAAAGAAAAAATGTGCTTTGCTAACAATATATATACAAAATCATTCACTTACCTATAGGTTTCTACGAAAAAACTACGAGTTCACACACTTTTACTATATTTTTATAAAATTCAAACTTTCAAAGAGTTTAGACTTGTCACTTTTACCGGTAAGTGAAATTTGAACCTCCTAAAACGACCAGTTACGACATCTATGATTTGTATTTGATATTAAAACGTTCGCTGTGATATGTTACAATGCAGGGACATTGATTTGAATGAACTAAAATGTTTAGTATACATTTTAGCGGGATTATTCAGGTTTGTTACAGAAATGTCACACGAGTCTACAAAGGGTTAACAGATATTCTGTCCAGAATCACTTTAGCGAATACTTTGTAGATGTTTGATATTAGGGATATTGGTCTATAATTCCCTATCTGGTCTCTAGGGCCTTTTTTGTGAAGCAGAATTATGTGGCATTCGGTCCATTCTTTTGGAATTTGCCTTGTTTGTAAGATTTCATTGAAAAGTTTTGCCAGCACAGGACTGATTTCATTTAAAGTTCCCTTTAGGATTTCATTGGGTATCTTGTCCGGCCCTGTGGCTTTCTCTAGTTTTTGGGATTTTATTGCCTTAATTACCTCTGAGACAAGAATTTCTGGCACTTCATCTACTTTGTTTTCTTCTGCTTCATTTACTTCCGGAACTGGGGTCAGCCCTGAGTCGTATTTATCCGAATACAATAGGCGGTAATAGTGCTAGTTTCTGAATTGGCAGTCGATTATTTATATGAGATTCACGTTGCTTTAGTTTTGATATCCACTCTATCCCATGTTCACTTAGTTGTTTCAATGCCTTTTTTATTCCTCCCGTTTTTATTATATTTTCTTCCAAAACTCTAATTCTTTTATTCTTGCGGTCTTTCCTCATATTTTCTCTAATTTCCTTGCTAAGTATTGCAATTTTTTGGCGTCTGTCTTGTTCGCCTTTATTTGATAATAGTGTTTTTCTTTTATTAAGCACTTCTAGTGTTTCTTTGCTAAGATATGTCTCCTTGTTTCTGGATTTGGTGATTAACATCTCTTTCAATTTGCTTTGTAGTCTGCTGTATTTAGTTCCAGTTTCTGAGTTAGAGGCAATAATTTCATTAAGCGATTCTTTTATGCGGGGATGAGTGGAATGGCTGTGTTCTAGTATTTCATATAGCTTGCTATTATTTTGTAGGTTTTTCCTGGATCTTTTAGGCTGGTTTTGGCTCAGGCAGCTTCTCACCATACGGTGGTCTGTGTTGAAGTTCAGGTTTTTTACTATGTTCGTGTCTGTGAACGCGCCTGCATTGTTGGTTATAATATAGTCGATTTCATTTTTGTATTTTGCACCCGGAGAGCACCAAGTCCATTTGCTTCTACTTTTTTTATAAAAACGTGAGTTCATCAAAGTAAGGTTATTTTCCATCATGAATTCTACTAGTTTCTGTCCATTTTGGTCCAACATCTATAAAGGTGTTCATAAAACATGGTCATGCGCCATGACTCTTCAATCTCTATATGGATAGTTGCCTGACAAATCTGAAAGAGACTGAATGTGTTTTAAGCATGGAAGAGATGCATGTCAAGTGCCTACTGTACGCCGATGACTAGGTATTACTTGCTCCGGCGGCGTCAGAGTTACAAGATAAATGTAAGCAAGACGAAAGTTATGGTTGTCGAGAGAGAGAATGAGGTTACAGTGTGTGATATGATATTAGATGGCGAGAAATTGGAGCAAATGAATGAGTTTGTATTTTGTATTTGGGAAGTATATTTACAAGAGACGGAAAATGTGAGGAAGATATTGAAAGGAGAGTGACTGCGGGATTAGAGTTTATGGTGTATTGCATGCTTTGATGCGTATTCAGGCTGTGTCTGAAAAGGCACGCTTGACAATTCACAATGGTGTGTTAGTACCAAGTCTCACATACAGGAGTGAGTGTTGGGTGTGGCAGGCGAAGCATGAAAGTAAGGTGAATGCAGTGGAAATGCGTTCTCTGAGAAGTATGTGTGGAGTCACACTTGCGGATCGAATGAAAAATAGCGTGATAAGGGAGAAATGCAAGTTGAAGGATGATGTGGTGACCAAGGTGGAGATGTTAAGATGGTTTGGTCATATAGCAAGAATGGATGAATGAAAGCCGACTGACTAAAAGAGTATACGAAACGATTGTGAGTGGCAGGGTCGGGATCGGGAGACCAAGACGGAGCTACCACGACCAAATAAAGACTCTGAGTAGACTTGCTCGTACAGTTAATATTGACATATTACTTATTGAATACCATGGACTGGTGGCATCTGCTATAAGATACGGAATAATATTCTGGGGCAATTCAACTAATAAAGAGACTGTATTTAAAATGCAGAAAAGGTGTATACACGCGATGTCTAATATAAAGATCCCTGATAGCTGGGCACTATTTTTTAATCATCAATCATCATCATCATCAATGTATATTCTAGAGGTCTGTGTATTCGTCAGAATAAATCCCAATTTGTTTCCCCGTCTATCAGATGTTTCGAAGCGTAACAGACGGGACAATTGTAGATTGTGTATACATAAACCAGAACTACTTTAATGGCGAAAAGTGTATTTTGTATGGCACCAATAATTTATAACAAAATACCAATGTTTACAAATAATTGAACAATACATTATTCATTAAAAAACTTAAAGAAATATTAATTCAGGGGCCTATTATAATATTGATGATTTCTAGAAGGACACATTGTAGCTTTGACTTTGGCTTTGATTCTGACGTATAAAATTTATTGACTGGATAAATTGATTTACATATTTATTTCTAAGACTTTCGCGAATCTCACTCATTGATTAAAACAACTTTTAGGATTATATCGCGTTTATTTATTATTTATTTATATTTATTTCCCGACGTTTCGAACTCTTTACAGAGATCATTTTCACGAGTGACTCGTGACACTCGTGAAAATGATCTCTGTGAAATAAATATAAATAAATAATAAATAAACACGATATAATCCTAAAAGTGGATAAATTGATTCTTTTTTTATTGTTGATATTTATTGACTATATAAATCTTTATTTGTGACATAAATATTTGTATTTGACATAGTTCAGACATTTACATTTTAATTTAATTTTTATTGATATTAATATTTGTACGCCTATTATGGCAAAACATGTTGAAACAATGTTTTATAGAAATTAACACCAAGTATAATAATTGTACTACAGATGTGTTATACAAATAAATGAATTTAAATTTGAATCTGTTTAAAAAAGGCCGAAACCGACGCTAATGCATGACGAGATGTATGACTGAGGATGAGGCGAAAGATGTGTGTCAGGATCGTAGCTTGTGGATAGCCAAAGTTTCTGCCTACCCCCATGGGATACAGGTGTGAGCTTATGTATGTATGTATGTTCTTTACAACATCATTTATAAATTATGGATCCAAACCACCCCGTTGACACCCTCTAACTATTGAAAAAAACCGCATCAAAATCCGTTGGGTAGTTTTAAAGATATGCGCATATAAGGGGACAGACAGCGGAAAGTATCTTTGTTTTATACTATGTAATGAAGATGAAGTATAGATATAATATTATATATCAAAGAGAAGAGATGTCTCACTCAGACAGTTTCAGTAGTAGGGGAAGTGGCTATCGTTACGTTTTATGACACAATTGACTTTTACTGTGGCGACGATTCTTGCGATATAAACGAACATCTTAGTTAGTTTACAAACATTTAGATGAGTAAACATCAACTTTGAAAAACTGTGCTTAGCTTTTTGAAACTACGCAATGAATTTTGATGCGGTTTTTTTGAGGTTGTTAACGGGGTGCTTTGTATGTATAAATCATGTATAAGGCAGTAAAGACAAGGTGATAATTTGATGAACAAGGAGATTTGGTGAAGAAACAGTTCATTCTCCCATAACAAATTATGATATGATTTGATTAAAAAAGTACAACCAACTTTTTAACAACAACGCATTAAAAAGTAAAAATGTCGCATTTTCTGACTGCACTCATCATTAATATATTTAACGAGCAAGCGTGTGTCACCTGATGGCAACAACTGACGCCATGATGGATTCTGCATCACAGATAGTGTTACAGTTGCGTCGAGACAGGGAAGGGGTCGGAAGTGGGATAGGCAGGGGAGAGAGGAAGAGGCTAGGCCTCCGGATACCACTCTCAACTGGCTATATCACTGTAATTATTATAATGAAGATAAAAAGTCATACGCAAATTGAATTGTATTTGTAAGTTAGCATGTATGCCAGTACCTAGCACACTAGCTACCTACGGAACTAACACCGACACACACCGGGGTTTCAGCAACAAAGGAAGTTAACCTCCGGAAATATCTTTAGGTTTTATCTCGCAGATTCCATTCAGCTGGTAGAACAGTCGGTTGGTGGGCAGTATGGGCACGCGAGCCGAAACACAGACTCTAAAAGCTTTTATATTTGTACAGATCACGAACTAACCCTGAGTACTCTCCCTCACTTACATATTTAAGATATTTATCAATCATTTAACAGTGGTAAGCAGTTCGCTGCATGATTGGGCCGGCTTGACCGGTGAAATACCACGACCTCTCAGAAGATCGACGTAAAGTGGCTCATGCCGTGTTTCGTTCGATGAAACAGGTACCCGGAGGCCCATACCCCTTCCCTATCCCTTTCTATCCCCTATCCCTTAAAAGTCGGCAACGCAACAGTAACACTATATGTGTTACTGGTGTCCATGGGTTGTCCGGCGTTGGTTGCTTACCATGAGGTGACACGCCTGCATTCTATCCCATAAAAGAAAATAAAAAAAACGTGTGTAGCTAGCTAGCTCGTATAGTACACACTACACACACTAGTACACACTGTATACACCTACATGAGCGCGAACTAACACATATAGTCGGGTGGAGATGGAGCAGGGCAGCCGTCCAACCAGATGACACCAGGTACGTGAGGGTAGAAGGAAGTGAGCGCTAAGTGCCAACACACCACGCTGGCATATTTCTCTTCCATTATCCGCCACAACTCATGCTCGCTTGTATAACACGAGTTCCTTTCAACCACCGATAGGTTGTGCTATTTCACTGATCGAGCCGGCCCATACATGCAGCGAACTGCATGGCTGTACTGTCAAATCTACCACAGTGAAGGTAATCACCGATTAAAATAATTTTTTTACCTGCTGAAGAAGCTACCTGCAGAAGTGACATTGGCAGGATTTTTCATAAATAATGAAGGAATACACAAACATCTGATATCTCGGCGAATGTTGGTAGGCAGAGAGAACAGAGCGCGCCGCTCGCTTCTTCAACTTTCGTAGTTGTCGACTCGCTCGACGGTCTCTAACTGGTTGTGGCCATTGGCCCGCGTGCGGGTGGCGCGGGTGCCCTAAGGCGATGTCACGAGTATCACCTTCAATATGATGGGGAGTGTGTCGTGGTGGTCTGTCCATCGGTGTGACTGAGTCTCGTCACTAAAAACACACCAACCCAATTAGTTGTTAAATGACTTCCATTAGGGTTGAGTGGCGACGCAAAGTTCTGATGAGCAACATCTCGATCAATTTCAACAACAAATCAAAACTTGGATTAATCAAATAAATGACCGTACGACGAAATAATTTAACGAATCGCTCGTTCTTTGTTCACAGAAACTTCGGGAAGTTCCTTCAAAAACAATTAAGAGTTCCGTGCATGAATAAAAATATTAAGTATTTGGATATTCTCAAATAATTTTATATACTTAATATTGTTAGCGTTGTAGTTGTAGTTGTTATATTGTAGCATTGGCTGTGGATCCAAAGCCTCCAGTTACGGGTGAAATGATTGTGCCATTTTTGAAGTGAAACTTCTAATGTCTCTTGCAAAAAAATGCAAAAGCGTTTAACGCCCCCTCGCGGTTTTATATAATAATAAATAATAGTAGATTAAAAATCGAAGTATATATGAAGCTAACTTTTCAATTTGTTAAGCTTGAATTTTAATCGTAACAGTAGGTACTTATCGTGACAGTAGGTACTCCACTCTATTTGTTTGTTTTATGTGCTTTTATTAAAAACAATTACTTACAATTACGCGTTCATATTGTGATGCACCTTATCACAATAATAGCTGCGTGACGCCACTCGCTTCAAAAAACGCACGACTTTTAATCACTTTCTTACTTATTTTAACGAGTAAGTATGATTTTTGACAATAAATAAATCACAAAAGTTATATATTTATTATATGTAGTTATAAATTCAACAATAACAATTTAAAATCAATAGTATGCGCTAATTACGTATGCTGCAGCCGGAGGTTGCAAAAAAAAAGCAATTTTAATATAATATATTTAATTAAGAATAAGAATTACAATACTAAGTTACATTTAATTATCCTAGTGATTACAGTTCGAAGTGTGAACCAATAATACTTTTACTTATAATATTGATGTTACAAGTGCCCTCGGTTGGGCAATCGAATTGATGTCCACCTTACACGTTCCGCTCACAACGGCGGCTCGTGTAAAGACGCATATTGGGGTCATCGCTGTGTAAGCGATCGTAGTGCAGTGGCCGTGCGTAACACCTCCCCCCGTAGAACAGCGACTAATTGAAGACTGGGGTCGTAAATTGAGCTGGTGGTATGCTGGGTCCAACATGTTCGGAGGCTGGGATAGCGTGGACAGTATCCATTCCTTATGGCTCCTGTCATTATGTCTTCATAGTTCTTCTTCTTTGCCGCGTCTAGTAGTAGAAGCTGCTACCAAGTGTACATCTAATGAATAATGATATGTACATTGGTATATTTGTGTGGTACAGGCTGTAGTTAACTTCTTCAGTTCCAATTCTGGTAATCCAGGTGGAGTTATCCTGGTGTCGTTGGGCAAGTCGAGCAATTTCAAAACTTGACCCTTTAAACAATTTCTGATATTAGAGATAGTGAATTGTGTAGTCTCTGTAGAGCATCGATGTGGGATGATAGCCGGATAACTGCTTTGTGCCTTCATCTTATTCTTCATATGCCAGTCTTTCAGTGATGCAGCTACAGGATTACAGTAGTTAGTCCTCTGCTGCGTAGCGACAAGTTGTTGAATACAATCGTCCGTTGAGTGGATCCTTATATTCTCCGTTTCCTCGCATGAATACCACTAAGTGGTCTTCGGGCATTCAGTCTCTATGTACCTGAAGTCTTTCACAAAGATGGATAGGTGGGGTTAGGGTGGTAGAAGGATCTGGTGTCTATAAGGAATTATTGAAATTTTATAAATACTTATATAAAGTTTATACATATTATATATATAGTGGATAGGACTGGTATGTATATAGAAATTTATATAATCGTTTCGTTCCCTATATAATAAAAACCTAGCTTAATTATATGGAAATGTTCTCTATAATCTAAGTCTACAATATTCTCCCTGCCATATATCGAATTCTATTTGACAATAATAGTACGCAGAGTATACAGGTTTAATACAGAATGATCGGGAGTAGAAGTTCTAATTTGATCGTTGATTATATTATACTTAATACGTTAGTGTATTGCGACGTCCAATCTAATATGCCTATTTAATTTTCTAACTACATATTTTATTTTTATTGTCCTGAAGGGACTTGAGAGGCTGATTTAGGGACTCTTTTAATTCGAGTCTTTGCTACCGGACCACGTCTTTTCCTACTATATACAGGGTGCTTCACAGACCCTATTCTAACCACTTATATCTAGAATCTAGACATGCTTTGAAATCTAGATATCCTATAGAAAGTAAAAAAAGGCAAAAAAAATTTTTTTTTACTTTTTTTACAAAAATTATCCCGCAGAAATATGAACCATGATCACCCTACTTATGACCTACGACAACTGAGTTCATTGTGACTACTCGCCTAAAGTATTTCATTCATTTTTCCATTTCGATCATCAATAGGGTTGTCATCTTTAATTTTTAATAATTATGTGAAGTTACAAAAAAAATTTAAGCTGACAACATTCTGATCTTCTTTCTAATCATTCTTTAAGAAACCACATGGAATTACCATAAAACATAATCAGTAAATAGTTTTCCCGGTCTACACTCTCATGTATTTGAGGCGTGAAGTTACACAAAAAAGCTATCTGTATTCGGTTCGCAATAAGAAATCATATAAAATTACCATGAAACATAATCAATAAGTAATTTTCGCTGCCTACACCCGCATGTATTTGGGGCGTGAAGTTACAAAAAAATATTAAGCTGACTACATTCTGATCTGTTTAAGAAACCACATGGAATTACCATGAAACATAATCAGTAAATAGTATTCACTGCTTACACTCTCATGTATTTGAGGCGTGAAGTTACACAAAAAAAGCTATCTGTATTCGGTTCGCAATAAGAAATCATATAAAATTACCATGAAACATAATCAATAAGTAATTTTCGCTGCCTACACCCGCAT
Source organism: Euproctis similis (assembly GCA_905147225.2). Taxonomy (NCBI): domain Eukaryota; kingdom Metazoa; phylum Arthropoda; class Insecta; order Lepidoptera; family Erebidae; genus Euproctis; species Euproctis similis. The sequence continues at coordinate 21,336,337 of LR990116.1, read as the reverse complement.
GTATTTGGGGCGTGAAGTTACAAAAAAATATTAAGCTGACTACATTCTGATCTGTTTAAGAAACCACATGGAATTACCATGAAACATAATCAGTAAATAGTTTTCACTGCTTACACTCTCATGTATTTGAGGCGTGAAGTTACACAAAAAAAGCTATCTGTATTCGGTTCGCAATAAGAAATCATATAAAATTACCATGAAACATAATCATTAAATAGTATTCGCTGCCTACACTCTCATGTATTTGAGGCGTGAAGTTACACAAAAAACTGTGAACCCTACTTAATGATTCATTTGTAGGTCATGTGTATATGTGCTGTGTATATGTGTGCACCTCTTACACGTGCTGTGACCTGTTACACGCGCCCGAAACTTCCTTTGAGAATTGCCGCCTGCCTTTCGGCTCGCACAAGGTAACCTTGAACTCATCAGGCGGCATTTATAAAAAGAATTTGTCGGCATTTCTAAATTTACAGTGAAATATTTTGAAATATTAATATTATTTATTATGGGTCCGTATAATTTTAATGTACCAACGCAAATTAATAAAGTATATTATTATTATCATTATGTTGCATAACACGTGAAAGCTTAAAAAGTATTACGTAGGTAAATCCTATGAGTCTCGGTGGTCCAATAGGAGAGCACAAGGCTTCTGATCCAGAGGTCTGGGTTCGAATCCTGACACTGGCTCACACCAATGACTTTTCAAAATCGTTTGCGGAAGTTAAGTGTGATAAATATCGATGTCTGAAAACTTTGTGCCCGGTATGGCAATAGGTTCGCCACCTATTCCATTTGGGACGTAAACATAAGGGCGAGACAGGGCTTAACGGCCGCTGCCTACACCTTCGGGTAAGGCGTGACGTTATGTTATGTTAAATCCGGTATTCGGTATTGTGCGTATTATTACTTAAAATTTAGAGATTTTCTAAAATACTATTCCAATTTGCTTTGGATGAGATTTGAGTGAAATTAAAATATCTAGTAGACTCTGTAGTACAGCGACTAGTATTTTTAAAGTTATTATAAAAAAATAAGTTATCGTATAAAGGTTCCGTATTTTGGTATAACGGTACCCTAAGAAATTAAAAATGGCAGAGACACTAGTATTTAGGAATGTGACATTAAACATAAGAAAACGATTTTTGATTAAACGATTAATTTATTACAATGAAAAAATCGATAATTAATAATCGTATTTATTTAAGAAAATAATCGATTTATTTAAATTAATGGATTTTTAAATTTTTGGGCAATATGTACAATTAGTTTTAGGGGGTCATGTCAAGAGCGTGCACGTCGCGACCCCTGCCGTCCCAGTGGGACGCAATCTTGACCGAAGCAAACTGAGCCGGACGGGCTGCTCCGGCGTGCCCCAGAAGCGACGGGCACCGATTAGCCCCCGTCGGTGCGGCTGCATGCGCATGCGGCGAAGGGGGACGCCACCCTTCACGCAGCGCCAATCCTGGTGGGACGAGGAGAGGGGAGTGCCGTATAGGCACGTGGAATGTTAGAGGTAGTATGATCAGAAAGATGAATGAGATGATGAATGTAATAAATGAGAGATGCCTGGATGCCTTATGTTTGACGGAGACAAAGCGGAGGGGGAGTGAGACCGAGGACCTCCCCGGTGGCATGGTAGCCCTATGGTCCGGAGTGGACCAGGACGTCCGTCCTAGTGGGGGTGTTGGAGTCGTTCTCTCCTCCCACTTTGCTTCCGGAGTGAAAGATTATGAGTTGGTAGGCCCAAGACATCTTTGGGGTCGAATAAAACTGGGGATCACGCGAGTTTTCCTGGTCGCAGCTTATGCTCCCGTAAGCTCCGCGGATCCCCGCGAACTCGAGGAGTCTTGGGAATCTGTTAGGGATATTCTGAATCTGGCTGAGGGACATGAAAGGATAATTCTGTGTGGTGATCTTAATGGATGGGTCGGAACCAAGAGAGATGGCCTGGAGGCTGTACTTGTTCCGAATGGTGACAAGAGAGTCAATGATGCTGGTAAGCCCATCTTGGAAGTATGCCTGGAACGGAACCTCGATGTGTCTAACACATTATTCCGTCATAAAGATATTCACACGTATACGTGGAGACGGAATGAACATGATGATTTTGGTAGATAGTCGTCTCCGAAATACTCTAAAGGGATACACGAGCCTACAGAGGCCCCACTCTTGATACGGACCACTACCTGGTAGTAAGCCGTTTCGTGGGCCTTTCAAGAAGTGGAGACACTGGCGAGTGCGTACCCATTTCGGAGAGCTTGAAAAGATAAAATGTGAGAAATTAGAAGGTGAAAGTGTTGCGCGTATGTATGTAGACCTAGTCAGTAAAAGACTCAATGAGACGAGTCTTTCTGACTTAGGTGTTGAAGAATGCTGAGAAAGAATGAAAGAAAGTATAGTGGATATTGCAAAAGAAGTATGTGGTAGTGCAAAGAGGCATAAGCATAGGATTCTGAGAGGTGATGCCTGGTGGGACGAGGATGTGAAATCCAGCGTCGAAAGAAAGAAAAAAGCATGGTTGGATTATGTCTCAAGTTTGAATCAGAATGTTAGTATGACAGAGAAAAAGTATGAGAGCTACCGCCGCTGCAGGAATGTTACCAAAGCCTTAGTGAAAGCGAAGCGTGAAAGACTAGTTGCGAATGAGGAAGTGAGGTTGACGGAGAACTTCGAGGCGAATAACAAACTCTTCTGGAGGGAAGTTAGAAAGTCTCGGGGTTCTTCGTCAACATCCAGAATGGACAAAATTATGTCTAAGGCTGGTGACATTCTTGCAAACCCAAGCGATGTATTAGGCAGGTGGAGCGAGTATTTTGGGGAAATGTACGAGTATGTTCCTGGTATGTTTCTATGTTTCTGGCAAGGTAGCTGGAATTGATATGATGTCTGCTTAATGATCAAATACGGTGGAACCTGTGCCCGGGACTCTTTCCTGACTTTGAGCAATCTGTGCTGGAGGTCAGGTAAGGTTCCCACGGACTGGAGGCGCACTGCATACGTGCCGGGATCACGTATGCAGTGCGCCAGTTACAGGGCCATCAGTTTGATCAGTTTAGCAGCAAAAGTGTATGGGAAAATTATTGAAAGGAGAATGAGGGTGATATCTGATGGAGTGTTGTGGGAGGCTCAGGGTGGTTTTAGAAGCGGACGAGGGTGCATGGATCAGATTTTTTCTCTCCGCGACATCGTGGAGAAACAACTGGCTGTTAACGGGAAGGTTTTCTGCGGTTTTGTGTATCTGGAAAAAGCGTTTGACAGAGTGTTACGAAAGGATCTGTGGGATATACTCCCGGGCTACGGGGTGAGCGGAGCACTGCTGCGCGCTGTGCAGTCCACTTACGAGGACTGCCCAGCGTGTGTGCGTGCTGACGGCGGCTTGTCCCCCTGGTTTGACGTCAATATCGGCGTCAAACAGGGTTGCGTGCTGTCCGCTCGACTGTTCATCCTATACCTGGACAGTTGTCTCCAGAGAGTGAGATCGATGGATGTAGTGATGCAAATGGGTGACCTAGTTGTGAGCTGCCTGCTTTACGCAGATGACGCCGTGCTTCTGGCCGAATTGCCGTCGGACCTGCAAATACTAGTCACTACTATGAAAGATGATTGCATGATTAAAGGCTTGCAGTTGAATGCGACGAAAGCGAAAGTTATGGTGTTTGAAAGGGAGGAATCCAGAACAGATGCAAGGATAATGGTTGATGATGTAGTGCTGGAACAGGTGAATGAAATAGTATATCTTGGATGCGCTTTTAGCAGGGATGGAAGGTACACCACGGATGAGACGAGTGGCGATAGGAAATAGCGTAAATGGAGCGTTGGCCAGATTCCTGGGCGCAAAAAACGTCAGCAGAAAGCCCAGCTAGCAATCCACAATGCAGTCCTGATCCCAACGCTAACTTATGGAAACGAGAGCTGGGTATGGTAGAGTGTGCATGAAAGTAGAATAAACGCGGTAGAAATGAGGTCACTGCGCAAAATCTGCGGAGTGACTCTCGCTGACCGCGTAGGAAACAAGGTTGTAAGGAAGGAAGTTGGTTTGAAAGAGAGTGTCGGTGTAAAAGTAAGAAAGGGCATGGTTGGTTCGATGGTTCGGACATGTAGAAAGGATGGATGATGCAAGACTGACCGAGCATTTGACACGATTGACCAGATATACAATGCAAAAGCGGATGTATGTAGGAGTCGAGGACGGCCAAGACACACATTACATGACCAAATAGAACGTGTTATGGAGGAAGGTGATGTTAGGAGCCTCAAAAACCGACGCGCGTGCATGAAAAGAGTTATGAAAGTCAACGAAGCGCGTGAGTATCCATGTAACATAACATAACATAACTTCACGCCTTTTGTACCCGAAGGTGTAAGCAGCGGCTGTTAAGCCTCGTCTCGCCGTTATGTACGTCCCAAATGGAATAGGTGGCGAACCTATTGCCATACCGGGCACAAAGTTTGTCAGTCATCGGTATTTATCACACATAACTTCCGAAAACAATTTCGAAAAGTCATTGGTGTGAGCCAGTGTCTGGAATCGAACCCCGGACCTCTGGATCAGAGGCCGTGCGCTCGCCCACTGCGCCACCGAGACATTTAAAAAGTATCCATGTAATATTTAGTAATTTGGAAATATACAATAAAAGAGAACATATCAACCAAATGTCGGCTGATAAAATTGAATTATTCATCGACTCCATCTAGTGAATATTGGAATAAATAAATAACTAAACTGTTTCAAAGGTATAGAAGGAATGCGGTCATTGATGGCGTTAAAAATAACATTATGGAAAAAGTATTCTTTAGTAGTTTTCGTTCCGGGCCAAACTTAATATCGGGGCGTTGCAGATGAAATAAAGTCGGTAATATGTAATTGAATGATTAATAAAATAATCGGTTATTAATCGATTAGTCATATAAAAATAATTACTAAATTTAATAGATTTTTTTACTTTTAGATGTTGATTTTTAATCGATTATTTCAATAATCAATTATTTTTTCTCATCCTTACTAATGTTCGTTAGTCATTATTTTTTTAGACGCTCTTCATTATTGTTCGCTTGTTCTATCGGTCAGTATCATATATCGGTGTCAAGTTAGTGAAAGTGCTTTCGTTATTTCGTAATTTTATAATGGCGGAGTATTCAAATGCAGAGTACTATGATATGATTATGTGTGTGGGTGCATCGGAGGGAATCCTTACTGCAGCGCGCGAACTTTATCGACAACGTCACATTGATGGAAGAGAGCTGTAGAATCAGCGAAGAATTCCTTCTTATGCATGCTTCAGGAGGCTGGTCAACCGTTTGCACTCAAACGGTTCTTTCCACAGTCCAAACTCTGAAGGACGATCGAGTGACCGTGCGGATGCTCGTGTGGAACAGAATATTTTAGATCACTTTGCTGAAGATCCAACTAGAAGTACTAGAAAAGCCTCTGTCGTATTAGGTGTGTCTAGAATGAAAGTATGGAGAACTTTAAAAAAAGATGATCAGCATGCTTACCATTACCAGCGCACACAACAGCTGACAGAAGCAGATTTTTTATTGAGACTGCGATTCTGTGAGTGGTATCGTAGTCAGGTTACTGCTGACCCTATGTTTTCGTCTCGGGTTCTATGGTCTGATGAGGCTACCTTTACTCGTTTTGGACGATCCAATAGCCACAACGAGCACTACTGGTCCCATGAAAATCCACATGCTTTTCGTCAAAGCCATTTTCAGCACAGGTGGAAAATTAATGTGTGGGCCGTTATCATCGGTGACAAATTGATAGGCCCTGTATTTTTGCCGGACCGGTTGAACGGTGAAATCTACTTGGAAATGTTGAGGACCACCTTGGAGGAAGAACTTGAAGGCCTTCCTTTGTTAGTTTACCGCGACATGATTTTCCAGCAAGACGGCGCGCCAGCGCATTACACTCGTTCTGTACGCGAATATCTGGACGATCGCTTTCATGCGTGGATTGGACGTTCTGGAACTGTTCCATGGCCACCACGGTCGCCCGATTTAACGCCAATGGACTTTTTTTTGTGGGGATATTTGAAAAGTGTGGTGTATGCTACGCAGTGTGAAACTGTGAATGATATGCGTCAAAAAATTGTGGAAGCTTGTGGTACTCTAACACCGGAGTATCTGAGCCGCGCCACACAATCTGTATCGCGGCGTGTAAACCTATGTGTTACGAGAGGAGGACAGCACATTGAACCTTTTTTGTAGTCACACTGAGAAATGGTAAGTGTTCACCATAAATCTTAAACGAAAAATCTGGTTAGATATGTATTAAACTATGAATGAATTTTATTTAATCAGAATGAAATACAAAATTTTTATTTTATATCTCACCATAACTTAGCAATATCGGCTCTACTACTACAGAATAAGGTCTAAATTTTTATATCCGTGTTGTAGGTACACAAGAAATTGTACCATATGTTACGATTTCTTGTGTATGTGTGTATGTGATATCAATGAAAGTCTTTATAGTAGGGTGACCATGTCAAATATTATTATTTGCGGACTCAGTAGGAATTTTTTTTTTTTTTTCAGATCTAAAATTTCGACTTATCACATTTTAAATATAGCCATCCGATAGGCAATTCCATCCTGTATCCACCCATCGCGGCTTGATATACCCATTGTGGGACACGCTGTATATGAATAGGAAGGTTTGCCATAACTGTATCTTTTGTGAATCGAGGGGCTAGCTTCTGTCGAGAAGCAAACGGATTTTTAATAAAGATCTGTTGTTCAGGTGAGTAATCCGTCTCGGGTTCTCTATTAATATTACGGTTAGACATTAGGTCTCTACGAGAGGCATTACATATTTCTTGTATTGCGTTGTAGGCAATAGACATCTTCTCTTTATGATTAATCATATATTGCTGTAATAATTGAGAAGACACATCTAGATCAAAAGGATCGCGGGGGTAATAATGACCAGTTATGACTTCTATCGGCCTACACTTTGTTAAACTGTGAATGCTGTTATTATAACCCATGATGGCGTATGACATTAAGTTTATTACAGGTTCGGATTTTTGGTTAAGTTTTAAAATTCGTAAGTGTTCTAGTATAGTCGAATGGAATCGTTCAACTATACCATTTTCGTTAGGTGCGTGAGGCGCCACTCTGTGATGTTGGATTTTATGAACTCTGACAAATTCTGCTATTAGTTGGTTAGTAAATTCGGCGCCATTGTCTGTTACTATCACAGAAATAGATCAAGATAGAACGGCGAATAGGCGTGGCAAGCGTGCCAAAACCATGCACTATATTGCATGCTTTTCGAAACTCGCTCTCATTACGCAACGAGCGTTCCTGCCATGCGTTCAGGACGTAAAAAAATAGATAAAACGTCACATATATATATTTACAATTTGCCACAGCATATTAAGGCATATGCCTTAATATGCTGTGAAAATTGTAAAAACAAAAGTAGTGAATCAAATATGAAAAAAGGAAATATTTCGTATGATCAGTAAGTACAGAAAATCAGTAGAAAGTATTTTTTTGAGATTATAAATTATTGTTTTACTTTTACTATGTTCAATAATTACGATCACAAGTTGTATATTTTTTCGTTATGATAAATATCCATTGCTGTCCGCATTCAACGCTCGTATACAAAAACCATTGCGCGCATTAATTATACGCGTAATGTACGTCGAACCGAAAGAAATACACAATACACCTGCCAGTTGATCGCTGTGTCTGTTAATCGCTGTGATTTGTCTTCGAATGTTAGAGATGGGCACTCCATGTATCGTTGAGTCTTAGGACTTATCGATAAATTAATTCAATAATAATTTGAGTATCAGCTCATGTCTTGCTTTGTCCCTACTTTATTCTAACACCACAAATTTCAACCAAAGTGTTTCGTAATTACATTGGCAGCAGTTTATTTGACAGTATAAGTTTTCACCAATTTGACCAATCGCCGATGGAAAATCATCTCGTTGTTCTCAAATGGGCAGTAACCGAGGTATATGTAGACGTTCGGCTTCGTTATTTAACCAGGACTGTGAGGCCAACCCTTGCAAAAAGGCAAATATTTAATAAATATGTATAGTTTCAAGGACAGTAAAATATTTATAATTAAATTTTTATATACTGTTGGAAAAATATGTTTTAGATTTTAATATGTCGGATTAAAGTATTTAACATGTTTTACTTTCTATGATTATCGTTACACAAAATCAATAAAGTTGGTAAAATATAAAAATAATAAAATTAACACACGTTGCCGATATAAACATCGATAATCTAATGTGTGTGTCTCCTAACTAGTCGCCCGCTCACAATGAAAATGACGTCACGCTGTGGGCGTGGTTTTTCAAAAAAGTGACACGCTCGAAATGTATGGAAATATGACATCGCGGCCGTTCTATCTTGATCTATTTCTGTGGTTACTATAGTGATAGGGATTCCGTGATGTGTGCAAAAGTTAAACAAAGCTTGGACTACGCTAATCGCAGTTCCGTCTCTTAAATAGTATGCTTGTCCATACTTAGAAAATGCGTCCACAATAGTAAGAAACTTTTCACCATTAATAGTTAAAAGGTCTAGGTGTACTAGCTCGAAGGGTTTGCTAGCATGAGGAACAATTCTGAAGTGCTGTTTTATAGGGTTGCGGTCATATTTCGCTTGCCCACATATTGTGCATTCATTAATAAATTTAGTAATAGATTCCTTCATTTTTGGCCAAAAGTATTTATGGGATAAACTAAGATAGCACTCATTAATGCCTCGATGGTTTGTTTTCCCATCGTGGTAGTCGTTAATAATTTTCTGTTGTTTAAGGTACTCTCTTACATTTTCGATTTCCCTTTTGGTTAGTACTAGATTCATGGAAGAATTTTTAAATGTTTTCTGTATTAATGAAATTCTTCGAAGTTTTACTTTTTCCGCTTTTCACTTTCTTCACGCACTTTTCTTTGTATGTTATTGAATCAAATGTATTGTTGGGAGTGAAGTCCAGGGGTGGACACAACGACTCCTTGTTTGTAGTGTTACCTGTCTGAATGATTGTTGTGCCGGTGGGGAGTGTGTGAGGAGCGTCTAAAACAATCAGCAAGTGAATATCGCATTACTGCCCCCAAGTCAAACATCAATTAACTCGTTAGTACCTGAACTCAGTAAACACCGACATTGTTTACAATTACAAATGTAATGTAGGTACTTAACCATCACTAACGTTTCACGCCTGCAACCCAAATATTGGTTCTGCCTTATCTATGCGGTTAATCGTGTTCAGCCAACATACTACTGAATGATAACAACGATCTCAAGTGTCTTATTTACAATAACCACGGGCTATACCTACTATATATATAGCTGTGTGGCGCCGGCTTAGAATACCGCCACCCCATCTCTTCCCGTGGGTGTCGTAAAAGGTGACAAAGGGAAAAGGCTGGAAGAATGGGCAGCAGCATTCTCTCTTAACAAAAGCCTACTGCGATCGCCGACCTGCCTGCCAAGCGTGGCGATTATGGCAAAAACTCCCCATGAGCGGACCAGCAGTTGTGGCGCTCTATGGGGGAGGCCTGTCCAGCAGTGGACCTTAAAAGGCAAATGATGATACCTAATATATACTGCCTACTGCATGTCGTCTGCTGCCTACTGCCTGCGAAATTATTTTAAACACGGCAGAAGGATTTTAAACTTTCCTTACCCAGAGATATAGGTATCTTGCATGGATATGTGGCCGTACGAACTGACAGCATTTGTTAAAGGACTTCCTGAACACCTGCAACTCGTAAGTAGTGATGGTCAACTCGATTTGATTACCTCCAACTCGAGTTGAAATACTTAACTAAACGTTAATAATTCGTTCATAGCAAAAAATCGTCTCATTTATGAAGATTTGAAGTTAACTTATTTTTGTTCTGTGTCTATTAATTATCTTTCATGTCCAATTTATGTCTTATAGCAAAATGAAATTGTAAATTTCACTTCTTAAATAACATAACTTCATGCACAGTTTATTTGTAGTTGTAGTGTCCTCTCCAATGATCGCCTCTATTATCCAAAAGCTGTGCGTGAAGCGATTGAAATTAAAAAACACAAGAATTTCCATCGAGAAGATGGATACAAGCTCTCCGCAACATGGAATCCAGTGATTAATAATAATAATAACACCTCGCTTTAGTTCACAGTCCGCTAATCTATCAGAATAGACACGCGTCGTAGGGCGTACAGAATAGGGACGTTATAAGTGTAGTGTGACGGTATCTAGAAAAAAGAAGAAAAAATAGCACCAAGCGATGAGGGTAGATGTACAAACATTTACCTCATCTACGGAGTCGCGAGGGCGACACTTCAGTCTGCTTGTGACCACGGCCAGTGCAACCTGGCCGAAACGTCAAGCAATTAAGGGTAAATATTTGTTTACCTAAAAAAGTGTCGCGTTAATTCCCGTTCATCATTGTTTCTTGGTAGCGACATTCAGAAATGGTCATTCAGAAATAGCTAAAAATTAACACAATTTTTGTTGTGCAGTTTGAGTCATGGAGCGATAAAAAACAATCCTGCTACTAGCTATTAGATGTCTATGTACAGTTTTTAATCACGCTATGCAAATTTTCTTAGTTGGTTTATATAGACCGGCTGGTGTTCTACTGTTATATATTACTTATCTTAGTACGTTGAACGCGTTAAACAATTGCACGTCTAGGGACACGGTATCCAATAGAAATAGAAAGTATCAATACTGTACTTATGAGTAGTATCGAAAGAAAAGTATCGTACTCATAAAAGTATCGAAAGAAAAGTATCGTACTCATAAAAGTATTAAAAGAAAAGTGTCGATACTTCAAATTATAGAGAACCTTTAAAAAAGTCTAATGAAAAACACGGAATTGAATATAAAGTACCGCTGCTGTACTTATGAGTAGTATCGATAAAAAGTATAATACCTGTAAAAGAATCGATATCTCAAAGTATCGAGTATAAGAGTAATTTTCTAAGTTTCTCTCAGGCAGGACTTCACAGGGCCTAAGCGGCGTAGGCCCTGCTCTCTTTTTTACTCATGAGTACAGCATCGATACTTTCTATTTGGTACGATCTATTTGACTTTCTATTTGATCGATTCTTTCTAGCTACGCCACATGTTAGTTTGTCAATGTTAGTGAGACAGACCACTCAGACCTAGACTAATGCGCATAGGTCACGACATTCATATCAGTCAGCTTAGCTGATGGAGAACAAACATCATCCGAATAACATAAGTAATAAAATATACTTTAAACGAAAACGTTTACTCACTGTCCACTGTCTTAAATGTTCACTACATACTTTGCACACGATGTTCGGAACCCACGGTTTGTCCGAAGCCTTCATCTCTATCTTAAAGTAACCTAAGTATGTTTTCTTTACTGAATCTGTTATAGTTTTTCTAAGCTTTTTCACAACATATTCACCACAAATGTGACAAAATGTATTTGGATTAATTACACAACACCTTCTCGACGACGGCATGTCGTTATTATTAATTAATAGAAGAACTTTGTTGATAACAATAACACTAAATACGATAAAACACGTTTTTGAAGTGAAACTTCTTTATCGGCGTTGGAAAAAAATTTACCGTCACATTTTTCGGTTACGCGTCACATTTTTCGGTTACGCGTCACATTTTTCGGTTACGCGTCACATTTTTCCGTTACGCGCCATCGGTTGGTTCAGACGAAGAGTACTTTCACTTTCTCCAACGGAGTAGGGATAGCATGTCGCTTAAGCGGACTTACTCCCACCACTAGACTTTACAATATATATATGTATACGCAAACAATGTTATGATAAGTTATGTTATGTGGGGCTAAGCTGGACAACAACAACAACTAACTAGTCCTTACTATTTAATATAGGTAGGTACGGTATACACACGTACGTACATACATATACTTACCTATCATGTAATAATTACTATATATGGATGTGTAGTGACGGGTAAACAATTTAAAAATGTATAAATATAAATCTAAATTTCTAGCAACAGCACCAAGGTGAGATTAAATATTAGTAAAAAGCCAAGTCGAAAGAGCCGAAGAAAAACTACTACTACTGTTACCACAGAATCTATCCAGGAAGAGGAGGCAGAGGAAGAATAATTTCTATAGTTATCTAGCATACTCATCATTAAAAAATACTTGATAAATATTATTAAAATTTAATAAACACTCGTTCTAAATTGATTGTAATATAGCGCCATCTTACAAAATATACTACTACTAACATGAACAATAGAAAGTGCTTACAATTTAGCTGTACCGCCAGCATTTGACAGCTCAGAACAGCTGCATATTATTTCCGTGAGATGGCTGTATTTAAGTGTTGTAATGTTTTTTTTTATGTAAATCTGTTTTATTTATTTTTTATGTGTACAATAAAGTATAAACTAAACTATTTTTTTTTACCACAGGATTGAAAGTAATTGCAATTAAATGTAAATTTAAAGTATAATCTATATTTAATATTAAATACCGACGCGGGTGCATGAAAAGAGTTATGAAAGTCAACGAAGCGAGTGAGGTGTGTAAGAATCGTGCCCTATGGCGCTCTGTTCTCTCTGCCTACCCCGCAAGGGATTTGGCGTGAAGTTATGTATGTATGTATGTATGTAATATTAAAATTCATAACATTACATTACATTTGTTCTTTGATAAAAATAATAATAACAAAAAATGTGTGCGTGTACTAGTGTACACACGTAAGAAGTGAAACTTCTATAAGGCCTTAAAAATATTAAAGAAGAATCTTATGAGCTGATATGAATGAAGTCACTAACAACAAGTAAGTCACTAACATTATATTAAAATATCTCGGAGACGGTTGCTTATAATTTGATATTTTTAAGGCCTTAAAGAAGTTTCACTTCTTACATGTGTACACTAGTACACGCACACATTTTTATCAAAGAACAAATGTAATGTAATGTTATGAATTTTAATATTACATACATACATACATACATAACTTCACGCGAAATCCCTTGCGGGGTAGGCAGAGAGAACAGAGCGCCATAGGGCACGATTCTTACACACCTCACTCGCTTCGTTGACTTTCATAACTCTTTTCATGCACGCGCGTCGGTATTTAATATTAAATATAGATTATACTTTAAATTTAAATTTAATTGCAATTACTTTCAATCCTGTGGTAAAAAAAAATAGTTTAGTTTATACTTTATTGTACACATAAAAAATAAATAAAACAGATTTACATAAAAAAAACATTACAACACTTAAATACAGCCATCTCACGGAAATAATATGCAGCTGTTCTGAGCTGTCAAATGCTGGCGGTACAGCTAAATTGTAAGCACTTTCTATTGTTCATGTTAGTAGTAGTATATTTTGTAAGATGGCGCTATATTACAATCAATTTAGAACGAGTGTTTATTAAATTTTAATAATATTTATCAAGTATTTTTTAATGATGAGTATGCTAGATAACTATAGAAATTATTCTTCCTCTGCCTCCTCTTCCTGGATAGATTCTGTGGTAACAGTAGTAGTAGTTTTTCTTCGGCTCTTTCGACTTGGCTTTTTACTAATATTTAATCTCACCTTGGTGCTGTTGCTAGAAATTTAGATTTATATTTATACATTTTTAAATTGTTTACCCGTCACTACACATCCATATATAGTAATTATTACATGATAGGTAAGTATATGTATGTACGTACGTGTGTATACCGTACCTACCTATATTAAATAGTAAGGACTAGTTAGTTGTTGTTGTTGTCCAGCTTAGCCCCACATAACATAACATAACATAACATTGTTTGCGTATACATATATATATTGTAAAGTCTAGTGGTGGGAGTAAGTCCGCTTAAGCGACATGCTATCCCTACTCCGTTGGAGAAAGTGAAAGTACTCTTCGTCTGAACCAACCGATGGCGCGTAACGGAAAAATGTGACGCGTAACCGAAAAATGTGACGCGTAACCGAAAAATGTGACGCGTAACCGAAAAATGTGACGGTAATTTTTTTTCCAACGCCGATAAAGAAGTTTCACTTCAAAAAAAATAAGAATACTGCCACCCCATCTCTTCCCGTGGGTGTCGTAAAAGGCGACTAAGGGAAAAGGCAGGAAGAATGGGCAGCAGCATTCTCTCAACAAAATACAGCCTACTGCGATCGCCAACCCGCCTGCCAAGCGTGGCGATTATGGCAAAAACCCCCCATGAGTGAACGGCCGCCAGTTGTGGCGCTTTATGGGGGAGGCCTGTCCAGCAGTGGAACTCAAAAGGCTAGTGATAAAACAAAAAAAATTGTGTGGTTTTATGAAACCACCGTAAAAGTGAAACTTTTAAAATTGAGTCTTGGGTTATTGATTTTTAAATCTACTTTTTAAATATACATAAACAAAATATTTTTTCAATAATTATTTTTCATTAATTTAGTTAGTAAGTTTTTTAAATTGATGATTCTGATAAAATGATTAACATTTCTATTTTTTTAGAGTGCAACAGTGTAAAACAGTTACTTCACAGCAATTTTTTTAAAAGTTTGCTTTGGCTTCGTTTTCGAACCGGACGTCACCGGCTTTCAGGGGATTGTGCGATAAGGGCTATTTTAATTTACTTGCCATCTAGTATTTGTTAATAGGGTTTCATAAATGTTTTTTATTTTACGTGGTCACGACAATAATTCCTAGATGGCGCTACTAGGTTGCTACTATTGATGATTCTGCCGTAATATCGTATTATATCGATAGATGTCGCCCGAATCGACAAGTATTCCAGCTACGGCACTAGGGATAACGCGACACCTATTATACGTTAACAACATTACAACAAAGGATCTTTACAAAACAAAACGATATTTTTTCAGAATACTTCAAACATAACTTCACGCCTTTCTTTACTCGGAGGTGTAGGCAGCGGCTGTTAAGCCTCGTCTCGCCGTTATGTTTACGTCCCAAATGGAATAGGGGGCGAATCTATGGCCATACCGGGCACAAACTTGTCAGTCATCGATATTTATCACACGTAACTTCCGAAAATTTTGAAAAGTCCACTACTTCTTGAATCAGAAGCGGCGTGGTAGCCACTGTGCCACTGTGCCACCGAAACTATATCATTAAACGTATAAAAAAAACAATGTATAATTTCACTTAACATAAAATCTTTTGTGCTCTTTTTTTCAAAGTTTCGAAAATTTCAATTAATAAATCATTTTATTTTGAAAAATAAATAAATGAATAAGTTAAAATTACCCCTAAAAATAAAACACCCTTAAAATAACTTCCGTCTGACTTTTTACTCTTAAATTTGGGGACAATTTCTGAGATTTATTCGATACAATACTTATTAAAAAGTACTCATTGAATAAAAGTATCGGTATCGGAAGGTAAAGCACTCGATACCACAAAATATCGATACTTTTTTCGTGTCCCTATGCACGTCTCATATGAAGTACCACATATAAAAGTAAAGTTTTATAATGAGTGAATGCAACTGGAAGCAGTGTACATAATAAGATTTATTGTGAATTATGAAGATGTCGCCACCGTGGGGCTGTTCACTGCAGTCACCCCTTGGCGCGTGAGAGCCTATTTTTAATTTTGACATGATTTTTTTTTATGGGATAGGCGAGCAAACGAGCAGGCGTGTCACCTGATGGTAAGCAACCAACGCCACCCATGGACACCAGCAACACATATAGTGTTACGGTTGCGTTGCCGAACTTTATGGGATAGGGGATAGGAAAGGATCTGTGAGAGAGGTACCCGGGTACCCGGAGGCCCACCCAAGGGGGGTGGGCCTCCGGGTACCTGTCTCACCGAACGAAACGCGGCATGAGTCACTTTACGTCGGTCTTCTGAGAGGTCCTGGTATTTCATCGATCGAACCGGCTCATTCATGCAGCGAACTGCTTGACTCTAACTCTGTTGAAATTATATTTTATTAGGTAAAATATCGTAAAAGTTTAAAATAACCTCATTTAAATGAAACCATATTTTGTAAGTGTCGACCTTTGTCAATGTGGTTACAACATAAATATGTACGAGTGTGAGTTGGAGTCGTGTATTTGATGTGGTCGTTTGGCGATTCTCCAATATTTTATACTACATATATACGAAACGTGCATGTTACTGGCGAACTAGTTCACTTGCTAGGGCTCGCCTGTTGATCTCAGTCAGACTGGGTGAGACTATTGAATACTGTGATGGTTGTGGTTGTGCGATCAATGTAATCAATCATGTACGATTCTAACGAATGTATATTTCCTGCTCCGCTCTCCAGGGTTGCAACCGTTAAATCTTAACGGTTGTTACCTGTTAACTGTAGCCCTAGTTGACAGACGAGGTAATAAACACTAACTTATTTCGTTAGATGACACACGAAGTTACAGAGGTGTGAGTTTATTTAGACACAGGACTAGCTGCGTAGCGCGAATAGCGCGAACAGTTCCCGACAATTTGTGTACAATGTACAAATAGTACATTTGCTTGGAATCTCTCTCAATATATCTCCTGTGTTTAAAACTCTCTGACAGGTTACAGTTAGACACACGAGTTAACACAGACGGAAAAATTTACCTCTCTCACCGAACGAAACGTGGCATGGGCCACTTTACGTCGGTCTTCTGAGAGGTCGTGGTATTTCACCGGTCGAGCCGGCCCATTTATGCAGTAAACTGCTTGGCTCTACCACTGTAAGATATGATCATATGTAGCTACAGTATATGTATATGTAGTCTCGGTGGTCCACTGGTCGAGCATCCCGCTTTTGAATCAAGAAGTGGTGACTTTTCGAGATCCTTTTCTTTTCACACATAATGTGATTAATATTGATCACTGACAACTTTATGGCCGGTGTATGCAATAGGTTCGCCACCTTTTCAATTTGGGACGTAAACATAAGGGCGAGTAGAGGCTTAACAGCCGCCGCCTACAACTTCGGATAGAAAATGTCGTGAAGTTATGTTTTGTTAATATTTGGACTTCAAATAACCACCCATGTCCATACCCGTACCCACTACGTTCCGATCTGTTCCGATCACTATACAATAACAATATAATATTTGAACCGAGAAGGGACCAATAGCGTATCTATTATAAATATACTTACAAATGGAGAGGGATGTTTTCAATTAAAATTAATTACTATATGATAAAACAAAATGTTATGTGTGTATCTAATGTTATGTTACGTGTGTATCTAATGTTCTCACACCGCAAACACATTTTGTAATTAGTACATCCGTTTTTTATTTCAGATATCAATATTATTTAATTACTTTATTGAACATGTTCATGTATATGTATAAAAATACCCTTAAAATATAATCATATTTTAATAACTGACTGGTTAAATTTACAGCGAATAGAAGAGTAATAAAATGTGCTCTTCAGCATTGTCGTCAAGACTCCCTCGGAACATCATGCATAAAGTGCCACGACTGTATGGATGATTAGGTTAGGTTAGTTTAGGTCGATTTATGTTAGTTAGGTTAGTTTAAGTTTGTTACTCCAAACAATTAACAACGCAGACAATGCAGTATGGCTTTAAAACTATCGCCTGTCTAAACTGGAGAAATAATAAAAGAAATCACACATACACACTCACACACTACGACATTTACACGTGTTTACGTAAACATAACCCAACACTAGAGTAGGCTGCAGTCTCCGTTTTACAAACATGTCATTATAATATTATGCAGCTATTTGTATACCTATAGTGTTTTCATTATTACTATGAATTATATTTGAAACCAGACCAAAATAACGTACACGTGATGAATCACTTTGTACTGATATTGGAGTTCACCTAACTTGTATTGAAATATTCGAGTCAAACAGGACAATTAAATAACCTGCACAATATCATTACCGGTGTTTTTGAACCCTAGATTGTTGATCTAGATGCGGCCGCCTGCACAACTGGACTGCCCTTACTCTAAATTATTTTGGTTCATATTTTTCTTTACGACTACCACTTAAACGAAAGTAGTGGCAGGAATTAAATCAATAAATATGTAATACGGATCTGTTGCTGCGTAATCTGTGAAGAGATAGCATCTAAAGTATATCGACCTTTTTGTACATACATTATGCATTTATATTAACAAAGAAACAAAGGAAAGTTTTACGATATCACTCCATATTGTGCTCGTTACTTTCTATATCGTATTTTTTTTATTATAAGTGTGCCACCTCGTCCTCAGCCTCCAGCCCCCAGCCCCCAGCCCCCCCAGGCAACACGCTGACGTGCAGGCCACACTATACACCAGCTCACTCTGCCGTGTACACTCATTTACATAAACGATGGGAAAGAAATTTGTCTGAAAACTTGTCATGTAATATCAGTAACGGGGCCCCTGTGTCTCATTACCAACACAGAGGACTCTTAACTGCCTCGCCCGAAAGAAGATTTATTTGAAACTATTGGCTGCAATGTTGCCGAGATGATCCTCAATATATTTTTGAAACCATAATGCTTCACGGAGAAGAAAATAGATAAATACGTGATTTATTTTCAAAAGCATTTGGAAATGTTGATAGGCAGGAGTGAAGACTTTTATCGTACATTTTTACCTTTTAATTTTGTCTATTTTTGGATATTTATTTATTTAACTCCCAAAAAGGCAAAGAAATCATTACATTTGGGCT
This sequence comes from Euproctis similis, assembly GCA_905147225.2. Classification (NCBI taxonomy): domain Eukaryota; kingdom Metazoa; phylum Arthropoda; class Insecta; order Lepidoptera; family Erebidae; genus Euproctis; species Euproctis similis. Next base: position 21,317,713 of record LR990116.1, on the reverse strand, counting down.
CGTATTTATCAATCAGTAAGTTGATTTTTAATAGAAATCAACTCAAATATTGTCTCAATAGTACAAAGTGAATATTTATAAGTATAGCTATTGTGTATACAGAGCTGTGTATACCTACGTACTAGCATGTATTAGTGATGTTACCAATGTTGGATTTTGGACATTCGCGAATGCGAATACGAATATTTCTTAAAAACATTCGCGAATGCGAATGCGAATATTTCTTTTAAGCCTTCGTGAAGGCATTAGAATGATTCTTAGACCTAAAATGCACATAAAATTTCATCAAAATCGGTCAAACCATATTGGTGCAGTTATTTATTGATTAATATACAATGCAAAAGCGGATGGATGTAGGAGTCGAGGACGGCCAAGACACACATTCCATGACCAAATAGAACTTGTCCTGGAGGAAGGTGATTTTAGGAGCCTCAAAAATCGACGCGCGTGCATGAAAAGAGTTATGAAAGTAAACGAAGCGTGTGAGGTATGTAAGAATCGTGCCTTTTGGCACTCCGTTCTCTCTGCCTATCCCGCAAGGGATTTGGCGTGAAGTTATGTATGTATCACGCGTAGAAGAATATTTTGAAAAAATTCATACTTAATAAAATGTGTCTTTTCCTGATGTAACGCCAAGAGCGTTGTTCAATCTTGGGGTTCGAGTTTTATATTAAGAATGAACTGTAACTTTTAAGTTGGATCAAACTGCATACGGTATGAAAATTTGATTAAAATCGATTTGAGTTGGGTATGGCAGGGTTTGCACGAAAGGATAAACGCAGTCGAAATGAGGGTACTGCGCAAAATCTGCGGAGTGACTCTCACTAACCGCGTCGAAAACAAGGTTGTGAGGAAGGAAGAAGGATTGAAAGAGAGTGTCGATGTTAAAGTTAGAAAGGGCATACACCGATGATTCGGAAATATAGAACGAATGGATGATACCAGATTGACCCAGCAGATGATACAATGCAAAACCGGATGAATGTATAGGATAGGCAGACCGCCACGACACACAAATAGAACGAGTCCTGGAGGAAGATGATGTCAGGAGCCTTAAAGGTCGACGACCGTGTGTGACAAGAATTATGAAACTCGAAAAAAGAAACGAGTGAGGCGTGTATCGTCCCTTATGGCGCTCTGTTCTCTCTGCCTACCCCGCAAGGGACTTGACGTGCAGTTATTTATATACTTAACGGCTGATCCATAATATAATATCCTAATCTAAGAGGGTAAAATATGAAAGAAAATATAAAGCTCATTTTTCGTATCATCTTGCTTCATACAATTTCTTTATTTTTTGTTATTAAAAACAAATATGGGTAGGGGTGATGTAGGGGGCACGCCGCGGTCCGGATTTACGATTAAAACAACATTTAAATTTTCACACACATACTTTGAATGACAGAAAATATACTTTTTAGGATCGCATTCGCTTTGAAGTCAGAAGTTCTTTGCTTTTGCAAAGAAATTCTGGCTTCTGAACAGACCCCAAAAATACAAAAATGTAAGCTGAAGGGCCACGCTTTACGAGTTAAAACTCATACCTACGTATATGGCTCATAACTTCATAATTTTCATGTAATATTTGATTTGTATAATGTAAATTGCTGTGTGGCGCCGGCTTAGAATACCGCCACCCCATCTCTCCCCGTGGGTGTCGTATAAGGCGACTAAGGGAAAAGCTAGAAGATGAATGGGCAGCAGCATTCTTTCTCAAGACAATACAGCCTACTGCGATCGCCAACCCGCCTGACAAGCGTGGCGACTATGATACTATAAAAAACCCCCATGATTGAGCGGACCGGCAGTTGTGGCGCTCTATGGGGGAGGCCTATGTACAGCAGTGGACCTCAAAAGGGCTAACGATGAATGAATGTGAAAGATTTATTCCACTCACCGTTCCACCACCACCTTTCGTGGTCTTGAGCAAAATTCATTTATAGCAAGAACGCTCTCGCGGATTTTTCCATTTTAATTTTGACCAAAAATTATTAATCTTTATGAAAATAAGTACACTCATTGTCTTATGTGTGAATGCCGAAGCAGCGGACGGCGCGCGTTGGCTTCGGGTTTAATTCGGTTCGCGTTCGTGCTCGCTTCGGGAGAAGGGGTCTAATCTCACAGGGCCAGCACTGGGACAACTATCTTAAATTTTGGCGGATACCCATGATTCCCACTGATTTACCCATACCGTTTAAAAGGCTACGGTAAGATCTCTTTGGCCCTCACTATTAACAAGTCCCAAGGTCAAACATTCTCTCTGGTGGGTATAAGAACTGAGAAAGCCGTGTTGTTCCCATGGGCAGTTATATGTTGGCTTATATTGTGCTACCAAATGATAACATCACATCTGATCTAATATAGTTTACAGCAAAGTTTCGAACAATTAAAATTACCATAACCAAACTAACTTTTCCCGTGACTTGGTCCTCATGGAATTCGTTTAGAGCAAATCCCGCAGAAAATGATTTTTCTTTCAGACAGAGTTACTTTCGAATTCTGTATTAGCATGCAAATAAAAACTATACCTTTGGGCAGTTAGAAAAAAGGAGGAGGTTCTCAATTAAACAGTCACGGTGGCCTAGTGGTCGAGCATACGGCTTCTGATCGGCTTAACAGCCGCTGCCTACACCTTCGGGTAACAAAAGGCGTGAAGTTATGTTATGTTGTTCTCAATTCGTCTGTAGCTATGTATTTATTTTTTTTATGTTTGTTCACCGTTATTTTCGTCAATTATGGACGGATTTCAAATTAATTCTTTCGATAGTGTTTATTTTCGAGATGGTCCCATTTTCATCAGGTCAGGATCTGATGATAGAGACCAGGAGAAATCGAAGGCAACCTCTGAAAATTGTATACGATATTGGTCTTTTTGTTACGTAATAGTGATGTCTTATACGCTTTATGATGTCAACATCTGATGCTGCTGTGCTGATGAAGAAGCCACAGAACTCCTCAACGGTTAGGAGTTCTGTGGCACATATTTTTGAAGTCTGTGCCAGCCTTAGTAAAATACCCTATTGTATTGCACCGACTTCAATAATGAGATCACTATAAAAATATTTACAATTGTCATCTATTATTGAAGTAGGTGCTGGTTAAAAGTTACCCCGTATTCTATTTTGCCGTGTGACTTTGACGGCCGCGCATTATCACACAACAGATTACGTTACTGAGGCTGGCACCGACTCCAAAAATAAGTGACAATTGTAAATATTTTAATAGTTATAGAATACTTTATAAAAGTATAACGTTTTGTATATTGTATTACGTATATAAATTAGTAAGTTTCGTTATTTATCGCTTTTTAGTTATGAAGGTACTGTTTAGGTTTACTTAAAGATTTTGTAGTTTACGTTTCTAGAAGTCGGTATTACTTTTTTTCAAAGTATTGTTTTTCGTTGTAACGATATATAATAATGCGTTTTGAAGTTCGCGGAGAATATATAACTGTTAAGACGGTTGAGCACAATAGTTACGACAGCAATGTTCTTAGGTGATGTTCTAATGCAATCATTAACAATATTTTGAATTAAATATCGAAGCCTAAGTCATGATGTTAACGCCGAGTCTCGTATCTAGCAGATAAGGCGAAGTGATCATGGAACATCGTTTTACTACCGCCCCTTGTCTGTTGCCTTCAGTTATATTTTAATTCGTCATATGATTTTTTTTATATTTAAATGATCTAACTTCATCAATATGACTAAGTAGGTATAAATATAAGTGTTAATTTGTACACTTGTACTTGACGAAACCTTTTACCCTCGCTAGTGCATCGTGGGTAATATTGAGTCAAGCGAGAGGACCAGTGTGACAATGTAAGGTCGTCGCGTCGCGAGAAACACTGAGTGTGATCAATCTCTACTGATCCAGTTAGCTGTTTCCTCATCATGCGCTTATTGTCCGTCCGTCGAGCCCACAGTTGGGTGTGGGCGTGGGCTAACATAATTACCGCTAACTGTGTAATATAACGCTAATTGCTACTGCCGGTATGCACTCGAAATAGTCGTGTGATCTAGCATTGTTCAGATCGGCGCACACCGAGAGAATATTTTAAATATTTCAAGAATCAACTTATAGCCTCAATATGTACAATTTATATACTTTATTTCAATCTCGGTGGTCCAGTGATCGAGAACTCCGCTTCTGAACCAAGAGGTCACGGATTCGAATCCTGGCTCACATCAATGACTTTTCGAAATTAATTTAGAAAGTTATGTGTGATATATATCGATGACTGAGAACTTTATGCCCGGTATGGCAATAGGTTCGCCACCTATTCACCTATTCACCTGTAGGCAGCGGCTGGTAGGCCTCTTCTCGCCGTTATGTTAACATCCCAAATGGAGTAAGTAGGTGGCGAACCTATTGCCATACCGGACACAAAGTTTTTCAGTCATCGATATTTAACACACTTAACTTTCGAAAACAATTTCGAAAAGTTATTGGTGTGAGCCAGTTTCAGAATTCGAACCCGGACCTCTGGATCCGAAGCCGTGTGCTCGACCACTGGACCACCGAGACTGATATGTTTTGTTATATAATCATAAAAGCTTGTCGCGAGGTTTAATTACCTATCAGTACCTAATTAAATTGCAATTGATGATGATACGACGCTATTTTGATATGATTTGACATAATGAAATTGGTACCAGTCATGTACAAATCGCGCAAAAAGCTTGATATTTGACATTTTTAAAGAACAATTTTTTTTTCTTTTTAGAGCGTTTAAATAAAAGCTTTAAATATTTTTTAAGAATTTTCAGGACATCTTATCACATAGCATTTCCGTTGTATCAGAGATCAGTTTTTATATCCGGCCATGGAAGGAAAGAGGAGACACAATATATACCTACATATAGTGTAAGTTGCTGTATGTGACGCTCCTATAGTGCCCGCACGACGCGATGCGCTCAGTATATCCCTCACCTAACGTTACGAACCGTACGGACGGATCAAATGAACACACACACATGTATTTTTGTCCGAACGTAATGTTTAAGTTTTGTGTTAATTCTGAATCATTTCTCACAACAATCTATTTCAATATTAATAACAAGCGTTCATACAGTAATGCTACAACACGTTGCTTTGTACCAAGTCTCAACATTCTGAGTTCACGGCAAGCTTTGGTTCCCCCGCGAGAGTACAAATATCATTTATTTACACCTCCGAGGAACAGTACACCGGAATATTTAATATGAATTTCAACTTCATACTTTCATGAGTTCCTGAAAAAATGTGTGTCTGTAGGTAGACCGACGAACAAAAAATTCGCGTGGAGTCCCTCCGCGCTATGGAAGTGAAACTTTGAGCACATCTTACTTACATTACGACGGGCCTCGTGGAGCATTGGAAAAATCGAATGTAGAACGGAGATTGGCGGATTCAATCCCCACTCGAGTATAAATCTTAATATGGGTCTTAGTATAATTTGGTAATTACTCCTCTATTTAAGAGGATACGCCATATTCAACGTCGCATTGTTCTTTGATTTAGGTACTCCCCCAAGCTCAAGCCCATTCAACCCACATTCTAAAAATGCATTAAAATACTTATTCCACAATATTGGATTAAGGATGACGTCACATTTTTTAACATACTATAGAAAAGCCCTTTTATTTGATACATAAAAAAGCATTAAAACTATCTGTGAATGAGAGCTAGAGGTATTTCCCGGGCGAGCCAGCCCATTCATGCAGCGGACTGCTTGGCTCCTCGACTGTTAATAATATCATCCTTAGCGTGTTTAAAAACTTCAAAAATGAGTCGTAAGATCAAGAACTACGTAATACATATTTATTACATTCATAATATATACCTACATACTACATGGCAAAATAAAAAGTAAAGTAAAGTTGCTCGTGCCGCTTTTCGTCCGGTGAGGGAGGTATCCAAAGGCCCGAGCCCCTTTCCCTCCTACTCTCTTAAAGAAGGGCAACGCACCACGGTGTTCATGGGCGGTGTCAAGGTGGTTACCATCAGGTGACCCACTTACTCGTTTGCCCTTCTATCCTATAAAAAACTAAGAATTGAATTGTTATTATCATTTTCGGGTGGAGAATTAACGTAATGGTATTATTACATCACTAGTAAAACTAATAATCAATAATCATCAAAATGTATAATGTGTTGAAATGTAAATTATACAAGGCATGGCACTTCAAATAGAATGTGATTAACAGACATAAAATAGAATGGTCAACATTATCATAATGGTTCAGCCATCATTTCTAAGATCTTGTAACTTGTAATTGACAAAACTACTTATGAATTAACTACATATATTTATTGGACTAGAACAACTAAGACTCATGAATAATATCCAAAAAATTGAAAGGTAGATTAATCATAATCTAACCAGAGATATTTGGATTATATATCTGATGATGATGATGATCCTCCTCGACGTATCCGCCGACGGCGACCCTATGTTTATCTCCTGGAGTGTGCACGGATGTGACTAGCAAACCCAAACTTTGTTTTGAAAGTACGATGACAGGTACAGCAGTAAAGTTGACCACTGTCATTGTACGTGTAATTGTATATGGGTTTCGGCCGGGTCTTTCGTGAGAGGCGTTTTGCGTCAAGTTCTTTTAGACGCTGTTCTTCGAAGTTATCAGAGCCAACTGCGATCTGTCGTCTCCACTCTTGCCGATTTAGGGATAACCTTTCCCAATCTTTGGCAGGTATGCCAAAGTTTGATAAATGCCGTTTTAAGACATCTTTATATCGCAAATACTGTCCACCAACCTTGCGTTTTCCTTGTTGGTGCTCAGCGTAAAATATTGCCTTAGGAAGTCTGTTGTTTTCCATCCGAACCAAGTGTCCACACCACCTCAGCTGCCGTTGAGTCAGTAGTGATTCTAGGCCTGTTATGCTTGATCGCCGCAACACCTCAGAATTTGGAACATGATCTTGCCATTTGATACGTAAAATTTTCCTAAGACACTTCATATAGAAACTGTCTAAGCGCTTGATGTCTGATTTATAAAGAACCCAGGTTTCTGAAGCATATAGAAGAATGGGTAATATAATAGCTTTATAGACAGATATTTTGGTCTTCAGCTGCAAGTCATGTGAGTTCCAAACCCTTTGGAAAAGGCCCCCGAAAGCAGAAGCAGCCCTTGCAATACGTGTAGCCAATTCAGTTTCCAGACGATTATCGCAACGAACCATACATCCCAGGTATCGAAAAGATGACACCTCATTTAGTTTTCGGCTGCCCAGCATAAGCGGAATATCATTGACAGCTACACCTCCAGCTGGCTGTTTTAGAACCTGGGTCTTTGGTATGCTTATCACCAGGCCGTACTTACGACACGAGATGTCGAGCTGATTTAGATAACGCTGCAAACTTTCCATTGAGTCAGCCATGAGGCATATGTCATCGGCATAGAGGGTTTCCAAGATTTTCAAATCTTGTACCTTTCGCTTTGCTCTAAAACGAGACAGATCAAATACACTTTTATCGGAGCGAACATTGAGAGATATGCAATCATTGCATTTCTGTAATGCGTCGTTCATCACAGCGGCGAAATAGATGGCGAAGAGTGTAGGAGCCATTACGCATCCTTGTTTTACGCCACTTGTCACAGGAAATTGGCGTGTAAAGCTGTTGTTGTGCTGTACGCGAGCCATCATCCCATCATGGAATTGGCGTATAAGGTCTAGAAATTTCTCAGGACATCCAACTCTCTCAAGTACTACCCATAGCGCAGCCCTTGGTACTCTATCAAAAGCTTTTCCAAATCTACAAAACATACATAGAGGTCGCGGTGTTGTTCTAAGCTTTTCTCTTGCATTTGTTTTAATACAAATATTGCGTCCACCGTACCTCTATTAGGACGAAAACCACACTGGCTCTCGGGAAGCATTCGTTCTGAAAGAGAGTTAAGGCGTTTATTTATAATATGAGACAGGACTTTTCCAGCTGCACTTAAGAGAGATATGCCTCTATACGAACCACAATCCGAAGGGTCACCTTTGCCTTTATAGAGTTTGCATATCGAGGCATCTTTCCAGTCCTGTGGTATTTCCTTGGACTCCCACACTCGTAAAATGAGTTCAAATAGCCTGTTATTAATATTGGGGCCGCCATATTTATATACTTCTGCGGGTAGGCTATCTGATCCAGGTGTTTTATTATTTTTAATTTTAAATATCGCTCGAGTGAATTCCATGTATGATGGGGGGTCGTCTAGTTCTGAAGCCTTTGGCATAGCTTGCAGTGAACTTATATATTGTGTTTTCGGATTTAGTACCTCTTAGAAGTGTTCAACCCACCTAAAGAGAACTTCGCTTGGATCTGTTAAGCGTTGCGAATTATCTCGTGAGTAAATAGGGGCTGTCAATCTTCTTTTAGGTCCAAAAACAGTTCGCAGGCTTTCGTAGAAGCTTCCAATCTGATGTTTATCCGCTAGTAGTTGAAGTTCGAGGGCTTTTGCAGTCCACCATCGATTTTTGAGTTCACGCGTTTTTGCCTTGAGCTGATTGTTTATAGTCCTACGAGTAGTGACATTAGTCGCCTTCCGTAAGGCTTGCCTTGCGTTGTTAAATAGTACTCGGATTTCCCCCTCACCCTCATCAAACCAGTCTTGGTTTTTCTTTTGCGATTTGCCGACAACTTTTTCAGCAACATTATGCAGTGCCCGCGCATAATTACGCCATGTTTCATCTATTGACGAATACTGTAAACCACGTGTGGCAGTTTCAAACTCAGCATCAAATTCTCGCCTAATATCATTGCAATGTATTAGTTGGCTTACAGCCAACTTAGGTGGAACTTTATGATCAATACGACGGGGTGGTTTATATGTTACTTTTATTTTACTCCTTATAAGTCGATGATCCGTCCAACCTTCAGCTCCTCGCATTGCCCTTGTAATTAGAACGTCCTTAAGATCTTTTCTACGAACTATAATATAATCTAGTAAGTGCCAATGTTTGGAACGTGGGTGCATCCAAGATGTTTTGTATTTTTCTTGGAGCCTGAAAAAGGTGTTCGTGATACTTAGATTAAATTCAGCACATAAGGTGAGTAGTGCACTTCCATTGTAATTGCATTTACCAATACCATGGCGACCCAAGACATTTTTCCAGGCCCTATACTCACTTCCAACACGGGCATTGAAATCTCCAAGTAAAATCAGTTGGTCCCTGGGTGGAATATTCAGCAAGACTGAGTGGAGATCATCATAAAATTTATCCTTATCATCGTCCGTTGAGGTGAGGGTGGGGGCGTATGCACTAATAAGGTGCAAGTATTTTCCCTTGTTTGTCTGAAATCGCAAGGTCATGAGTCTGTCGTTAATACCTTTTGGCAGCTCTATAAGGGTCTTCACAAGCGAATTCCTTATCGCAAAACCTACACCATTCAGTGATTTTTCCGCAGTTGGTTTGCCTATCCAGTAATATGTATAACCCCCCAACTCCTCAACCAATTCTCCGCTATCTGACAAATGCGTTTCGCTAATTGCTGCAATGTCGATGTTATATCTTGAGAGCTCCCTTGCTATGATTGCTGTTTTCCGTTCAGGGCACTGATTGTTCTCATGGTCTTGTAGGGTTCTTACATTCCAGGTAGCTATATAAAAGGTTTTTTGTTTTGTATTTTCATCTTTATTTCGACCGCAATTGAATGGTGCTCTGTGACTGCGGCTTGCCACAGAGTTTAGAGAGAGACGGACTATGTTCAGGCCACCTTTTCTAGGCCCCTCCCCATATTGGGGAAAGCAGAGCGATCCTAAATAGGGCTGCTTTGTCGCCAGATGTGCTGCCGAACCCGGAATCCCGTCCCAAATCGATTTCAGGAGCGACCACTCTCATCTGACCGCCTACGTGCAGAAAATCAGCTAGGCACTCGATTCACCAATCCAGAACCTCCCACCAACGCTCCATCGCCGTAGTAAAATTGCCAAGGGTCATCTGCGCGAGAATATATTTTGGTGGATGAACAGATGCGCAGCTGCATATCCACCCTCTCGTCCCTCACTTCGGGAGAATAGTGGAACGGAAGCCGATACAACTAATCAAAAGGAAGGGATGCAGCGACTGGCCGCATGCTATTGGATTATATCCTAACATGCGCCCTTTATGGCCCATCGCAGTGGCCATGCTGTATCGCCATGAAAACCGGGATCAATTGCCATATCGACGGTGACCGCCCTTCATACCGACACAGACTTATGTACTGACGATAGGATCGTCCGTTGGCTACTATCAGCAGTGCTAGTAATAGTGCCCTTCATCAGGTTTAGCCCGCGGGTCGGCGCGGTTTACCAGGGTGTGGCCGCTGCGTACACGACAGCTACTAGGAGCCACTGATGAAGAGAATGTGGCGAGACTGTAGACAGATGGGAACTATACATATAGATTATATGTCGACCAATAGTTTCCAAAAGGTAGCACTACTAGAAACCCCACTACACTATAAAGATACCATTATGATAATGTTGACCATTCTATTTTATCTCTGTGAATCACCATCTATTTGAAGTGCCATGCCGTTTATAATGTACATTTCAACACATTATCAACCAATCACCAATGCTCATGTATATGTAAAAATTGGATAGGTAGATAGCAGTATCTTTGTATTTCATAATATAGCAATTATTTCACCGAGGACCATAAACAGACTATTATTTATACCCTTATTCTGAACTTATTTTATTCCAAATAACTCTGGTTCAGCGCTTATTTCTAAGATCTTGTAACTTGTAATTGACAAACTAATTATGAATTAACTATATTTATTAGACTTGAACAACCAAGGCTCATGTATATGTAAAAATTGGATGGGTAAATAGCAGTATCTTTGTATTTCATAATATAGAAATTATTTCACCGAGGACCATAAACAGACTATTATTTATACCCTTATTCTGAACTTATTTTATTCCAAATAATTCTGGTTCAGCGCTTATTTCTAAGATCTTGTAACTTGTAATTGACAAACTAATTATGAATTAACTATATATATTTATTAGACTTGAACAACCAAGGCTCATGTATATGTAAAAATTGGATGGGTAGATAGCAGTATCTTTGTATTTCATAAATATAATAATATATATTAAACAGACTATTATTTATACCCATAATCTGAACTTATAAATGTTTATTTTTATAAGATTAGTTAACCATGAGTATAAACCATGAGTATGTTTATCATGTGATGATTGAAGTCAGTTTGTCATTAAATTATCCTTGAAATATATTATACTTGAAAATTAATTCTCTCAAAAATTATAAATGAATATTATACATCAAGTTACTTGATAAATAACATAGTTTTGTGTAATATATAAAGAAAACTGTAAATAGCTAATGTTGTTTAGGTATGCTTTGCAATATTTTAAATGTGATGAATTAAAAAAGAAAATATAATTTATAAGTTTATAATTACCAAAATATTCGTAAGTACATCCAGTAACAAGTAATATATTTGTTCAAATAACGACTAATTTTAGTTTATGCAAAAGCTCTTTGTCGTATTGTCTTTCACGGAGTAAAATTAATTCATCGTCACTCGTTATGCACTATTTTTTTTACGTTCATAAGCTTTACCACAGAACAAAGTACTCCTAAACCACTTTACACTTTACAGTTGGAGTATATAGTTGAATATATTTATTAAAAACAAGCAAATAGAGCAGAGTACCTAACTGTCACGATTATTTACTAATAATATGTTTTTACGTTTTCGGTCATAGAGGTCGCAACATGCCAACGTATTAAATCGCGCTATGGTTTCACTAGCGTAGGGTTTATATATGATTGACATTCCAAATCAATTAGTACCTCCACTTGCCACTAGATGGCTGTGTACTATTAAAATTCAAGCTTAACAAATTGAAAATTGGCTTCATATATACTTCGATATTATAAATTATTAACATAATATTTTTTTCCCCGCGAGGGCCGCAAGGCGGCGTTAAATGCGTTAAACGATCTTGCACTAGACTAGTGTTGAGTAGGACACGACTTGAAAAAGAGTTTGTAAGAGTAGCCTCTTTTTTATCCTTAGCCAGTACAATGTCCCACTTGAAATGAGGCGAGGCGTACTGAATCATTTGAAGTTATTGTAGTACGAAATACGCGCGCCTCCTGGTGCCTCAAATGTAGTGTTGAGTAGGACACGACTTAAAAAAGAGTTTGTAAGATAGCCTGTTTCTGTCTTAAGACAGTACAATGTCCCACTTCAAATGAGGCGAGGCGTACTGAACCATTTGAAGTTATTGTAGTACGAAATACGCGCGCCTCCTGGTGCCTCAAATGTCAGACACGACGTGCTTTTGTCATGTTATTTGTTTGTATAATACAAATATTTTGTAATTATAAATCTTACAAGTATAAAAAATAATTTTATGTGTTTGTTGTCTTTTAGGTATTCAAACCAAATGATTACGAATATAAAATTTCTCATCTAATATACCTTTTAAAAATAAACGCGAAAGTTTGTGAGGATGGATGTGGGATGAATGTTTGTTACTTTTTCACTCAAAAACTACTGAATGGATTGTAACCAAACTTTACAAGAATATAACTTATAATTACATCAGAATATCATACAAGGCTATAATTTATAGTTGTGGTGTTAATTATCCAAAACATAACGATAAGCATCAAGTAATATAAAAAATCTTTGAATTTGCATGACTAGAGGGTGCTGTGCGATATGGTTTATCAGAAAAAAAAACTAATTAAATGGCACTGACTCTTTAAACAACGTAAGATTATTAATTAAATTTTAAATACGCCTCTTCTGGCTGGAACCTCGCTTCGCATGGACGACAATATATTTCTCCCTCTCTCGAAATGTCAGACGCGACGATTGTGACTTGACGTACTTGCCGTTTGTCTGCCTCGGACGACCGCGACAAAAAAATTGAAGTAGTACAATTTTTAATTTCGAGGCACTCTTACATTTTGATGTCATGTCCGGGACAAATGAAGCGCCTCTTGTATGTCCTACTCAACACTACACGAGACATTAGAAGTTTCACTTCAAAAAGTTATGAAGGTTCCGTTTGCACTGCGGAACCCTAGTACACTTGTCAACTACTGCGTAGAATAGAATGTTAACGTCAATTAACACAAATCAAACTCTCTCGCTGTGACGTGTGAAACGTCTCGCGTCTGTCCAAAAAGTTCGGATGACGTCTCAACTTAGATCCAAATTCTTTATGACATAAATACTCTGTTTCAGATAATAGGCATAATATTGAAAATAAATACATGTTCACTTTCCATTTTGACATCTATTATTCCTCACTCACTCACAGTCGTTCGTGGGATAGAAATTATTTATTATTTATATTCATATTCGTATTCATATTTATATTTATCTATACTTATATTATAAAGCGGAAGAGTTTGTTTGTTTGTTTGAACGCGCTAATCTCAGAAACCAGTCCGATTTCAAAAATTCTTTCACTGGTGTATAGTCCATTTATCGAGAAAGGCTTTAGACTATATTATATTTTCAAATAAATTAGGGATCCTTACTATAAGTCCAATAATGTAACCCAAGGTGTAAGAAAAAGACCCGAAAAAATTCTTTCATCGCGAACGCTGCAAAAAGTATTGATTATAGAACAAAACAATGTACTACACTTTCATAGAACATATAATTTTCGACAAAAAAATTCCGCGACGCTATATGTCTAACTATTGTAGTTATTGCACAATAAGTGTTTTTTGAATTTTTAAAAATAATTATATTGAGGTCGTTTTAAAAGTTCTTTATTTTGTACCTTGGTATTAACTCTACTCAAAATAAATTACTTTAATATAAAGATAGATTCAATACCTTTCTAGAACTTTTTGATTAATTCACTTCGGACATTTAATTTAAAAGATATCGCAAAATACAAAATGTAAGTATTAGTTTCTTAGGCAAATAATCCGCGCACATATACACATAAGATCGGGAGTCCCGCCCGACTCGTTCATGAGCGCCGCTCATAGCTGGCAGGTTTTTTATTTTTCTTAGACTTTTTTTTTGTTTCTTTTTGTCCTAATGTGTTTGTAGTATTTAATCGTCTTTTGGGGTATATACTACTCTTCAAAACAACTTTTAGGATTATATCGCGTTTATTTCTTAATTATTTATATTTATTTCCCGACGTTTCGAACTTTTTATAGAGATCATTTTCACGAGCGATGAACAAAAATTTTTTTGAAGTGGAACTTCTAATGTCTCGTGCAAGAGCATTTAACGCTTTTAACGCCCCCTTGCGGCCACTATTAATATAATAATATAATGGTTACAAAAAGCCAAGATCCATATAAACCAAGGACGAAAAGACATAGCGACTTTTTAAACTACATACCTGTACAGACATCTAGTAGCGGATGGTGGTACTAGCTGGTCATAATTGATATAACAATAATGATGAACAACATCTTTTTACACAACAAGTGAACCTACTCGAGAATTATAATTGAAAAATAGGTTAAAATTCAAAATAACAATTTTAGATAATTATGACACCAGTTTTAGTGCGAAATAGTTTGTAAATCTATAAATTACTTATTTTAACAATCCAAATTCACTATCTTTCGGCGGATGGCGCTGCTAGGAAGTTTTAAAATTTAGTTCTCTTATATAACAAATATTACATAGAACGAGTTATACTATCTAATATTAAGATATTAATCATGAAAATAAATATTACGAATATTCATGCAGCATCAGTATGGATTTAAACATTTAAACAATAAAAGGAAATATCACCAAAACAGTTATTAAATATAATGAATTGCTTAATTAATCACATAATTATAAATTTCGTGTATTTTACTTAACTAAATAATAAATATATTTCAGTAATATATAGACATAAATAATATAACATAACTTCACCCCTTTTGTTACCCGAAGGTGTAGGCAGCGGCTGTTAAGCCTCGTCTCACCGTTATGTTTACGTCCCAAATGGAATTGGTGGCGAACCTATTGCCATACCGGGCACAAGTTTTTCAGTCATCGATATTTATCACACATAACTTCCGAAAACAATTTCGAAACGTCATTGGTGTGAGCCAAAGTCTGGAATCGAACCCGGACCTCTGGATCAGAAGCAGTGTGCTCGACCACTGCGCCACCAAGACTAATAATAACATGTAATCATAATTAAATCAGTTTATCTAATAAAGTTTTATAGGGTTATCAATTATCATTACATAGTATAAAACAAAGTCACTTTCTGCTGTCTTTCCCCTTATATGCGCATATGTTTAAAACTACGCAACGGATTTTGATGCGATTTTTTTTAATACTTGGGGTTTGGGGGTTGGGTTGGGTTTTTTTTTTAATAGTAGGGTGTCAACGGGGTGGTTCTGATCTATAATTCATGTATAGTGTAGAAATAAAAAGAGATAATTTTCAAGATTTAAAACTTTAATCAAAAACGCTGCCTGAACCCTAAGTGATAAATGAAAACAATGTACTACATTATTATACACCTCTAAAAGGTCTACAAAAAAGTTCGCAAGGGCATATGTCTACCTCTTACGGATAACCCACAATGACCATTTTTATTTTTTTATTTTTTACGAGAAATAGTGGCTTATTTACGAAGCAATTTTAAACATTACAGCATTAATTTTCATCCAGTTAACTATCTTAAGTAGATTGTGCTTTTGATATAGATCAATATAGCTGTTTACAGCATGTAATTTAAACTAATATTTACGAAGATATTACAGTATTAACATAGCGGTTTCATAGCAGTTGCGTTTGCGCGCCATAACGCGTGCTGATAAATAGCACAAATTGAAGTTTTTAAGATACAAATATTACTAATTTATTTCTTTTAATGCGGAACGAAGTTCTCCGGGTCAACTAGTTATTATATATAGTTGACATCATATACTGCTAGATGGCGTCCTGCGCCGACATATGTATGTTCGGGTGAATATTAGAACTCAATTTTGAAGTAGATAGTAGTCATCTCGGTAGTCTCGGCGGTCCAATGATCGAGCACCCCCCTCCTAAATCAAAAGTTGTGGGTTCGTATCCTAGCTAACACAAATGACTTATCGAAATTATGTTTGACAGTTGAGTGTAATAAATACCGATGGCTGAAAACTTTGCACCCTGTGTAGGGCAATAGGTTCACCCCCTATTCCAATTGGAACGTAAAAAAAAAACAGCGAGTCGAGGCGTAACAGCCACTGCGGGAGCCCCGTACAGGGCCACGGATCGCGGCACACCACCGTAGAAGCGGCGAATCTCGGGGGAGGCGGTGTAACGCGCCTGCCACCCGTCCTACTCGGGGGACCATCCTCACGAAGTACTCCTCGAAGCTCCAGAGGCTGTTCAGGGTGAGGCCGAGGTACTTCAAGTACCTCGCCACCGGGACAGCCGTGTCACCCACCTGGATCCGCGCGGCTGGTGGTTCCCAGCGCCGAGTGAGGCGGTGGAACCACAGAGCTTCACTTTTGTGAGGCGCAGCCTCCAGCCAAATTCTACCTAGACCCAGATAAATATTTATACTTGGGTGGGGATCGAACCCGCCAGACCTCACCCTTACTTACATTAGCAGTATATTATAAATCTATATTGTTAATTATTTATTGACTATTTTTAAGTGTCGGTGAAGACCTATAAAAATAAAGAAAGCGATTGTGAATACATGTTACTAAGTTCCACTTCTGTAGCGCGGCGGGACTCCACGCAAATTTTTTTTTTGTTCGACGCTCGTGAAAATGATCTCTGTCTCTTAAAAGTTGTTTTGATGAGTGAGATTCGCGAAAGTCTTAGAAATAAATATATATACTACTCTGTCAAGAAAGTACCGGGAAAAGATCTATAATACACAAAATGTCTGTTATTCATTTAAATTTATTTTATCACCTGCAAAGTATGCTCCTTTAGAAACGATACACTTGCGCCAACGAATAATCCATTCATCAAAACATTTTTTAAACGCTGCTACCGGAATTGAGTTCAGTTCTCGCCGCGAATTCTCTTTTATGTCTTCTATCGATTGAGCACGGGGCCACGAAGGGGTAATTTGAGTTTAGGAAAAAGAAAAAATTCAGCAGGAGCCATATCTGGTGAATATGGTGGTTGCCGAATGGTATTTGTTGAGTGTTTGGTCAAAAAGGCGAAGGCGAAGGCGAAGGCTTATGCGAAGGCGCATTGTCGTGGTGCAAAATCCAAGAATTTTCTTTCCACAAATCTGGCCTTTTTCGTCGAATTTGCTCTCTTAAACACCGCATAACGCTCAAATAATATTCTTTATTCACCGTTAGACCTTCCGGTAAGAATTCAGAGTGCACAACACCGCAATAGTCAAAGAAAACAGTCAACATGACTTTGACTTTTGATCGACTTTGGCGTGGTTTTTTCGGTTTCGGTTCAGTTGGAAGGCGCCACTCCGAAGCTTGTTGACTAGTTTGCATGTCAAACTCGTAAACCCACGTCTCGTCACCAGTAACAATGCGTTTCATGAATGTTGGGTCGGAAGTGACTCGTTCTAGCATGTCCTCAGCGACTTTCATGCGATTGAGTTCTTGGAGAAAATTCTGATCTTTTGGGTCTAGCCGAGCAGCAACATGTTTCATACCCAAATGATTAGTTAAAATGGTAAGGATCGACTCGTGAGATACAGAAAGTTCGGCGGCTATCTCTCTCAGAGTTGAATGGAGATTTTCAGTCACTATTACCTTCACTTTTGCGATGTTAACTTCAGTTGCAGATGTTGACGGCCTACCAGAGCGAGGCAAATCTGCCATCACATCTCGACCGCTTTTGAACGCTTTGAACCACTCATAAACATGAGTTTTTGATAAAGTCGATTCACCGTAAGCCTTCTGTAACATTTTCAGTGACTCCGAACACGAAATTCCATTGGCGATGCAAAATTTAAGACATACTCTTTGTTCGATATTTTTGTCCATTATGAAATTCGCAATACACACTATATATGATATTACTAAAACCAGCACTGTATTTACTATAAATAACAGATGGAACTCAAATTCCGCGCCAAAATGGAAAACAGTTGTGGCAATCTAACAACAACAAAAAACAAAAATTTGAATAAAACAACCATAAACAACTCATCCATTCCCGATACTTTTTTGACTGAATGTATATATTTATTTTGTAATAATTAATAGGTGATGTGAACATATAACATCTAAGACCCCGTGTCTATTTAGACACATAGATTAGAATTTGATCTATTTAAGAGTAGAATAATATCGGGAAACAACGCGACACGTTTAGGTAAACATACATACATAACATCACGCCGAATCCCTTGCGGGGTAGGCAGAGAGAACGGAGCGCCATGGGGCACGATTCTTACACACCTCACTCGCTTCGTTGACTTTCATTACTATTTTCATGCACGCGCGTCGATTTTTGAGGCTCCTAACATCACCTATTTGGTCATGGAATATGTGTCTAGACCGTCCTCGACTCCTACATCCATCCGCTTTTGCATTGTATATCTGCTTAGTCAATCTTTGTTTAGGTAAACAAATATTTACTTTTATTATTAGCTTGACGATATTAAAATATTTAAAAATATTTTCATACTTAAGTAACCAAAGTCATGGGTCAAATCTAGAGTTAGTTTACAGTTAGTACATCACGCAGATGTTATAATATTTTTAGTTTGTTTAGTTAGTTTAGTTATAATTCTTTACAATATTGCAACTTCATATAAATGGACGACGCGCAAGATATGCCCACGCACCTCGATCTTGGCGTATTTTGCTAAAATATGACTCTGCGGGTTTGTTACCCGTCTACATACCACATAGAGTTGCCCATCTATATTTACATTTTTAATATCGTGATCTCTTTTAAAATTTAGCGAACTTATTTTGATAAGAGTAATACCAAGGTGCTAAATCGACACCATTTAAATTGATTAAAACAACTTTTAGGATTGTATCGCGTTTATTTATTATTTATTTATATTTATTTCCCGACGTTTCGAACTCTTTACAGAGATCATTTTCACGAGTATGAACAAAAAGATGGTAGTTGTTCAAAAGCTATCTTCATTGATACAGAGAGCACCCACTTTTTGGAAATAAAAATCAAAAAGTTGATGTTAAAAATATGATTTTTACTATTGGTAACCCACATCAGACCATGAGAACAAAAGTTAAATACTTATTTATAAGATGCTTTAATATATCCTGCTTCTAAAGATCCTTTGTTGTATGATTTAATAAGTAAAAGTTGTTATTATTAAATTATTACAAATTATCATATTTTATAAGTTGGTTGAGATTAAAGTATGACTATTATTAAATATTCATTGATTTTAAATTAAAAGGTAAAGTGTTTATTAAAAATCTACCACTGGGTCAAAAACGCGGCCAGTCCTGAGAAAGACCCAGCAAGAAAACTCAGCGGCTGTTCTGCAAAACTGATTATTATTTCATTTTGAACGGGCTATTGATATTGCTATTATTTATAATGTTTTTGAGAAAAAGAAAGGGACTTGGTTTCTAGGTTAATAAAAATTAAATTAAAATTATTTTGTTTTGATTATTACTGCACTACTCAAAATTCTATATTATTTTGGTTCCTGATGTGGGTCTGACCTGCAAACTATACTAATAGTATCTCGCTGTCTTGAGCTGTTTGATTGTGGGCTAGGTTTGATGAGACTTATGACTGGGTTCCAGCTAGGTGATAGTTTCCAGCCATCTTCTCTATTGAAATTCTTTGGATGTTTTTTGATTTCAATAGCCTCGCGTATCATCCTGGGACGATAATGTTGTTCTTTGGCGAGGATTTGTGGTTTGTCAAACCTGATGTAGTGTTTTGAGCCCTCCCTACAGTGTTCACAAACAGCAGACTTATTATAGCGGTTGTGCTTCACATCGGCTATGTGTTCTTTGATCCTGGTTTTAATGGACCTCTTTGTTTGTCCGATATAAGAGAATCCACAATCACAGTCCAGCTTATATACTCCTGGGTGTTGCAAGGGGATGTGGCACTTGACAGATGGTAGAAATTGACTAACTTTCTTGGATGGCTTAAAGTATGTTTTGATTGAAGCACGTTTTAAAATATAGCCAATTTTGTCAGTGATTCCCTTTATGTACGGCAAGATGGCAGGTTGGCGCTCAACTGTGGCTTGCTTCTCTCGGTTTTTGTGATGATTTCTGGGAACTTTAAGCTGATTGGCATGTAAGACTTTTTTCACATGCTGAATCTTCTCTGCTATGTGTTCCTGGTCACAAATCCCTCGTGCTCTCTGAAACAAAGATTTTGACACGGCAGCTAACTGTGAAGGGTGGTGGTGAGATTCACCATTCAGGTATCTATCTGTATGGGTTTTCTTTCTATACACAGTGTGACTCAAGGTGTTATTAGAGTTACGAATAACTAACACATCCAAGAATGCTAGAGAATTGTTAGACTCCAGTTCCATTGTGAATTGTATTTTGGGATTTATGGAGTTAAGATGGTCTAAGAATACAGTTACTTTGTCAGATGGTAAAATTGTGAAAGTGTCATCTACATACCGATTATAGAAACGGGGTTTAACAGGTGAACTCACCAAAGCAGTCTCCTCGAAGTCCTCCGTGAATATGTCGGCCCCGACAGGAGAGACCGGTGAGCCCATGGCCACTCCATCTACTTGCTTGTAGAATTTGTCCTTCCACAGTAGGTAGCCATGATACGCGAGGCTATTGAAATCAAAAAACATCCAAAGAATTTCAATAGAGAAGATGGCTGGAAACTATCACCTAGCTGGAACCCAGTCATAAGTCTCATCAAACCTAGCCCACAATCAAACAGCTCAAGACAGCGAGATACTATTAGTATAGTTTGCAGGTCAGACCCACATCAGGAACCAAAATAATATAGAATTTTGAGTAGTGCAGTAATAATCAAAACAAAATAATTTTAATTTAATTTTTATTAACCTAGAAACCAAGTCCCTTTCTTTTTCTCAAAAACATTATAAATAATAGCAATATCAATAGCCCGTTCAAAATGAAATAATAATCAGTTTTGCAGAACAGCCGCTGAGTTTTCTTGCTGGGTCTTTCTCAGGACTGGCCGCGTTTTTGACCCAGTGGTAGATTTTTAATAAACACTTTACCTTTTAATTTAAAATCAATGAATATTTAATAATAGTCATACTTTAATCTCAACCAACTTATAAAATATGATAATTTGTAATAATTTAATAATAACAACTTTTACTTATTAAATCATACAACAAAGGATCTTTAGAAGCAGGATATATTAAAGCATCTTATAAATAAGTATTTAACTTTTGTTCTCATGGTCTGATGTGGGTTACCAATAGTAAAAATCATATTTTTAACATCAACTTTTTGATTTTTATTTCCAAAAAGTGGGTGCTCTCTGTATCAATGAAGATAGCTTTTGAACAACTACCATCTTTTTGTTCATCACTCGTGAAAATGATCTCTGTAAAGAGTTCGAAACGTCGGGAAATAAATATAAATAAATAATAAATAAACGCGATACAATCCTAAAAGTTGTTTTAATCAATGAGTGAGATTCGCGAAAATCTTAGAAACAAATATGTAAATCATTTAAATTATAAAAAAACACTCACTGAGAGTTAGCCGGTAAGAACTGGTAAGAACATGTGGTGACCAGGATTTTTTTTAAATCGACGACAATGACCAATTAAAAAAAGGTACAAGTATAGTAAAAAAACTGAAGATTGACAACAAACAACAAAGTCCCTGGTATTGCCATGAATTGTAGTTTATATTTTTTTTATGGGATATTAGGGGGAAAAAGGAGCAAGCGTGTCACCTGATGATACGCAACCTGTGCCGCCCATGGACACCGGCAACACTTATAGTGTTACCGTTGCTTTGCCGACCTTTAGGGGAGAAGGATAGGGAAGGGAGGTGGACCTCCGGGTATCGACCGAACGAAACGCGGCATGAGTCACCTTACGTCGATCTTCTGAGAGGTGGTGGTATTTCACCGGTCGAGCCGGCCCATTCAAGCAGCTAACTGCTTATTATTTTAACTGCTATTCTTTTCGTCATATCTAGATTTTTAGTCGCTAATATCAACAGCTAAGCAATTAAGGTGTTTAATAATCGTGCCTTATGGCGCTTTGTACTCTCTACCTACACCGCAAGGGATCTGGCGTGAAGTTATGTATGTATGTATCAGGAACTTGAATTGAAAAAAAAATAGTGTTAGATAGTCTATTTATGGGGAAAGCTTTGGGGTATTAATATGATCGCGGCAATAATCTTTTTAGTGGAAAATTTATAAAATATGGCGGTACGAAGTTCGCGCGGTCTGCTAGTTATTTATAAGATCTGGGTGCCTTGGTACGTCAGCGCCCTCTGGGGCTCCAGGTTGTATCCCCGGGCTCTTCACAACACGCCTCTAGCAAGAACAACAAGTATTATTTGAAATTCAATTATTTATTTATAATAAGTTTTGCACAGTGGTAGAGCCAAACAGTTCACTGCATAAATGGGCTGGCACGACCCGTGAAATATCACGGCCTCTCAGAATATCGACGTAAAGTTGCTCATGTCACACGTTTCGTACAGTGAGAGAGGTTTTCGGAGGCCCACGATGATATAACTTGTAGCAAATAAGCGTAGGCGTGTGCACAGAATAGAGTTTAAATAGCCTCAGTGATTTTTGTACGAAACTAGTCCCGACATTGGAAGTTTACTGAGACGGACAGCGAGGGATATTTCTCAGTAATAATTATCATCAAAAAAACAACTCTGCAATAAACTTTCGTTAATATCGGAAATACACAAGTTTAAATTAAAGTCGAAATGCTTCCTAAAATTGCTTTATTAAAACATTTAACAACTCTCTCACAAGTATATTGTAAGTTAAGGAGAAGCTTCACGAAAGCGAAATTTTTTGTTAGATATTGTACAATATGTTTGAAGAAGTAACTTGTAAACATGTTCCGAGAAGGCTGGGAGGCTGTTGTTACACTTCACGAATATAGCGTATCAATAAAACCTCTCTCACGTAATGTGTGTGCAAACTTTGCGACAGGCTTCGGCACTTTTCTCAACATATCCAAGACTTATTTGAAGGTTAACTATATATAAGTGCCTGCTTTCTATCTCTATCTCCGCCCACATGAAAACACACATATATATGGTTCATTCAAATTACCAAAGAAATGTATTATTATCTATGAAGTTCAACTGTTATTACCGACTGCAAATTAACACCTTATTAATTAGACACAGGTAACTGTCACTGTACCGGTTAGAGAGGGCAGTACCCACTGGCTCCAGTGCAAACTGCTTGTCGGACTCAGTCTACATCCAGTTACACTGCTTTTGAGATGAAAGACGATTTATGTATTGCTTCTAGATGTGTCCAAAACATGGCAACGAGTTATCGGTCATCTACGATAATTTATCCTGCCCCGCTCTAAGCAGGGCTATGTTTTTCCAGTGTGTATTCTTGCGACTCTCCCTGCATTGTAACGGCCGGACTGATTCAAGTTTCAAAGAAGTCCTAAGGTTCCTTCTAAAACAATAATCACGTGTATGGGATGCAATTTTATTTAATTGCGGCATTTGTCCCGAAGTGTTGGACTCAGCATTAGATATTGGCGAATTAATATCCTTATTATTTTTTTTTTATGGGATAGGAGGGCAAACGAGCAGGCGTGTCACCTGATGGTAAGCAATCAACGCCGCCCATGGACACCAGCAACACATATAGTGTTACTGTAGCGTTGCCGACCTTTAAGGGATAGGGGATAGGAAAGGACGGGGAAGGGGGGTGGGCCTCCGGGTACCTCTCTCGCCGAACGAAACGCGGCATGAGCCACTTTTCACCGGTCGAGCCGGCCCATTCATGCAGTGAACTGCTTGGCTCTACCACTGTTGAAGACCTTAATTAATACCCTTCTAAAAAGTGGCAACTTGTTAGAAGTTACTGACTCTTGTTGTGCAGCTGTTGTATCTTGCGTTGGCCGAGTGCCGGTGCTTCAAGAGATTCTGTTAAATCATATATTATTATTTATACATATATATATCGAATGTAATGGTCCGATCGGACTGTTTATATTTACACAAGTGCTATGAAAATTTCCAGAACATTAATTCCGTCGGTATAAATCGGTCTATTTGCTATTTGAACTGCGATCCGGTTGGGTAACGCAACTCAGGAGCAGCACTCGCCAGTAAAACAGAAGCAGATACCTGATTGATACTGTTACATCATGATTTATGGGATATTATATGTTTGATCACATATTTATGTAGGTATGTTTGTATGAGGGTAACTATTGCACGTCTCCATCTCAATTGTGCATCGTTCAGTTCACTGCTCACACTGAGTTGTGAGTGCAGTGAGCCGTCGGCAATGGGCAGTGGGCAGTTGAAAACTTAAATAGGACATTTTACAATCACACCTAGAAAATATGTTATGTGCTTCCTTGCGGACCGCCAAAATCCGCCAAAAACAGTCGTGTTTTTCTGTAGTGCGTTTGTCGCAATTGCTCAAGAACAACTACGTCACTGACCGCAATTATATAAACTGAGAATTTCAGAATAAGTAGGAAGTACATCAATGCAATCGACAGTATCTGACTCAGAAGCTGCTACCAATGTACTTCCGGAAAAAATGCCCAAAACCCTGAGGGTTTTGGGCATTTTTTCCTTTTGGGCGCAGTGGCTAGCACTCCGCTTCTAATCCAAGAAATTCTTCTGGTTCAAATCCTGGCACACACCAATGACTTTTCGAAATTTTCGGAAGTTACGTGTGATAAATATCGATGACTGACAACTTTGTGCCCGGTATGGCAATAGGTTCGCCACCTATTCCATTTGGGACGTAAACATAACGGCGAGACGACCCTTAACAGCCGCTGCCTACACCTTCGGGTAGAAGAAGGCGTGAAGTTATGTTATGTTAAATTTAAGAAATAAAAACAAACTCGCTGTGCCCACTACTAGGCTCCATAAAATCTCTAACTCGTTCCCAGGTCAATGTATAGGCTTCTACAATAAACTTCCAAACGACGCGGTTGAATTATCCATGGGTAAATTTAAGAATTATATCAAAGGGCTTACTATTGTATCGCAGATTATATAAACGACTAGCAGACCGCGCGAACTTCGTACCGCCATATTTTAAACATTTTCCACTAAAAAGATTATTGCCGCGATCTCATTAATACCTCAAAGCTTTCCTCATAAATGGACTATCTAACACTAATATTTATTTCAATTCAAGTTCTTGATACATACATACATAACTTCACGCATGATCCCTTGCGGGGTAGGTAGAGAGAACAAAGGGCCATAAGGCACGATTATTACACACATCACTTACTTAGCTGTTGATGTTAGCGACTAACAACCAAGATATATTAAGGTGATAATATTATCAATTTCAATTAACGCTTTATAAGTAATATTAATAGAATGTCAGGGACTTTGTCCGAAGCTTTTTGTCAACTTTTAGTTTTTTTAATACTACCTTTTTTTATTTGGTCATTATCTTTCTACAAAAAAAAACCGGGTCACCACATGTTTCAACCAGTACCTATGTCTTTTTTTATAATTTATATGATGTCGATTTGGCACCTTGGTATTATTCTTATCAAAATAAATTCACTACATTTTAAGCGAGATCACGATCGTAAAAATGTTAATAGATGGGCAACTCTATGTGGTGTCCTGAAGACCGTAAGTCTTTAAATTTTAGCAAAATACGCCAAGATCGTGGTGCGTGGGCATATCTTGCGCTTCGTCCATTTATATGAAGTTGCAATATTGTAAAGAATTAAAAATAATATTAACATATCTGCTTAGAGAAGTAACTGTGAACTAACGCTAACTTTGACCCACGACTTTGGTTACATAGATAAAATATTTTTAAATAGTACGTGCTTTTTAGATATTTAGATCACATTAAAGGAATTACTCTTAAATAAAACTTTTAGGGTTTCGCGTTGCATAAAGCTTTATTAGCAATGCCAACAACTTGTCCCAAGTTTTTTGTGAACCTTTAGTTTTTTTTTAATACTACATAAACGACTTTTTTATTTGTTCACTATTATTGACTTCAACGAAAAAAACGGGACACCTTATGTTCAAACCGGGATAGCTAACTCACAGTGAGTGTTTTTTTTATAGGTAAAATGATGTCGGTTTTGCGATTAATCTTATCGAAATAAATTCATTACATTTTAAAAGGTATCACGATCTTAAAAATGTAAAGTTTATTATATCTAGAATGTATTATAAATCAGTTCTATCAGTCACACCTTGTCAGTGGTAGAGTCACGCAGTTCGCTGCACGGATGGGCCCGGTTCGACCCGTGGAATACCACGACCTCTCAGATTATCGTCGAAAAGTGGCTTTTGCCGCGTTTCGCTCGCTGAGAGAGGTATTCGGGGGCCCAATCCCCTTCCCCCTCCCCTTCCGAAACCCACTCCCGACCCGACCCATATCTCATTGTAAGGGCCGGTAACGCAACATGTAACACTGCATGTGGTGAGATGGCCATGGGCGGCGTTTATAACCATCACACGCCTGCTCGTTTGCCCTTTATACAATAAAAATGTAACCTAATTCCTATCCTAATATAAAAAATTCTCGTGTCACAATTTTCGTTCCCATACTCCTCCGAAACGGCTTGACCGATTCTCATGAAATTTTTTATGCGTATAGGGTAAGTCTGAGAATTTTCAACCCCCTACGATCAACCCTATTTTAAAATTTTATTTTTTGGCAAGACAACGTTTGCCGGGTCAGCTAGTAATATTATTATTATTAATTTAGTTCTAAATGCGAATAAAACTAAAATAATAAAGTTCACTATGCCTAGTGTTAAAGGTCCGGATATAAGTATAGCTCTAAATAATAAAATTCTTGACCCAGTGAAGTCTACTGTATTCTTGGGTATTACCTTAGATAATACGCTACAGTGGGGCCCACAAATAAAGTCTTTAGCGGGAAAACTTAGCTCTGCTGCTTACGCGGTTCGAAAAGTTCGACAGCTTACCGATATTGTAACCGCCAGAATAGTTTATTTTAGTTATTTTCATAGCATTATGTCATATGGTATATTGCTATGGGGCAGAGCAGCTGAGATTCAGTCCATTTTCGTTATTCAGAAACGAGCAATACGGGCAATTTATAATTTGGGTGCTAGGGTCTCCCTCACAGAACGTTTTAAGGAAATTGGCATTTTTAACGGTTGTCTCCTAGTTTATATATGATAACATCATGTTTGTGAGGAGAAACTTAGATAAATATACAAAACATAGCGATGTACACAATTTTAATACTAGAGGCAAGCATAAGCTTGAAATACCGTATCATCGCCTGCATAAGGTACACAAGTCTTTTTTGGGAATGGGTGTACAGTTTTATAATATAATATCCTGGATACCTGCGCATATTCTGGATTTGTCTTATGATCGCTTTAGGCGGGCTGTGAAGGGTCGTCTCATTGGTGGTGCATACTACACCATCAACGACTTCATGACTGACAAGTCGGAGTGGGACCGTCAAATTGCTTGCTCAACGCGTATTTTGTAGTTTGTGTATTGGAATTAGTTCACTTTTTCGGAGTGGAGACGTTCTGTAATAATTTCTGATAGCTTTTTAATTGTAAATTTGCCTTGATATGATGTTCACAAATACTATATAATAGAAACTTAATTTCTTTTTTTTTTTATTATTCGCCACAATTTTTGCACAACGTTACCACTCCAATTAAAAGGTGCCGCGTCAGTTGTGCTCGAATACTGTGATCGCATAGAATTTCTTAGTTTTACATGTAGGACGTTGATTTTAATTTGGTTGGATCTTAATTGTGATTGTCGAGTATTCTGTTTGCTACACCTTTTATTCACCAACCTACTGATTTGTTTTCAGTAGTAATAATAATATTGGCATTAAAACAAACTTTAGGATTATATCGCGTTTATTTATTAATTTCCCGACGTTTCGAACTCTTTACAGAGATCATTTTCACGAGTGATGAACAAAAAGATGGTATCCGTTCAAAAGCTATTTTCATTGATACAGAGAGCACCCACTTTTTGGAAATAAAAATCAAAAAGTTGATGTTAAAAATATGATTTTTACTATTGGTAACCCACATCAGACCTTAAAACAAAAATTAAATAATTAACAAGATGTATTTACTAAAGAAAAAGTTTGGTTTGTACAGATCCTTTGTTGTATGATTTAATAGGTAACAGTTGTTATTTTTAATTATTAGCTAATTATCTTATTTCTTTTAAGTTAGTTGAGATCAGAGTATAACTATTATGAAATATTTATTGATTTTAAATTTAAAGGTAAGTCAAATACTTACCTTTAAATTCTTCTTTTAGATTTTTTAGATTTTTAGTTTTTTAGATTTAATGCGAGCGAAGCCGCGGGTAAGAGCTAGTAACTTTTATAAATTAAAATACAAATACCCCAAAATACGATTAAATACCACAAATTTTAAATTCTAATTAAGGTATTGACCGATATGATGACAAAGAGAGAAACAACAATACAAAATAACTTCACGCCTTTTCTACTCGAAGGTGTAGGCAGCGGCTGTTAAACCTCGTTTCGCCACTATGTTTCTATCCCAAATGGAATAGGTAATGAACCTATTGCCATACCAGGCACAAAGTTTTTAGTCATCGATAACTAAGTACACATAACTTCCGAAAACAATTTCAAAAAGTCATTAGTGTGAGCCAGAATTCGAACCCGCCACTACTTGATTCAGAAGTGGGGTTCTCGACAACTGGACCACCGATACCTTTTAGCAAGAAACAAACGTAAAAAAATCTACCTGCTAGCTAGCGGTTCGAGCTGTCCGAGTCGGATACATCGTCCGTAGTGTAACTAAATATTTCCCTATGAAATGAATACTTACATTTTGTATTTTGCGATATCTTTTGAATTAAATGTCCGAATTGAATTATTCAAAAAGTTCTAGAAAGGTATTGAATCTATCTTTATATTAAAGTAATTTATTTTGAGTAGAGTTAATACCAAGGTACAAAATAAAGAACTTTTAAAACGACCTCATTATAATTATTTTTAAAAATTCAAAAAACAATTATTGTGCAATAACTACAATAGTTAGACATATAGTGTCGCGGAATTATTTTGTCGACAAAAAAGTGTAGTACATTGTTTTGTTCTATAATCAATAGTTTTTGCAGCGTTCGCGATGAAAGAATTTTTTTCGGGTCTTTATCTTACACCTTGGGTTACATTATTGGACTAATAGTAAGGATCCCTAATATATTTGAAAATATAATATAGCCTAAAGCCTTCCTCGATAAATGGACTATACACCAGTGAAAGAATTTTTGAAATTGGACCATTGGTTTCTGAGATTAGCGCGTTCAAACGAACAAACTCTTCCGCTTTATAATATAAGTATAGATAAAAAAGTTTGGAATGGAACTGCTCCTTTTGTGTTGTGTTGATTGTAATTATTATAATTAGTTAAACTGGAAATTGAAAGGAGTCGGCCTTGAGTTTCTTGCCAGTTCTTCTCAAGAAGCCTTGCCGTCGGAACTGGCACTTAGATTCGCTTTCACATTCAAGTCAGTGTTATGAAAGGGAATCTAAGCTCCGCGTATTTTAGCCAGTAGTTTTGTATGACGATTCTAAGCACTTTGTAAAGTCTAAGGAATAAAGATATTTTGAATTTTTTTTTGAATTTTGGCCCGCATCGAAAACATGGTGGGAAGGAAGAAAGTCGGATTGAAAGAGAGAGTCGGTGTAAAAGTAAGTAATATTCCGATAGGCATATTCCGATGTTTCGGACATGTAGAATGAGTGGATTGGAAGATTGACCAAGCAGATGTACAATGCAAAAGCGAATGGATGTAGGAGTCGCGGACGGCCAAGACACACATTCCATGATCAAATAGAATGTGTTCTGGAGGGAGGTGATGTTAGGAGCCTCAAAAATCGACGCGCGTGCATGAAAAGAGTTATGAAAGTCAATGAAGCGAGAGAGGCGTGTAAGAATCGTGCCTTATGGCGCTTTGTTCTCTCTGCCTACCCCGCAAAGGATTTGGCGTAAAGTTATGCATGTATTTTTATTTATCTTTAATTATTTAGGTAATTAAAGAATTATTTAATTATTAATTAAATTGTACGCAACATTTACGGCCCACTCTAATTTTATGTTTTTCCATCCTATATACATATATATATATTTGCGTGCTGCCGTGTGCTGATAGCCAGACTGCCTGTCTGTCTGCACACGCAGTAATTCGTTTCGATCCACACTGATCCATTTGTGCTGTTTCTTATATATATAGGTAGCGAGTGTGTAGGCGCTTTTATCAGCGGTACGTACGTACGGCACAATGATTCGCAACAGTATCGGTTCTAATACGAGTCGTTTTCCTAGAATGCGATATATACGACTTGCACGTGCACCTGCGGCGACGGAACTAGAACAAACTCTACGTGTCTCTCCTCACAGCGACAATATATTAGGTACTTTGAAGTTAGACTTTGAACAGGGCTTGGAGTTAATGTTCATGATGAACCAACTGGAAATACCTTTATCTTTTTTTTTTTACGCAAGGAAATGCTTTATGCACACCGCCCGCCTGGGGACGGCAGGGGGTAGTGTGGGACTCCCAAAACAGTAAACTGCAATCCGATCCTAGGGTTACCCACTAAAACCTCGCGGTGGCCTTCCTCCGGCGTTGGGGTGGCCCAGGACAGTGCAGCCCTCGGACGCCTTCGAGCGGGATTGGCTCTCTCCCGACCCAGCTCGGCGGCCTCCTTCTGGAGCATCACAGCTTCGCAGAAGGAGACCACAGCCCTCCACTCCTCTTCGCCCGCCAGCATTGCCGCGACCAACGCCGGCGGGGACAAGTCTCGCCCGATCCCGTCGACCAGGACTCGGCGCTCGGCCGCCCAGGCCAGGCAGACCTCCAGCGTGTGCTGGGCCGAGTCCAGGTCGGATGCGCAATGGTGGCATCTCGCCGCCTCTTCGACTTTTATTCGACTCAGATACTCACCGAAGCCCCCGTGCCCGGTGAGTATCTGACTCAACCTGAGACTTTGTGAGGTGGCAGTGCCCCATTTACGGAGCACCCAGGCCGCGAGGTGACCAGCGAACCGCGCCAGTCCCCCAGGACCCGCCGGAAGGTCTCCCGCCTCCTCACTTTGTGACCCCGCGCGTCCGGGCCGTACGGGGAGATCGTACGCGGCTGCGTACATCTTGGCCAGGATGATGAAGGGGGGGGGGGGCGAGAGGACCGTCGATGCCTCGTACGATATCGCACGGTAGCCCCGTACGATCCGTATGGCCATCATCCGCTCCAGGCTCTTCAGCAGAGCCCTGAAGTGGGAGGCTCCCGCGAGGTCTCGCCACCAAACAGGGGCCCCGTACAGGGCCACGGACCGCACGACGCCACCGTAGAGGCGGCGAACTCCCTCTCCCGGTCTCCCGAGGTTGGGCAGCAGGCGGTGCAACGCGCCTGCCACCCGTCGCGCTCGGGGGACCAAACTCACAAAGTGCTCCTCGAAGCTCCAGCGCCTTCCCAGGCTGAGGCCGAGATACTTCATGTACCGCCCCACCGGGACAGTTGTGTCACCCACCTGGATCCGCGAGGCCGGTGGTTCCCGGCCCCGAGTGAGCCGGTGGAACCACAGCACCTCTCACTCTTGTAAGGCGCCATCTCCAGGCCGAGCCCGCGGATCCGTCTGACGACGATAGCCACACCCAGCTCGGCGAACCTGAGCGTGCGCTCGAAGTCGGGCCCCGTGGCGACCACCAGAGTGTCGTCTGCGTAGCACACGACACTCACGCCACGGGGCAGACTGGTGCGGAGGACTGGATCGTATGCGAGGTTCCATAGCAGGGGCCTTATTTGAATACCTTCATACTCATAATATCCGAATATGAAGGCAGCGTCTCCTCATATTGCCAAATTAAATATTTAGTATCTTCATGGGGGTCATGTCAAGAGCGTGCACGTCGCGACCCCTGCCGTCCCAGTGGGACGCTATCTTGACCGAAGCAAACTCAGCTGGACGGGCTGCTAGGGCGTGCCCCGGAAGCGACGGGCACCGATTAGCTTCCGTCGGTGCGGCTGCATGCGCATGCGGCGAAGGGGGCCGCCACCCTTCACGCAGCGCCAATCCTGGTGGGACGAGGAGAGGGGAGTGCCGTATAGGCACGTGGAATGTTAGAGGTACTATGACAAGAAAGATGAATGAAATGATGGATGTAATAAATGAGAGATGCCTGGATACCTTATGTTTGACGGAGACAAAGCGGAAGGGATGGGTCGGAACCAAGAGAGATGGCTTGGAGGCTGTCCTTGGTCCGAATGGTGACAAGAGAGTGAATGATGCTCGTAAGCCGATATTGGACGTATGCCTGGAACGGAACCTCCTTATGTCTAACACATTATTCCGTCATAAAGATATTCACACGTATACGTGGAGACGGAATGAACAAAAGAGTATGATTGATTTGATTTTGGTAGATAGTCGTCTCCGAAATACTCTAAGGGATACAAGAGTCTACAGAGGCCCCACTCTTGATACGGACCACTATCTGGTGGTAAGCCGTTTCGTGGGCCTTTTCAAGAAGTGGAGACACTGGCAAGTGCGTACCCATTTCGGAGAGCTTGTAAGAATAAAATGTGAGAAATTAGAAGATGGAAGTGTACGGAGTATGTATGTAGACCTAGTCAGTAAAAGACTCAGTGAGACGAGTCTTTCTGACCTAGGTGTTGAAGAATGCTGAGAAAGAATGAAAGAAAGTATAGTGGATAGTGCAAAAGAAGTATGTGGTAGTGCAAAGAGGCATAAGATTCTGAAAGGTGATGCCTGGTGGGACGCGGATGTGAAATCCAGCGTCGAAAGAAAGAAAAAAGCATGGTTGGATTATGTCTCAAGTTTGAATCAGAATGATAGTATGACAGATAAAAAGTATGAGAGCTACCGCCGCTGCAGGAATGTTACCAAAGCTTTTAGCTTTGAAAGAGAAGCGTGAAAGACTAGTTGCGAATGAGGAAGTGAGGTTGACGGAGAACTTCGAGGCGAATAACAAACTCTTCTGGAGGGAAGTTAGAAAAACTCGGGGTTCTTCGTCAAAATCCAGAATGGACAAAATTATGTCTAAGACTGGTGACATTCTTGCAAACCCAAGCGATATATTGGGCAGGTGGAGTGAGTATTTTGGGGAAATGTACGAGTATGTTCCGGATGTGGGCGCCGCGAGTGAGCCTATGGCTGACACCGCTGCGCCAACATCTGACGAGGACATTACTATGGAAGAGATTGAATGGTCGATACGAAGTATGAAAAATGGTAAGGCAGCTGGAATTGATATGATGTCTGCTGAAATGATCAAACACGGTGGAACCTGTGTCCGGGACGCTTTCCTGACCTTGAGCAATCTGTGCTGGAGGTCGGGTAAGGTTCCCATGAACTGGAGGCGCGCTGTCATTGTGCCCTTGTATAAAGGTAAGGGATCACGTATGCAGTGTTCCAGTTACAGGGCCATCAGTTTGATCAGTTTAGCAGCAAAAGTATATGGGAAAATTATTGAAAGGAGAATGAGGGTGATATCTGATGGAGTGTTGTGGGAGGCTCAGGGTGGTTTTAGAAGCGGACGAGGGTGCATGGATCAGATTTTTTCTCTCCGCAACATCGTGGAGAAACAACTGGCTGCTAACCGGAAGGTTTTCTGCGGTTTTGTGGATCTGGAAAAAGCGTTTGACAGAGTGTTACGAAAGGATCTGTGGGGCATACTCCCGGGCTACGGGGTGAGCGGAGCACTGCTGCGCGCTGTGCAGTCCACTTATGAGGGCTGCATAGCATGTGTGCGTGTTGACGGCGGCTTGTCCCCCTGGTTTGACGTCAATATCGGCGTCAGACAGGGTTGCGTGCTGTCCGCTCGACTGTTCATCCTGTACCTGGACAGTTGTCTCCAGAGAGTGAGATTGATGGATGTAGGGATGCGAATGGGTGACCTAGTTGTGAGCTGCCTGCTTTACGCAGATGACGCCATGCTTTTAGCCGAATCGCCGTCGGACCTGCAAACACTAGTCACTACTATGAAAGATGATTGCATGTTTAAAGGCTTGCAGTTGAATGCGACGAAAACGAAAGTTATGGTGTTTGAAAGGGAGGAATCCAGAACAGATGCAAGGATAATGGTTGATGATGTAGTGCTGGAACAGGTGAATGAAATTGTATATCTTGGATGCGCTTTTAGCAGAGATGGAAGGTACACCGCGGATGTAGAAAGACGAGTGGCGATAGGAAATAGCGTAAATGGAGCGTTGGGCAGATTCCTGGGCGCAAAAAACATTAGTAGAAAAGCCCAGCTAGCAATCCACAATGCAGTCCTGATCCCAACGCTAACTTATGGAAGCGAGAGCTGGGTATGGCAGAGTGTGCATGAAAGTAGAATAAACGCGGAAGAAATGAGGGCGCTACGCAAAATCTGCGGAGTGACTCTCGCTGACCGCGTAGAAAACAAGGTTGTAAGGAAGGAAGTTGGTTTGAAAGAGAGTGTCGGTGTAAAAGTGAGAAAGGGCATGCTCCGATGGTTCGGACATGTAGAAAGAATGGTTGATGCAAGACTGACTAAGCAGATATACAATGCAAAAGCGGATGGATGTAGGAGTCGAGGACGGCCAAGACACACATTCCATAACCAAATAGAACGTGTTCTGGAGGAAGGTGATGTTAAGAGCCTTAAAAACCGACGCGCGTACATGAAAAGAGTTATGAAAGTCAACGAAGCGAGTGAGGCGTGTAAGAATCGTGCCCTATAGCGCTCTGTTCTCTCTGCCTACCCCGCAAGGGATATGGCGTGAAGTTATGCATGTATGTCCCCAATACCCCAAAGGGTAGGCTGTGCAGTTAGTGCCTGCAAGCACTACAGTCATTTATACGGTGCCGTAGAAAAGATTAGTTAGCCTTGTGCCATACATTAGACACATAATAGGTTCCATTATTTCACGGAAACCCATTGGATACGCCAGCATTTAAACCTAGGACCTGGGCTATGATGTAAACATGTATAACATAACGTCACGCCTTTGTTACACAAAAGTGTAGGCAGTGGCGGTTAAGCCTCGTCACCCCGTTATGTTTAGCGTATCTGTGTACCGTATGGCCGAAGATTGACAGGATGCGCTGTTGGAATGTTGTGGACAAGTGGGTTTTTATTTGGAGTTGCATTGATGCATTTATGTATTCCGCATTCCAAGATATTCTCACAGCACCACATTTCGCATGCATCAATCCGGTGTTTTTCTGGACCCAGAATCTTCCAGTAATCCAGTCCGTGGGGCTGGGACCATGGCCGCCGCAAGGGGGCCGCGAGGAAGAAAACCTCTTTAAAAAATTACCCAGTGGAGCTCTGCCTACCCTCTGCATATCAGAGGGTAGAGTGCAAAGCTGCCGTGTAGGGTGGCAGTTTGCCACGGCTCAGGGCGACGGACCAGGGGTCGTGGACCCCCTGTTCGGCCTGCAGCGTGTTTCGGGGTAGGGGCAACGGATCAGGGATTATGAATCCCCCTGTTAGACCCTACCGAAACGAAGGAGCGCGGGACAGGGCGTCGGTCAGGGGTTGTGAACCCCCCCGTTCGGTCTGTCCCAGTATTCGTGGAGGGAAGGGGGGACGGACCAGAGGTTGTGAACCTCCCCGTTCGGCCCTACCCGGGAGGGTCTTCTGGAGAGGGGCGGTGGACCAAGGGTTGCTAACCCCCGCGCTCGGTCCTCTTTAAGGAAGGCGATCCGGGGTGACGGACCGTGGGTCGTAGACCCCGCCGCTCGGCTCGGCCCGCAACCCTCATTAAGAGGCGCGGGGGTCGTCGGACCGCGTGGAGTAAACCACTATAAAAAATCCGTGATTCCCAGCGAGGAGATGCATGTGCGACGCGGAGGTCGGACCCGAGGGCATCACTTTAGGGGAGCTCACCCCTGGGCAGGAGGGAAAAAAGCCGAGGGAACTCACCCTCGTTAATCAAAGTGAATTATAAATGGCAACTAGCGAAAACATATGTCCTCACGTGGGTCCCAGCTGCGACGCGGCTGGGGAATCCCTCCCTGGTGGAGTCCCGCCGCGATGCGTCGCCATCGCTTCAGCTTGCGAGCGGTCCTGGAACGAGCTCGTTGAGTGACTGGACAAGGACCCATGGGGACGCCCGTACAAAATGGTACTGGGCAAGCTGACCCCGTGGGTCCCTCCGTTGACAGAATCCCTGGACTCGAAGTCGTGGGGAGAGTGGTGGACGCACTCTTCCCTAGGGTCCAGGGTGGTCCCTCGGTTCCTCCGTCTCAGTAGGACCACACTCCGTGGTCCGACGGGCTGGAGGTGACGGAGGACGAGTTTGGGCGAGCCGTCGCGCGGCTCGCCTCCCGCAGTGCCGCCCCCGGCCCGGACGGAATTCCGGGCCAGGTCCTGGCGCTCGCTCTGGGAGTCCTGGGGAACAAGGCGAAGCAGCTGTAAGCGTATACGGCGTGCGCGGCGGCCCCGTATTCCGGTCTGGCTCTGAGAGCCTCCTTGACCGTGGTTCGCTTTCTTCTGCGGGCTCTTTGGTACCGGCGGCAGGCGACAAAAGCGGCCTTGCGAAGCCGCTCTATCTCCTCGCTCCACCAGTACACGGAGCCCCGCCGGGGCGGCCCGACTCGCGGCATCAACGCGTCGCAGATCGACGTCATCGTATCGCGCAGCCAGGCCACTTGCGCCTCGGGATCGGGCAATTCCGCTCCCTCCGTCCAGTCCGCGACGCTAGCAGCGGCCTCGACCATGTCTCGTTCCTGAATCTAAGGACCGAACCGCTCTGCTTCGTCCCGTCCATGTTGCAAGAGGACGAGCGGGAACGCCCAGAGCTGGGATCCCCCCCGTCTCCCTCTTCAACCCTCCAGAAACGTCCGGAGGTGGGTGGAATTTTCGATCCAGAGTGTTTCGGGTTAACGGCTTCTACCATGTCACCCGTCTTGCCTTCCTCAAATTCGTTGCCACAGGGGTGAGCTCCCCTAAAGTGATGCCCTCGGGTCCGACTTCCGCGTCGAACATGCATCCCCTCGCCGGGAATCAGAGCTTAGGATTCACGGATTTTTTATAGTGGTTTACTCCACGCGGTCCGACGACCCCCGCGCCTCTCAATGAGGGTTGCGGGCCGGGCCGAGCGGCGGGGTCTACGACCCACGGTCCGTCGCCCCGGATCGCCTTCCTCAAAGAGGACCGAGTGCGGGGGTTAGCAACCCCTGGTCCACCGCCCCTCTCCAGAAGACCCTTCCGGGTAGGGCCGAACGGGGAGGTTCACAACCTCTTGTCCGTCGCCCCTTCCCTCCTCGAATACCGGGACAGACCGAACGGGGGGGTTCACAACCTCTGACCGACGCCCTGTCCCGCGCTCCTTCGTTTCGGTAGGGCCTACCGGGGGGATTCATAATCCCTGGTCCGTCGCCCCTACCCCGAAACACATTGCAGCCCGAACGGGGGGGTCCACGACCCCTGGTCCGTTGCCCTGAGCCGTGGCAAACTGCCACCCTACGCGGCAGCTTCGCACTCTACCCTCTGATATGCAGAGGGTAGGCAGAGTTCCACTGGGTAATTTTTTATAGTGGTTTTCTTCCTCGCGGCCCCCTTGCGGCGGCCATCGTCCCAGCCCCACGGACTGGATTACTGGACGATTCTGGGTCCAGAAAAACAAAGGATTGATGCATGCGAAATGTGGTGCTGTGAGAATATCTTGGACTGCAGAATACATAAATGCATCAATCCTGAGCCAACTCCAAATAAAAACCCACTTGACCACAATATTCCAGCAGCGCATCCTGTCAATCTTCGGCCATACGGTACACAGATACGCTAAACATAACGGGGTGACGAGGCTTAACAGCCGCTGCCTACACTTTTGTGTAACAAAGGCGTGACGTTATGTTATACATGTTTACATCATAGCCCAGGTCCTAGGTTTAACCCGGCGTCATTGCTGCCGGGTATCTAATACCCGACGCATTTTAAAACTGTTATAATTTTAAAACAAAAGGCGCGCGTCTTTTGTCCGTTACAGTAGCTGCGGTAGTTGACCTCTGTTCGCGTATTCTCTTCTCTATTTAGTGTTGCTGCGGCTACCTCGTAGTATAGACGTGTGTAAAGAGCGCGCGGGTAAGTTATACCCGGCCACAATGGCCACGTAACATTTATAAAGACAGCGTGTTTGTTGTTTTTTATTGTTTATTGATAAATTGCATATCGTTTTTCACAGTTTTATGAACCATGTCTTACGAAAGCGAACAACGTCGACTCCTAGCCTTGTTTGAACAAGCTAACGCTAGTGAAAATGAACAGTGCAGTTCAGACGACGAGGGTGAAATCGACCATATTTCAGAGCGAAGTCAAGGCAGTGATACGGATCAGGAATGCAGCGATGATGAGCAAGAAGTAATTGTTTCAACAAGTAACCAGCAGTTTTATATTGGTAAAGACAATTCCACCAAATGGTCTTCGCAACCACCTCGGACCAACGTTCGCACAAGGTCAGAAAACATAATTTTACAAAAACCTGGGGTAAAGCCTATTGCGCAAAATGATAAGACTGAAATAGAGTGTTGGAGACGCTTTATAAATAACAATATGCTGGAACAAATACTTTGTCATACTAATGCTAAGATAAAACAGAGACAGTTGTCTAACAATAAACAATGGCTTCAGTATTTATTGAAAGAAACAACTATAGACGAACTATTAGCTTTGTTTGGCTTGTTGTACTTGGCTGGACTAAATCGTTCTAATCGCCAAAATTTGAGCGACTTGTGGAGAACCGATGGTACTGGTGTGGAAATTTTTAGTACTACTATGTCTTTGCAGCGTTTTTACTTTTTACAAAGCTGTTTGCGTTTTGATGATGCAACAACACGCCAAGAGCGAAAGCAACTGGACAATCTGGCTCCAATTAGATATTTTTTTGAAGAGTTTGTCTCAAACTGTAAAAATACTTATACTCCCAATGAGTATCTTACAATCGATGAAAAACTGGAAGCATTTCGCGGCAGGTGCTCATTTCGTCAATATATCCCGAATAAACCTGCGAAATATGGCATCAAAATTTATGCTTTGGTTGATGCAAAAAACTTTTATACAGTAAACCTTGAAATTTATCCCGGTAAGCAGCCTGAGGGGCCGTTTTTGCAAAGTAATAAAGCTTTCGATGTTGTAGACAGATTAGTGCATCCTATTTCTAAAAGTAATAGAAATATTACAATGGACAATTGGTTCACGAGCATTCCACTGGTAACACATTTGCAACAAAATCATAAACTAACATCTACAGGTACATTACGTAAAAACAAAAAAGAAATCCCACCAAACTTTATAACCACGCGAAGAAAAGAAGTATACAGCTCTCAGTTTGCATTCCAAAAAGATATGACGCTTATTTCCTACATGCCTAAACGGTCTAAAGTGGTGCTGGTATTGTCTTCTCTTCATCATGACCAAAACATTGATCCTGCTAGTGGTGAAAAAAGGAAACCAGAGATAATTACATTTTATAATTCTACGAAAGCTGGCGTCGATGTGGTTGATGAGCTCTGTGCTACCTATGATGTATCTCGAAACTCAAAACGCTGGCCAATGACAGTATTTTATGCGGTCATGAATGTAGCTGCAATAAATGGTGTGATTATTTTTCGTGAAAATAATAACTCGAAAACAAACCGGCGTGATTTCCTTAGAAAACTCGGTCTATCAATGCTTGAAGGTCATCTTTGCGTGAGAAAAAATATGGAGAACTTACCGAGAGGCTTACGTAAACGTATTCACGAACAAGTCGGTGAAATGATGACCTACCCTCCGAATAAAAGTTCTAAAACATATACGAGATGCAAAGACTGTCCTTCTGTCAAAGACAAAAAAACTAGGCATAACTGCAATAAGTGTAATAAGCCTATTTGTATGCAACACATTATCCCATTATGCCAAAGTTGCGTTGATCTCGATAGCGAATAAGTCGATATGTTATTAGTAAATAAGCTTTGTTTTATATAGTTCATGATTTCATGTTTATGTTCTAAAGAAAATTTTATGTTTTGTCTCTAAATGTCTATTAAGTTATGTTTTCGAATAAACGTTTTAAGTTATGTTCAAAAAAAATTATCGCAGAATAAAAAGATTTAATTTGATGAGTAATATGCTCATTTTATGATAAATAAATGTTTGATTTTTATTAATAATGTATTTAACTACCTATTTCCCTATTATAGAAAACTAATATTGACGTAAGCTTGATTCAGTGTACAATAATGTACATGGGTAAAATTTACCCGGCCACAACGGCCAAGTTCTGTTTAGTAGCCACAATGACGCCGGGTTAAATGCTGGCGTATCCAATGGGTTTCCGTAAAATAATGGAACCTATTATGTGTCTAATGTATGGCACAAGGCTAATTAATCTTTTCTACGACACCGTATAAAATGACTGTAGTGCTTGCAGGCACTAACTGCACAGCCTACCCTTTGGGGTATTGGGGACATTCATTTTATTTTATTTTATTATATTTGGAAATATTTGGAAAATATTATAAAGCGGAAGAGTTTGTTTGTTTGTTTGTTTGTTTGTTTGAACGCGCTAATCTCAGAAACCACCGGTCCGATTTTAAAAATTCTTTCAGTGGTATATCGTCCATTTATCGAGGAAGGCTTTTGGCTATATTATATTTTCAAATTAATTAGGGATCCTTACTATAAGTCCAATAATGTAACCCAAGGTGTAAGAAAATGACTCGAAAATAATTCTTACATCGTGAACGCTGCGAAAACTATTGATTCTAGAACAAAACAATGTACTACACTTTTACAGAACATAAATTTGTCTATAAAAAAGTCCGCGACGCCATATGTCTAACTATTGTAGTTATCTCACAAAAAGTGTTTTTTGAATTTTTTAAAATAATTAAATTGATGTCGTTATAAAAATGCTTTATTTTGTACCTTGATATTAATTCTCCTTAAAATAAATTACTTAAATAAAAAGATAGATTCAATATCTTTCTAGAACTTTTTGAATAATTTAATTCGGACATTTAATTCAAAAGATATCGCAAAATACAAAATGTAAGTATTCATTTCATAGGGAAATATTTAGTTACATTAAGGATGATGTATCCGACTCGGACAGCTCGGACCGCGACAGCTAGCAGGTAGATTTTTTTACGTTTGTTTCTTGCTAAAAGGTATCGGTGGTCCAGTTGTCGAGAACCCCACTTCTGAATAAAGTAGTCGCGGGTTCGAATTCTGGCTCACACCAATGACTTTTTGAAATTGTTTTCGGAAGTTATGTGTATTTAGATATCGATGACTATAAACTTTGTGCCTGGTATGGCAATAAGTTCGCCACCTATTCCATTTGGGATGGAAACATAGTGGCGAAACGAGGTTTAACAGCCGCTGCCTACACCTTCGAGTAGAAAAGGCGTGAAGTTATGTTGTGTTGTTGTTTTTCTCTTTGTCATCATATCGCTCAATACTTTAATTAGAGTTTAAAATTTGTAGTATTTAATCGTATTTTGTGGTACATATTTTTATTTATAAAAGTTACTAGCTTTTACCCGCGGCTTCACTCGCATTAAATCCATTAAATAGGTATCAAAGATCATTACTATAGAAGTTAATCAATATGATAACTCTGTTTTATTGCTTAGCTGGAATTATTAATTTTTATAATTACTACATACAATGACGTTTAAAAAACTAACAACATTTTTTTATGCTAAATTATATTTCTCTGTAACAAAAATAAATAATTTTGGACTGTAACAATTTTATAAGAGTATGTAGGATATTGTTGTAGACTATTTTATAAGTTTTTCCTTCGGGTTCAAATATATGTAAATTACCTCAAAGAATATGTGTACAAAGTTTCATGATGATCGATTGAGTAGTTATTGCGTGAAAGCATAACACACAAACAAACTTACATTCACATTTATATATTACTAGCTGACCCGGCAAACGTTGTCTTGCCAAAAAATAACATTTAAAAAATAGGGGTTGATCGTAGGGGGTTGAAAATTCTTAGACTTACCCGATATGCATACAAAATTTCATGAGAATCGGTCAAGCCGGTTCGAAGGAGTATGGGTACGAAAATTGTGACACGAGAATTTTATATATTAGAAGTAGGATAGGATAGGAATTAGGTTACATTTTTATTGTATAAGGGGCAAACGAGCAGGCTTATGATAGTTACAAACGCCGCCTATGGCCAACTCACCACATGCAGTGTTACAGTTGCATTGCCGGCCCTTACAATGGGATATGGGTGGGGTCGGGAGTGGGTTTCGGAAGGGGAGGGGGAAAGGGATTGGGCCTCCGAATACCTCTCTCAGCGAGTGAAACGCGGCTAAGGCCAGTTTTCAGCAATAATCTGAGAGGTCGTGGTATTCCACGGGTCGAGCCGGCCCATTCATGCAGCGAACTGCGTGACTTTACCACTGACAAGGTGTGACTGTTGTGACTGATTTATAATACATTCTAGATATATATAATAAACTTTACATTTTTAAGATCGTGATATCTTTTAAAATGTAAATTTATTTCGATAAGCTTAATCGCAAAACCGACATCATTTGACTTTTAAAAAAAAAACACTCACTGTGAGTTAGCTACCCCAGTTTGAACATATGCTGTCCCGTTTTTTTCGTTGAAGTCAACAATAGTGACCAAATAAAAAAAGTTGTTTATGTAGTATTTAAAAAAACTAAAGGTTGACAAAAAAACTTGGGACAAGTTCATTGCTATATTCATTATTCATTAGTGGCATTGCTAATAAAGCTTTCTTTGAAGTTGTAAATATTATCAATATCTTGGTTGTCAGTACGCTAATACATACTAGCTAAGCGAGTGAGGCGTGTAATAATCGTGCCTTATGGCACTTTGTTCTCTCTGCCTACCCTGTAAGGTATTTGGCGGTCTGCTAAATGATGATGATTTCCCAGTCTAATAACACACGTAAATTAGATTTTTATATATTTTTGGATTATTTGCTTACCCAAACGTGTGGCGTTATTTCCCGTTCATTATATTTATGTAATATGCAACGCGAAACCCTAAAAGTTGTATTTTTTTTTATGGGATAGGAGGGCAAACGAGCAGGCGTGTCACCTGATGGTAAGCAATCAACGCCGCCCATGGACACCAGCAACACATATAATGTTACTGTTGCGTTGCCGACCTTTAAGGAATAGGGGAAAGGAAAGGATGGGGAAAGGGGGGTGGGCCTCCGGGTACCTCTCTCACCCAACGAAACGCGGCATGAGCCACTTTACGTCGATCTTCTGAGAGGTCGTGGTATTTCACCGGTCGAGCCGGCGCAAGATATACCCACGCACCTCGACTTGGCGTATTTTGCTAAAATATAAAGACTTTACGGTCTTCAGCATACCACATTGTTGCCCATTTATTTACATTTTTAATATCGTGATCTCTTTTAAAATGTAGTGAATTTATTTTGATAAGAGTATGTAATACCAAGGTGCCAAATCGACACCATTTAAGTTATAAAAAACACATGCTGGTTAAAACATGTGGTGACCCGGTCTTTTTTTTGCAGAAAGACAATGACAAAATGACAAAAAAAAGGTTTAAGTAGTATTAAAAAAAAACTAAAAGTTGACAAAAAGCTTCGGACTAAGTCCCTGACATTCTATTAATATTACTTATAAAGTGTTGATTGAAATTGATAATATTATCACCATAATATATCTTGGTTGTTAGTCGCTAATATCAACAGCTAAGCAAGCGAGGTGTGTAATAATTGTGCCTTATGGCCCTTTGTTCTCTCTACCTACCCCGCAGGGGATCTGGCCTGAAGTTATGAATGTATGTATCAAGAAATTGAATTGAAATAAATATTAGTGTTAGATAGTCCATTTATGATGAAAGCTTTGGGGTATTAATATGATCGCGGCAATAATCTTTTTAG
The DNA here is from genome assembly GCA_905147225.2 of Euproctis similis. Lineage (NCBI taxonomy): Eukaryota > Metazoa > Arthropoda > Insecta > Lepidoptera > Erebidae > Euproctis > Euproctis similis. The sequence goes on along the minus strand of LR990116.1, from coordinate 21,273,760 downwards.
TGGAAAATGTATAAAATATGGCGGTACGAAGTTCGCGCGGTCTGCTAGTTTTATTATATTTGGAAAACAAACAGTGATAAATACAACTATGATTATAAAAAAATACATGACAAAAACACCATTAAACAGTTTTCGCATTTAAAAACTTATAAAACACTTGTCACTAAAAGAAACATTAACACACAAATTTTAAATTTGTAACAGACAAAGTTATACAGAGTTACATCCAAAGTAAAACAGCCACAAAAGTGAAATATGCAAAATCAAAGCTACCATAAAACAAGATCCTATATTAGAAATAATTTGATCATGATTTGATAACACTTATTTATCAAAATCTTATTATAATCAAACCACAGGAAAAGAACGATCTGCTAACTGTCTCCACTCATCCAGCGCTTAGTGAGTATGTTTCTTAACGCATTAGGCGACGATGTAAACACATCCAGATCTGGCAAGTCTGCTGTTAATAATTTTATCGCTAACGGACATCTCACAAAGTATGAATTTTGCCTATAGTTAGTTAAGCATCGAGGAATATGAAGTACGTCATATTTCCTTCTAGTACATAAGTTCGGCACTTTAATACCTATTTTGTACAGTAATTCAGGACAGTCAACTTTAGAATTAAGTAATTTAGAGTAGAAAATTAAATCAGCAATTTGACGCCGAACTTTTAGAGGAAGTATATGATGCCTTCGACATCTACTCACGTAATCGTCATCATATGCTTTACATTTATACTGTAAATACCTTAAAAAATTGGACTGTACTTTTTCCAACCTAATGACATGAATGTCGTAAAGTGGGTTCCATACCTGCGAACAGTATTCAAGGTTACTTCGAACAAAGGAACAATATAATATTTTAATTAGTTTAATATTGTTAAACTGTGAACATTATCTTTTAATAAATCCTAAAGACTTCTTGGCTTTTTTTACAATACTGTCTATATGTTTCTCATATGTAAGCTTACTATCATGAATTACCCCAAGATCCCTTATTTCGTTCGCAATAGCTAGACTTGCACCTTTTAGCTGATAGTTATGTTTAATTACGTTTAGTCTACGTGTGAAGGTAATGCAATAGCATTTTAGGACATTTAGGTCTAATCTATTCAAATGACAGTATGCATCGAACCTTCCAAGATCAGCCTGAAGATGGTTACAGTCAGATATACTTTTAACGTTACAAAATATTTTCATATCATCAGCGTATAGCAGGAACTTGGAAAATATGAAACATCTACTGACATCATTGATAAATATATTAAACAATAAGGGTCCCAATAAGGTACTAGAGAAGGTACTGTAACGAGCTCGGACATCGAGTCTCTTATATATATATATAGGGTTCATCTCTCAGCTCCTCAATTTATTGAATATAAGGTATGCTGCATTGAGATCCTCCTCTTAAATGTTAATGTAACTTATCAGGTTAATCTGATATAGGGGTATTACAAGCTCAGTGCATGTGTGTTAAATAAATAGTCAGATAAATTAAATCATAGTTATATTATTCATGTTATTAAATTATTCAGAGCACTAATTTAATTAAATGAATACATGCCCATAAAATTTGAAGTGCAGCTCCGCATCAATTTCCTTCGTCACGCTGCCCTCGGCACCACGTCCAGCAAGCAAGCGTATATTTTATATTTTACTTTTGATTAAACGATTAATATTTTAATACTCGAACTCAATCAGTATATGCGCGGCGTCGCGATGCTAATTTTGCCACTTCATTCGAGTTGCAATTATAAACTCACCTTTCTAATTTTCTGACATATTAATATTACATTAATCAAAAATGTTTTCTTAAAAATTCAAAAATATAAATTTAGAAATGTGCAAAAGAGTTTATATTTAACAATACCAAAGAGTTCGCTCGCATCATCCTCACATTATCCCCCCCTTATTAAAGCCTGGATTATAGCTGTTAAGCGTTTAATCATGGCCAACAAAATACAATTACCAATGAGGATGATGCCCCTACAGACTTAACGATGCCCTACCTATTGTGGGGGTTGTCCTATGCCAGCCACTCAAGATGTGGAATTTACTCAAGCAGTATATCAACCTCCTTGAATAAATTTTGCCAAGCAAAACCCACGAAAAGCTTGACACTGGGAAAACTCCTACCAATACAATGTTTGGGTCCTGACCCCTATACAAACAATATTACATATTTTTTTAATTACCTCATCTAACTCTACCTACCCGACCTAGCATTTGACGAATCCATTGTCACTGAAACATACAAGACAAACTGCACAAACTATTCAAGAAATACACAATATGTCCTGAAAAATCACACAAAATATTATATAAATTATCTTTGAGAAACTGAAAAAAAAAAAAAAATCACACAAAATATTAACTATAATAAATCATGGGATATATACTTTAAAAGAAATTAAATTAATCAAATAACAATATATGATAATCGAATATCATAGTAACATCAAATCCCAATATATCAATTAATCAATTTAAAATATTATTATCAATAAATTTTATTTCAATATATTAAATTAATTCATTTAAGTTAAATTAGTACAGTGTAGCACCTTCAAACATAATTATACCATTCCTATCACATCAATTAATATAATGAACATATGTTTCATTATACCAACCTATTCCTCCCATATACCAACATAACTTCACACCACCATACATGTATGATGTGAGGATGATGTGAACTCTTTAGTATTTTAAAATATAAACTCTTTTTACATAGTTCTAAATTTGCACTTTTGAATTTTTAAAAAGATATTTTTGATTAATAGAATTTTCTCAGAAATATAGAATAAAATATTAATTGGTAAATACATTTTGAAGAGAGAGTATCATTTTAAAATACCAAAATTTTTATATATGAATTAATTCGTTAAAATTAAATAATGTATAATTTACTAAGTGAGCATTGAGGTGGAGAGGAGCAATGGTGATACTGGGACCTAGACGAGGCGCCCAGGGACAATGCAGAGATGAAAACCCATGACACAGTTTTGGCACGTATCAAAGTTTATTTTAATATCATGAATAATATATCAAGGAATTATTTTATCTGCCTATTTATTTAACACACATGCACTGAGCTTGTAATACCCCTATAACAGATTAACCTTACAAGTTACATTTTCATTTAAGAGGAGATTCTCATTGCGGCATTCCTTGTATTCAATAAATTGAGGAGCTGAGAGATAAATCCTACATTCACATGAGAGACTCGATAGTCCGAGCTCGTTACAGTACTAAATATTTAATTTGGCAATATGTGGAGACGCTGCCTTCATATTCGGATATTATGAGTATGAAGGTATAAAAATAATGGAAAAGTAATAACGTGTACGTGGTTTAATGTAATGTTTAATGTTCACAGTAGTTGTATATTACACCTCGTATAGGTGAATGATAGTGATTTCGTTTGTAATTTATGTGCCACTAGATGTCGTCTGCAGCACCTAATGGTAATATAAATCACAGCCGGTTAATACTAAACAATATATAAATCTCAAGGAGCTCATTAGCTCAGCTTCGCTCGGCTCAGCTCGGCCGCGGCGTGCTCTTTTGATCTCATACAAGATGTCAACATTATGATTTAATACTCGTAGGTACCCTTTACAATTAGCAACTTGGTGATTCACAACTGCACATAGCCATTATTTCACTGAATGAACACGAGTCGTACTGCTGTCCTACTTACATTATAATTATACTGTGATGTACAAAAAGAATAATTCCGAAATATATGGAAAAAATAAAAAAAAATATTGAGGGGTGGGCTACCCTTGTGATTTAGGGGGATGAAAAATAGATGTTGTTCTATTCTCAGACCTACCCGATATGCACACAAAATTTCATGAGAATCGGTCGAGCCGTTTCGGAGGAGTTCAATTACGCACCCCGTGACACGAGAATTATATATATATATATATATTATATTATATAATATTCTTTAACCACAGGTTTGGAGCGGGAGTGCGGTGGTGCTATTCTTCAAAAAAGGTGATAAGACCTTGCTGAAGTATTACAGACCCATCTCACTCCTGAGCCATATCTAAAAGTTGTTCTCGAGGGTCGTCACTAATCGTCTCGCTGCAAAACTTGACGAGTTCCAGCCTCCGGAGCAGGCCGGGTTTCGAAAAGGCTTTAGTACCGTGGACCACATTCATACTGTTCGGCAGATTGTACAGAAGACCGAAGAGTAGAATCAGCCGCTGTGTATGGCATTCGTGGATTACTAAAAAGCCTTCGACTCCATCGAAACTTGGGCAGTTCTGGACGCATTACAGCGTTGTCCAGGATCAAGAGACGAACTCCATCGAGCTGAATCGAGGTGTAAGACAGGGAGATGTCATATCTCCCAAACTCTTCACCAATGCTCTGGAGGACGTCTTTAAGACCTTGGACTGGACTGGACAGGGTATCAACGTGAACGGTGAGTACATCTCGCATCTTCGGTTCGCCGACGACATCGTTGTAATGGCAGAGTCGCTGGAATAGTTAAGCGGAATACTGCGCAGCCTAGACGAATCCTCTCGACGTGTCGGTCTGGCCATGAAATTGGATAAGACCAACGTCATGTTCAATGAACATGTCGTGCCCGGACCGATAAATGTCGATGGGTCAATTCTCGAAGTCGTAAACAAATACGTCTACCTAGGCCAACTATCCAGTTAGGTAGACGAAACTTCGAGAAGGAAGCCGACAGGAGCATGCAGCTGGGTTGGGCCGCATTCGGCAAACTGCGTCGTGTTTTCGGCAAGCCTATACCGCAATGCCTGAAGACCAAAGTCTTTCACCAGTGCGTCCTACCAGTAATGACCTACGGTGCCGAAACGTGGACACTTACGGTGGGGCTAGTCCACAAATTTAAAGTCGCTCAGCGAGCTATGGAGCGAGCTATGCTCGGAGTATCTCAGAAAGATAGACTCAGGAATGAGTATATCTGACAGAGAACCGGAGTAACCGACATAGCTTGTAGAATAAGCTCGCTGAAGTGGCAATGGACTGGCCACATCTGTCGAAGGACCGATGGTAGATGGAGCAAGAAGGTCATAGAGTGGAGACCGCGACTTGGTAAGCGTAGTGTAGGACGCCCATCAGCCCGATGGTCAGACGACCTCAGAAGGGCTGCTGGAAAAGACTGGATGCGGAAGAATCGGATGTTGTGGCGCACATTGGGAGAGGCCTATGTCCAGCAGTGGACTGCAACAGGCTAATGATGATGAATGATGATGATCCTTAACCAAAATAATAATATCAATAAAAAATACAATTTCATTCGAAACAAAATTACCTTTCAATTCATTAAAATTAAAGTCTTTTAATTTGATATTTTCAAAAATGGAATGTTTTTCTATTTTCAATTCTATTTTTATTTATTTTTTAAATACAGTTTACCATTTTTTAGTTAAGGACCTCGCGAGTAAAGACCACCTCTATTTCTTTCCCAGAATCTCTATCTTTCGCCATTTTATACCATTGTTTTCCAGCTGCTTTATTTATTTCATTAATATACTTTTCTCGTGGTCTACCTTTATTGCGTTTGCTGATCGGACCTGCCCATATAGTTGGCTTGTGTGTCCATTTGAATTTATCCATGCACGCTACATGGTCAGCCATTTCAGCTCGGCTTCTATTTCATATCTATGTTTGTCTGCCGCATGAGAGACGTGGAAGTATACATGTACATCATTTTATCAGGATGTTTTTATTTCAGTACTTATTTAAAAATCCAGAATTGGTTCCACGTGATATGTATGTATCCTTCTTTTTATTTCATCTAAATGTCTGGTTTTATTAAATGATATTTATTTACCTAGATAGATGTATTCCTGTACGTATACTATTTGAGTATTATCTACATGAATTATTCTTCTTGAAGCAATGATTAATGACTTTGGTTTTTTCGGTATTTAGTACCAAACTGATTTGTTGACTAACTGTACGGATATCACACAACATTTCTACTAGTTTTGCTGCCGATTCTGTAAAAAGAACAATATCGTCGGCAAAACGTAAGTTGGATAAAAAGTCACGACATCATACCAGAATGCTCATTGCTCATCATAAATACCAGGAAGAGGATCAGAAGCAGGAATAATCAAAGGCATTTCAATACGCGTACATATTGTATGAAGTAAACAATTTCCCGGCGAGCAGTGGCAGCGGAATGATCGTCAACAAGTGAATGTCTGTTTTGTTCAGAAATAAATAACACTCTGTTGAATCTTAACTGTAGTACTGTGTACTGTACTGTACCTTGTGTACGAAGTGTACACAGTACAGTACATAGGTGTATCTGTTCAATTTCCAACGTAGACTAAACACATTTTGATATATCTGAGTTTGTTCAAATCAAAAACAAAAATGTACAAACACCGGTATTGTTGTTTATAAGTCAGTGTTTGTAAGTTCATCTGGACTGTTTTACTTAGTATTGTATCTACAGCGGCTCCTTATCTTAACTTAACAAATAAGCTTGCGATATATTTCCGGTGGTTTGGAAGGTCGCAGGTTCAAATTACGACAATACGTTGTTAACTGTACAAGGGATCGTCAGCCGTACTTGATGTAGTGCACAACCTGTTGAACACAACCTAACATTATAGTTGTCAAACACATGACAGATACGCAACTGCAACACTTTTTGTGTTGCAGGTGTCCATTGGCGACGCTAGTCTCTTACCGATCACCACCTGGTGACCTGGTGAAATAGCAAGCGTGCTTAGTATTCAGCCCCTATATCATGTTAAAAAAAATCTGGCACCTGAATATTAATGTCAATGGCGGAGGATCCACTTGTGTTGTATTGTGTTGAGTGGTTGGGAGTGGTGGGAGGAGGGCGGGGGGTGTATGCAGTCGCACCAGCACGCTCTGTATCTCGAGTAAATAGTGACCTGGATGTGTGTACACGCGTGGCAACAAACAGCCGGCGAGTAGACGAGCCGTGACCTCACCAGGTCACCAGTCACTAGCGCTCAGCTCGGCACTCGGTCACATCGCCACGGGACATTACCGACACTGATCACCGTCACTCGCCGTCACTCGCTCGCTCTGATAACATCTCAAACGAGATTGACACTAGATGTTCTGGTCTCCTGCAACCAGATGAGACAGTAAACACTTAGCTGGGGGAAATGGACCAGTATAAGATAATTTGCTTCCTTTTCATATGTATTTGGTACGTGATGGTTGCACCTACTACTGGCTCAGAGTACCCCATGCCATCTTGTGAGCGATAAAGAATAACAGTTAGAGTTATCTGGAATAAACGACCTCAACTCCCAATCGTAAAGTAACCGTGAAATTCACAAAAGGCTACCAAATTTATGGTATCAATCCATTAGTCGGTTATAGCTGCGGGGGCGGCCACCCTCGGCCCTCGTAATCTTGCAAATGAAATCTTTTGTAAATTTGCACTAGCTCACCTTCCATAATAAATCCATATAAGTACACAGTATATTCAAATATGATGAAGTGGATTCTGAGGTGTGTTCAGCGATCTGTGGCTGCTCTCTGGGCGGTGTTGGCCTTGACACGGGTACTTTGGCCCACTTGGGGGTTCCTTGGCCCACAACAGGATACGCAATACTCGGTTTTGATGTAATTAAGATAAAGTATTATTACGGGCTTTCGTTATGAGATTAATTTATAGAATTATTTGATCGATATTTAATAAAACGCTGTTCTGTTCTCCTTTTTTTTTATGGGATAGGAGGGCAAACGAGCAGGCGTGTCACCTGATGTTAAGTGACCAACGCCGCCCATAGACACCTGCAACACATATAGTGTTACAGTTGCGTTGCCAACCTTTAAAGGAGTAGGATAGGAAGGGATGGGGAAGAAGGACGGGCCTCTGGGTACCTCTCTCACCAAACGAAACGTGGCATGAGCCACTTTACGTCGATCTTCTGAGAGGTCGTGGTATTTCACCGGTCGAGCCGGCCCATTCATGCAGCGAACTGCTTGGCTCTACCACCCCAAAAATCCTTATTTAAGATCGCCTGTAAATGATATCGAATATGACGGGAACACGTGGCCGCGCGGAATATTGTTTAAGCTGTTTGTTTGTATTGGTTAGAAACTCGTTGTGTATTGCTTGACAGGCGACAGGCGTCAGGCTCGAGGCGTGCCCAATACAAACTAATGCGAATCCAATCGAGCGCACATCTCGTATCCGGCGTCGGGTTGTGAGAACTCAAGGTTCAATGGTTGCCCTACCATTAGATGGCTCTAGACGACAGACAAATATTGCATTTTAAGGATAAAGAATAACTGACGACAGTGTCTGCAAAAGAAAATATTGTCGTCGCCACTAGCCAACTACCAACCATTACTTTTGGGTTCGGATCCTATAACAGAACGGACATCAATTTGATTAATACTGTTTACCTGTAATAAAGAGACAATAAAGAGATTTACAGCCCGCCAGTCAACACAGAGACATAAGTCTGTTTATTATTAAGCCACCGGGCTACCGCAACCATAGTGATACAATATTATTGAAGAGATAATCTTGGTTATCAGTTGTTGATAAGCGCAAGGATTTCTCACGACTCGTTTATCACGTCCAACACCGTATAAGATAAAACAGTTCTGTTACAATATTCCTGATTCTGTAACAGATTGCAGTGATAACGCTTGAGTGACACGTGTTATCAGTCGCACCGCACCAGTCCGGCTCCAGTAACATGGCACAACCTCACGTTCTTCTATAGAAGACGTACGAAAGACTTGAACAATAAAATACAATTACGCCAACACAAAAATGTAAAATTATTAACCAGAAGAACATCAAGTTACCTTTATCTAAAACTTAATTAGAAAAATTGTGAAAAACAAGTTTCACGAAGACTGTGAAGTGAGTAGTTCGAGTGGAATAATTGCTTGTTTTTATATTCTTTGGAGCTTAACTATACCGTTCGTGAATTAATTTACTGAACACTGTTTGGTACATAATGCTGTACAAGTATATGTTACTTAGTGTTGTAGCACACCTGAGTGCATGTGGAAAAGTGCTAGTGGTGTTCCCCGTGCCGGGCAGAACCCACACCACTCTCGGAGACGCCGTAGTGAAAAGTCTTTTGGAAGGAGGACATAATGTATGTATCATGTTTCCTAGTATTCACTAAATCAAATTGGTTGCCGTGCAGTAGAAGATGGTCACAGGCACCGGGTAAAATATTTGAGGTGAAATTAATCATACATGCATTTCTCAGACGTCCTCCAAAAAGAGTATAGCATCATTCAAAATTCTATTATGTATATAAATTTTCATGGTCGACTAGTTAGGTACACAATGGGAATATTAGGAGATTCGCACATCATACACGAGCCTATCATGGCAGGACAGACTCTGTGATGACATATTATGTAGCTACTTAGCCTTTGTTTTGAGACATGAGTTGCTATTTGGACTTTTTAACAAAATGGAAGCTTTAATTAATGGTAGATACTGTATATTTCCATTAATTATAATATCTAAATGAAACTTTTTTTATATTATTATAAAATTAAAATAGTACAAAACAAAATGTTAACAGGTGACCTACATCACAACATCGACACAACTGAAGAGTGATCACCTCAAAGTGATCAATGTGACCCCGCCTGGTGGTGATGATCACGACGCAGGTACGCTTTACGTTTAGATCTCACAACATTACATATAGGTGTAATACATTTGTGCAAAACTTAGCCTGCCGCCGAAAGAAAGACCACGACATACTATCCATGGCAAAGTCAAGATATAAAAGCATCCTGACCATTTATAAACATAGTTTAGCAAGAAAGTGCTTCGTTGTTTAATATTCTTGGTTCGTAATCATATCTGGGCTCCGACGCCCAATAATAATAGCGGACTATAATCTGTAGTAGCGCCTGATTCTGTGAGATCTTTTCCCTTTCGAATAGGGTTGAGTGTAACAAATTGAAAAAACATACTAACGTTTTATTACCAGCAAAAGGGACATTCGGTCCGGTAACAAAAAAAAATCGGTTGTCTGTAAAGTCGGTTTACTGAAGATAGTTGAACGTGACAACGTCTTAAGAAAATACTGGTGAAATGGTTTCATTTTTCAAAAGAAAATTATAATTAAATTACTATTACTTGTAAGATACAAAAGAGGAACGATGTAGCAGTCGAAGACTAATTCTGAGGACGCGTGATGTGAAGAGCCCTAAAACCGACGAGTGTGTATGGTGTATGTATTTGTAATTCTGTTAGATGGCGAGCCCCCCCGACTAGCTGAGTTACTGTCCAGCTCGCTACCCTCGCATTATGAGCTGACAACAGGAGCTAAATACGCTGTGCGCGCTCTCAGACACGACGACGTGCAACTGTTGATGAGGAAGAAGCTTGTGACCTTCGACGTGGTGGTGGCCGAGTGGTTCTACAGTGGTCTACTGGCGCCGTGAGTACGATAGCGCGATAATTTAGATGATATACTTAATTGATTATTTTAATACCTATAGAGCTACATACATAACTTCACGCCAAATCTGTTGCGGGGTAGGCAGAGTGAACAGAGCGCCATAAGGCACGATTCTTATACGCCTCACTCGCTCTTTTAGTTTCATAACTCTTTTCATGCACGCACGTCGATTTTTGAGGCTCCTAAAATACCTTCCTCCAGTACACGTTTTTTTGATAATGGAATTTGTGTCTTGGACGTCCTCGACTCCTACATCCATCCGTTTTTGCATTGTATATCTGCTAAGTCAATCTTGCATCATCATTTTTTTCTACATGTCCGAACCATCGGAGCATGCCCTTTCTTACTTTTACACCGACACTCTCTTTTAATCCAAATTCCTCCCTTACAACCTTGTTTTCGACGCGATCAGCGAGAGTAACTCATTTCAACCGCGTTTATCCTACTTTCATGCACACTCGGCCATACCCAGCACTCGCTTTTTTATGGGATCGAAGGGCAAACGAGCAGACGTGTCACCTGATGGTTAAGTGATCAGCGCCGCCCATGGACACCTCTTACAGTTGTGTTGCCGACCTTTAAGCGAGTAGGATAGGAAGGGCTCAGGCAGGGAGGTGGGCCTCCGGGTACCTTTCTTAGCGATTGAAACGTGGCATGCGCCATTTTACATCGATCTTCTGTGAGGTCCTGGTATTTCACCGGTCGAGCCGGCCCATTCATGCAGCGAACTCGAGCTTGAGCTTGGCTCTTTCACTGTTCTCTAACTTCTATAAGTTATTTATAGATCTATCGCGGACCTATAGAGCTTTTAGAATAATGTAATATTTACAATGATTAAGTAATATTTATTCTAATCGGCCCTTTATTCCTGAGATTCACGCGTTCAAACAAACAAATTTGTCAGCTTGACAATATTTGATCAGCGGCATTCCATGTGTGTTCACTGTAAATGTTATGATATACTTGTTGCTGCAGAGCAGCTATATAACTAAATAATTGAGCTGACAAGAGATCACAAAGCAAACAATCGGTCTTATTGTGAATAGGTTTCCGTTGTGCTACATCTCAAGCTCAACACACAAACAGAGAGAGGCCACATTGAAGGTCAGCTTTCCTTCAATATTTAATTTGTAATCAAAAATTTGTTGAACAAATCACTTTGGGAACATTCCGACCTCGACTCGTTTCAATTGGAATTTCAATTTAACGACAAAATACTTAAAGTTTAAGTGTCAAGTGTAGTACGTACTTCAATTGTACTTTATGTTCCCCTTATTGTTATATTGTTGTAATTTCTTCAGTCTAGCCGAGGTGTTCGAGTGTCCCTTGATATGGTACAGCCCCGTGGATGCCTTTTGGATGAACCTGCAGCTGGTACACGAGTCCCCTAACCCTGCATATGCCGCAGACCTGCTGGCGAGCAACATGGTGTCTGAGATCCCGAGTGTCAACGAGAGAATGCACAGGATATGGAGGCAAGCGTATCTGAGTGCCTGCCAATAGTAAGTGTCTGTTGATATTCTGTTGATTGATTAAAGCCCGAATACTGAACCGCCACTCAAATATATAAGCGCTACTTAAGCGTTTAAGTAACTGTCATAATACGTGAAATTTGAGCAGTAAGTAGCACTTTATTGATTGTCAGATTTGAGTGGCGGTTCAGTATTCGGGCGTAAGTGTATTAAATGAATTATTCAATTTAATAACTGAGCCTTATTATGTCATTTGTGTTAAGAGTTTTTGTTAGAGTTTTTATTAACTCTGGTCTTAACTGGAGATACTAGTGACAGGGACAGTTCAGCAAATACGCAGTGGACTGGATTCTCTAATACTTTGCTCGACTGTACTTCTTCAATACATAGATGTTCATTATTTATTGCCACCTGGTGGCAGAGACAGCCTCAGTCACCTTCTGCTATAAGCACCGGTTCATATCCTGTTTGGAAACGAGTAGCCAACCTGAATTTAGCACCTAGCATCATCATGATGCAGGTCATAAATTAGTCTGTTTTATAATTTCACGCCTTTTTCTACCCAAAGGTAGAAGCACTTGACTTACCGATTTTTTTTCCTTTCAAATGGAATAGATAGCAAAACCTATTGCCATACACCGGGCACAATGTTGTCAGTCATTGATATTGGTCACATATTCTAAAAATTCCTCGGTGTGAGCCCGAATTCGAACCCACGGTGTCTTGGTTCAGAAAAGGGATACTCAGACTCTAGACCATCGAGCAACAATTACATTTAATTTTATTCTACGCCTTCACGCCTTTAAAATTCCAAAGCGTAGGTTGTGTTAATGATGTGTCCGACCGAATTAGTGATTTGGTGCCACGTTCAAGGAGTGGGCATATTGTTATTGTCTTATATTGGGCACAACTTCGTGTTCAGTAAGATCGTTACTTTTAAAAACAATCTTGAGAGTAATTCTAGTTAGCCTGGCATAATGTATCGCCTGTATCGCGTGCCTAGTGAAACTTACTTCGATTTTATTACCAATAATTAATAGTGACACAACTGTCTCGAGGGTCTAGTAGTGGAGCACCTCGTTTCTCAATCGAGAAATCGTTGTTCGAACCCTGGCTCACATGAATGACTTTACGAAATTATTTTTAGAGTAATGTATGATTGATATGGATGACTGAAAACTCTGTGCCCGGTATGGCAATAGGTTCGCCACCTATTATTCCATTTGGGACGAGGCTTAACAGCCGCTGCCTACAACGTTGGGTAAAAAATACGTGAAGTTATGTGTGACATAACATTGATGTCACTTGTAATACATATTATATGTAGGTACCGAGCATGATAACATTCATTATTACAACAGTTCAACGCCTTCAGTTGCTTTTTGTGAAATTATGCCTTCTCCTCGATGTTGATTATTATTATTTGAAACTGGTTGTTGTCCGCTACTTCTTACGTTTAATAAGTTTTTGTTACTTTAGGCTTTGTATACCGGAATTACTATGTTTCAGCTCTCAACGTGACTAACTGTTATTTTTTGTTCCCAATGGAATAGGTGGCTGAACAAGGTTGGCTATTGCCATACATCGTGCACATTTTTATCAGTCATCGATGTTTATGTCGCTTATTTTCCGAAATTTCGTTAACCTGGCTCACAGCAAGACTTCTCGACTAAGATGAAGAAAACGGCGGCTCAATCGCCGAGCCACCGATTGATCATCCTTTATTTTTAATGGTATAAAGTTTATTCAGTGCTGCAGGCAAAGCTTAATCAACTTGTGAGAATTTGTTCAATATTTTTGTGCTTTCCTAATTTTCCTTTGGGCTGAATTAATTATATTGT
>LR990116.1:21067500-21255000 GCA_905147225.2 Euproctis similis | reverse complement strand
TACAAATGATTTATGTACAGAAATATATTTAATATTTGTGATGTGTTGCCAAGTTCTGTTGTACCTACTGGACGGTCTGGAGGTCATTCAATCATTATAATTGGGTCCTAACTGGATCGCTAGTTCTGTGCCCGACCGCGTAATGCCGGCGTCAACGGTGATTAATGACAACCTTCTAACATAAGTAATTACTCACAAGTAATTCGTGTGATTACTTTCATACCAGGAGTAAGTAATATGTATACAGAGGCTCCGGGGAGTCCGGGGTCGCCACACTTCACACTGATGCCACCTGCACCTCACACCTTCACACCATTTGTGCACGGGGCAAGGCTATAGGTTCTCGAACTAACGCATAGCACCCGAAAGTAATCGGTACCAGTAATCCTTTTTTTAATATCTTGGACACAATACACACAGCGCCCTCTAGTTCCAAACTAAGCAACTGAATGCTTGTGCTATAGATACTAGATAACGGATATCATGACAGTATAAAACGAAGTATATATAAGTATATATAATCTTTTATTTTGTAAATACATACTTATAAAACATAAAAAAATATCCAGACGTCATACAAACATTCATGCTTGTCATAAATATTTGCCAACCTCGATTCTCTGCAGTCGGTAGTTTTACCAATGCACCACGACGCTCGTCGTATTGAATCGAATCTCGAATAATCAAATCCTGGATACTGTCCTTTATATACATATATCGTTTTAGGTCAATCGAAACACGAGGCTCAGATTTTAATGAAATAAATTGAGCTTCTCGTTAAAATGTTTGTTACATTTGTAACAAGTACAATGTTATCGTTGTCCGCATAAACGGCTGTAAGCTGTTAATTCTACGTCTTTGTATAATACGGCAGGATACTTAAGACACGCAGCAGAATATTAATAATGCGATAATATGATAAAGTATTCAGCAAAATAGTTACCCATCATTTATAACAATCAGAAAACACTTGATAACGGCTCTATTCAGTCTGTATTACCGATTTGATCTCTAGAGGTGAGCTTGACACGCGCTATTACAAGTGTCGCCTCTGTTCAAATGATTACTCTTACACGGAGAGTCTGTCGTAATTACCTAAAAGTAATCTAGTTAAGTAGCGCCTATATCGTTTGACACTTATGACCAAAAGAAGAGAACCTGCGAATAACTCGTGTTCACGGCCCTTGCTAGCAGCATCTTTGTGAATTATATATAAGTAAGAGCTAAAGACTAAGCCGTGTCATCAGTGTGGCCAACTGGCGACCATCACCACGAGGCGTTGTGTCATATTTGTATCACATTGACCTTGACAGTTATTTTATTCAGTTGGCAACATCCAAAGATTATGTCCAAGCCATCCGTGAAAAGAATAATAATTTATTGTGCGTGTGTACGCACAATAAATTATTATTCTTTTCACGGAACATTGTGTAATGTTATTTCAAAATGTATCTCAATAAATGCGAACGAACTGAACGGTCAAACAATATTAGTGCATAATTATATCAGCAATTCCCATTCGTTGAGAGTGACATTAAACGAGAGTGAACGACCGGCGCGAGTGAATGAACGCACAGAGTCTAACACTAAACGCGATTAATGATAGTTGATTACAGTTCCAATCAGATGCCTTCACTTACCATGCGACGCACACAACAGCCAGCTAGGTATAGAACGTTAGGGCACTGGTATTGAATACCAGACGAGGGTTTTAATAATAATGTCCAGCCCCCATCGCTCTAACACGGAACACACAGCTGGGCACTATACTAGTGCGCATACAAATACTAGTCTGTTATATTTTACTATGTAAAGAAATTTGCGTATGATACCTGTAACGTATCATATTGCGTATAACACACTCCCGACATCAATCATGACTTCCTCGAGATATAACAACAGACACCAGCGGCCTGGCGCAACAAACTTGTCGGGTAATGGAATATTATGTTAGCCTCCCTATTGCGGCCTATATCGGCCTTCGGGAGGCTAAGAAGTGTATATTAGACGAATTATTGCGGGTCCTAGGTTTGCATTTGATGAAGATCATATTGTGTGGGAAATTAATAATTATTATTTGAATATTTTTTTTATGCAATCTGTACCATTGGGTACATAACAAACTCAATCAATGTATGTTTGCGCTCCAAATTGATGTAACATTTCACTATGATTATAATATCTCATGTTATCTTGTGAATAAATACTAACCAAAATAATTCTATTTTGCAAACATTTTGTTCGATGAGACGAGGTATAGCTGTCTTCGCCTTCTCGAATTAAAAGTGTGCAATTACAACAATTGAAGGTATTTAATACATACATAAAATTTAAACAGAGCGGGCAGAGAAAAGCTAGACTCAACATAATTACAACCCTGCACCACCATTCTCGCAGGCGTAAGAGGCAGTACCAAAGTACCAACCAACGGGACCCTGAGTGTGAATGTTGACAAATGGGAGTCTCCAATGATGCAACATTGGATGGAGCTGGAGCTCTACACTAACTACACTCTGAAGTTCGAAATGGAAAGTCTAATCTCTCTCACAATGGTTTAACGCTCTTAACCTTGCCTTGCGGTGACTAAAAGTAATATATTAAGATCAGATAAACCCGTCAATATATTAAACATCTAAGAAAATTTTCATAGCGTCTTAATAACTTTACTACTCATAATTGGTATTACAAAGTTACTACATCCAGTTATTTTTATTAAAAGCTTTTATTTAGCTTGCACTGTATGTATGTATGTAAGTAGATAATATGTATGTTCGGTGGAATCTTGCAACTCAATGTTGAAGTAGATATCTTCAAGCGATTGAGCTGAAATTTTGTATACACGTTTACTTTGAATGACAATGCATGATATGATGTGTGACATTATTCTATATCCAATATGGCGGACCAGCCAAAATGGAGGAATGGATATTTTGAATGCATTTCTGCAATATGGGTATCAAATGAAAGGGCTTATTGAGTGTAACTCAAAAAATAATATGACGTCATTCTAAATCCAATATGGTGGAATATCCAAGATGGAGGATAAGATAAGATAAGATAAGATAAGATAAGATAAGATAAGATAAGATAAGATAAGATAAGATAAGATAAGATAAGATAAGATAAGATAAGATAAGATAAGATAAGATAAGATAAGATAAGATAAGATAAGATAAGATAAGATAATTCTTTATTTGTACTCCATAACAAAACAAAGGAACATACATTAATCATAAATTAATACACAAGTGCAAATGGCGGCCTTATCGCTATAAGCAATTTCTTCCAGGCAACCTTTGGAAGGACAGAATTGCATGAATTTTACGGGTAATCATAGGTGTTGGAATATACAAAGACATAATTGAAATAATACTATTATATAATAATACAAAATATAATACATAAAATAATAATAATAATACGACGAATAATAATACGAGGAAGAGGCAGAAGAACTCCTTAAAACTATAGACATCTCTTTTCCCGTAGGAAACGGGACGGGGTGTCTATAAAAAACCGACCAAAAGTCGAGAAAAAAAAAAAGTTAATAATACAAATATACACAAAGTACACACACATATATATATAAATACTAATACATAATCATACATAGCAAAAGTAATATGTAGCATGGACTACTGAAGTGTTTCGTAGTGAAGCGTTAGCAGAGTTTTAAAACTTGTGATGGATTTCGCTTTTCTGATTTCCACGGGTAATGCATTCCACAGCAACACTGCCTGGACGGAAAAAGATTGCCCATAAAAGTGTGTAGAATGCATTGGGACTGCCAATCTCAAATTCTCTGACGACCTCAGATATTTCAAATGTGTGTCATGTAAGAACTGGAAACGTTCTTTGAGGTATTTAGGAGAGTCGGGTGGTTTAAGCTTCTATACAATATGGATATCAAATGAGAGGGTTCATTGAGAGTAACTGAAAAAGTAATGTGACGTCATTCTAAATCCAATATGACGGATCATCCAAGATAGAGGAACTGTTTTTTATAATGCATTTCTACAATTTAACAGTGGTAGAGCCAAGCAGTTCGCTGCATGAATGGGCCGGCTCGACTGGTGAAATACCATGGCCTCTCAGAAGATCGACGTAAAGTGGCTCATGCCACGTTTCGCTCGGTGAGAGAGGTATCCGGAGGCCCATCCCCTTCACCCTCCCCTTAATGGCAGCGAAAATTAAAGAACACTTACCCCAGGGGGGTACCAGTTGCCACAACACTGGAGAATCCCCCCTTGAGCGTCCACGGTTTGGTATCCAACAAGGCGTGGACGCTCAAGCTGCCCCTCGTAGTCTGGGGAGGGCAAATTCTCGCTCTGTACATAAAACTGCCCGGGGCAAACGCAAGGGCAAGGACATCACGGCACCCCCTACCACGCTAAATGTAGATTTCTGTAACATCAGGGGTATGCGCACAAACCTTCTTGCCGTCCACCACCACCTTGAGACGACAAAGCCGGCCTTACTGTTCCTTACGGAGACGCAGATATCTTCTCCGCCGGACACTACGGATCTCTGATACCCTGGGTATAAACTGGAGCATTCCTTTGTACCACGGGCTGGGGTTTGTGTGTTTGTCCGGGAGGATATCTGTGCTCAGCGCCTCGGCAGTCTTGAAGGAAGGGACCTATCGACCCTCTGGCTGCGTATAGACTGCGGTGACCACCCTCGCATCTACGCATGCCTTTATAGGTCCCACAGCGGCAACACCGACACAGACCGACTCATGGACCACGTACAAATGGCTGCAGATTCTGTACTTCAACAGGTGCCATCTGCGGAGATCGTGATACTCGGCGATTTTAATGCACATCACGCCGAATGGCTTGGATCGCGCTCCACCGATCACGCTGGTAAATCTGTCCATGACTTTGCTTTAGCATTTGATCTGACACGACTGGTTACTGTGCCCACGCGCATCCCAGATGTGGACGATCATTTACCTTCCCTGTTGGATCTTCTGCTGACCTCCCATCCTGACGGATATGTGATCTCTGTAGACGCCCCTTTGAGCTCTTCGGATCACTGTCTGATAAGGAGTACGGTGCCACTCACGTGCCCACTTCGACCGCGTGTTGCGAGTCGCCGCCGTGTGTTGCATTACAGGTCGGCAGACTGGGATGGAATGCGGAATTTTTTCGCATCCTACACATGAGGTCGGGTTTGCTTCTCGCCGGAAGATCCTGACGTCGTTGCTGATTCTGTCACTGATGTGGTGCTGCAGGGGATGGAGCTTTTTGTTCCATCCTCAGTGGTGCGGTTCGGTGGCAGATCCCAGCCCTGGTTTGATCGCTCATGCAAAACGGCATTACGTTTTAAGCATGAGTGTTATCAAGCCTGGGCAAAAGCAGTGGCGTGCCAGGACTCTGACAGCGGCTCTCTTAAGAAGAGGTACAACTTTGCCTCCAGGTCCTTCAAAAGAGTTATAGCCGTAGCAAAGTCTCAGTACATAGGCAAAATTGGCGAGAAACTAGTTCGCCTTCCCTCGGGAACCCGTGCGTTCTGGTCGCTCGCCAAGGCTGTTCTTGGGAATTTTTGTAAGCCGTCTCTTCCACCGTTGCACCAGGAGGACCAGTCACTAGCCCACGACGCAAAAGAGAAAGCCGACCTTCTTGGCGCTCTTTTTGCGTCCAACTCGACTTTGGATGATATGGGTAACATCGCACCGACCATCCCACGTTGTGACCACGCCATGCCGGAGATCTGTTTCCGGCAAAGTACTGTACGGGGCATACTTTTCTCCCTAGACGTCCACAAGTCGAGTGGGCCTGACGGAATCCCAGCAATCGTGTTGAAGATGTGTGCTCCAGAGTTGGCACCGGTTCTAACGCGTCTCTTTCGGTACTCCTACTCTCCCGGCGCTGTACCAGCATCGTGGAAGGTAGCTTTGGTCCACCCGATCCCTAAAAAAGGTGATCGCTCAGATCCGTCCCACTACAGACCAATCGCCATCACCTCCCTGCTCTCCAAGACTATGGAAACACTGATCAACCGCCAGCTCCTTAGCTGTCTAGAAGAGCACCAGTTGATGAGCGACCGTCAGTACGGATTCCGTCAAGGTCGCTCAGCTGGTGATCTTTTAGCCTACTTAACCCATCGGTGGGCGGAAGCGGTTGATAGTAAAGGAGAGGCGCTGGCCGTTAGTTTGGATGTGGCGAAGGCCTTCGATCGGGTTTGGCACAAAGCACTTCTCTCGAAGCTTCCATGTTATGGGCTTCCCGAGAAATTATGCGATTGGGTCTCCAGTTTTGTCATGGATCGGAGCATTAAGGTCGTTGTCGACGGGTCATGCTCCGACTTGAAACCTGTGAATGCTGGAGTCCCCCAGGGCTGTGTGCTATCCCCTACGCTGTTTCTTCTGCATATCAATGACATGCTGCAGTACAGCAGTCTTCATTGTTATGCGGATGACAGTACGGGGGATGCCCTATATACCGGCCACCCGCGGATTTCTCGGGAAAACGTTGATGAGTACCGGAACAAACTTGTGTCTGAAATCGAAACTCTGCTTAGTCAGGTTTCGGACTGGGGCCGACTAAACTTAGTCCAATTCAACCCTAAGAAGACACAGGTTTGCGCGTTTACCGCTAAAAAGACACCATTTGTCGTAGCTCCCTGCTTTGAGAGCACTCCCTTAGCCGTCTCAGCCAATATCGGAATTCTTGGTGTCGACTTGTCGAGTGACGTCCAATTTCGCGGTTATCTGGAGGGCAAGGCCAAATTGGCCTCAAAAAAGCTTGGTGTGCTCAATAGAGCGGGACGGTATTTCACGTCAGGTCATCGCTTGCAACTGTATAAAGCGCAGGTCCGGCCTCACGTGGAATACTGTTCTCATCTTTGGGCGGGGGCACCCCACTACCAGCTTTCTCCATTTGACCGCATTCAATGACGCGCGGTTCGGCTTGTCGACAACCAAGCTCTTTCCGATCGGCTTGATCCGTTGGCGTTGCGGAGAGATGTTGCATCTCTATGCATCATGTACCGCTTATACCACGGGGAATTGGAATTGTTCGGACTTATACCGCCTGCTGACTTTCGCAATCGCCCGACTCGCCAGTGTTTCCATCCACATCGGCTTAATAGTTGGCGATCTGCGACAGTGCGATTCAGCCGTCACTTCCTGCCACGCACTGCTCCTATATGGAACCAGCTGCCGGCAACGGTATTCCCGGACCGCTACGACCTCGGAACCATCAAGAAACGAGCGTATTCCTATCTTAAAGGCCGGCAACGCTGATGCGACGCCCCTGGTGTTTCGGATGTCCATGGGCGGCGGTGATTGCTTTCCATCAGGTGACCCGCTCGCTCGTTTGCCCCCTTTTCCCATAAAAAAAAAATATGGGGATCAAATGAAAGGTCTTGTAAATAGAAACTTGAAAAAAAATATAACGTCATTCCGAATCCAATATGGCGGGAAAAATATTTGCGTTTCTACAATATGGGTATCAAAGGAAAGGGCTTGTTGAGAATAACTCGAAAAATAATGTGACGTCATTCTAAATACAATACGGTGGATCATCCAAGATGACGGCATACATATTTTTGATGTATTTCTACAATATGTCTATAAATTAAAAATCATCGTTGCGATTAAATGGAAAAAAAAACTCTAAGCTGAAATTGAATAAGATGATTGCCTTATTGAAGAGCTGGACTGTTTGAAATTAAGCGGTAAACTAACTTGCAATAATGATACGTTGAATGAAATGACACTAATCTATCCAGCTATAACTAAAAATAAGAAAATAAATTAAAAGCAAAAATCCTTTTTAAAGAAGCTTTTATTTAGGCGCTTTAAAAATAAGAAAATAATATTTCCTTAAAAATTTCAAGAATCAACTTAGAGCCTCAGTATGTACAATTTACATAATAATAAAAGCTTGTCGCGAGGTTTGACTCCCTATCAGTAGGTAATTAAATTGCAATAGATAATATAGTAAAGTTAGTAGATTAATTTACATGAGTGTTTTGCCCATTTCTTCTCACACTCAGAATCATACGTGCGTTTTTGTTCCAATGAGGCAATTTTCTCAAGAGCTCGTGTTTTAATATGTTATGCTTTAAATATAATAATAAGTTAAATATCTGTATTATCTGTAATATAGTCCATATTTAACTGTGTGCGAAGACCCAAGAAAATAAAGCTATTTTGATTTGATTTGACATTATAAAATTAGTACAGTTTATTTACAACTCGCGCGACAAGATTTTATTTTTATATAAATTGTACATACTGAGGCTCTAAGTTGATACTTGAAATTTTCAAGGAAATATTATTTTCTTATTTTTAAAGCGCTCAAATAAAAGCTTCTTTAAAAAGGATTTTTGCTTTTAATTTATTTTGAAATGTAAGTATGTATGTTCGTGTGAATCAACACAACTCAATTTTGAAGTAGATATCTTTAACCGATCTTTGACAGAAAAATTTTGTATACATGCTAAGTTTAGATGATAATATAAATAGGTAGAGCCACGCAGTTCGCTGCATTAATGGGCCAGCTATACTGTTGAAATACCACGACCACAATATGGGTATCCAATCAAAAGGCTATGGATAGTAACTCGAAAAATAATGTGACGTCACTGTAAATCCAATATGGTGGAATATGTAAATATTTTTAATGCATTTTTACAATATCGGTATCAAATTCATGTCAAGGTCAAGTCAAGAGCGTGCACGTCGCGACCCCTGCCGTCCCAGTGGGACGCAATCTTGACCAAAGCAAACTCAGCCGGACGGGCTGCTAGGGCGTGCCCCGGAAGCGACGGGCACCGATTACCCCCCGTCGGTGCGGCTGCATGCGCATGCGGCGAAGGGGGCCGTCACCCTTCACGCAGCGCCAATCCTGGTGGGACGAGGAGAGGGGAGTGCCGTATAGGCACGTGGAATGTTAGAGGTAGCATGGCAAGAAAGATGAATGAGATGATGGATGTATTAAATGAGAGATGCCTGGATGCCTTATGTTTGACGGAGACAAAGCGGAGGGGGAGTGAGACCGAGGACCTCCCCGGTGGCATGGTAGCCCTATGGTCCGGAGTGGACCCGGACGTCCGTGCCAGTGGGGGTGTTGGAGTCGTTCTCTCCTCCCGCTTTGCTTCCGGAGTGAAAGATTATGAGTTGGTAGGCCCAAGACATCTTTGGGTTCGAATAAAACTGGGGATCACGCGAGTTTTCCTGGTCGCAGCTTATGCTCCCATTAGCTCCGCGGATCCCCGCGAACTCGAGGAGTTTTGGGAAACTGTTAGGGATATTCTGGATCTGGTTGAGGGAAATGAAAGGATAATTCTGTGTGGTGATCTTAATGGATGGGTCGGAACCAAGCGAGACGGCCGGGAGGCTGTCCTTGGTCCGAATGGTGACAAGAGAGTGAATGATGCTGGTAAGCCGATATTGGACGTATGCCTGGAACGGAACCTCCTTGTGTCTAACACATTATTCCGTCATAAAGATATTCACACGTATACGTGGAGACGGAATGAGCAAAAGAGTATGATAGATTTGATTTTGATAGATAGTCGTCTCCGAAATACTTTAAGGGATACAAGAGCCTACAGAGGCCCCACTCTTGATACGGACCACTACCTGGTGGTAAGCCGTTTCGTGGGCCTTTTCAAAAGTGGAGACACTGGCGAGTGCGTACCCATTTCGGAGAGCTTGAAAGGATAAAATGTGAGAAATTAGAAGATGAAAGTGTACGGAGTATGTATGTAGGCCTGGTCAGTAAAAGACTCAATGAGACGAGTCTTTCTGACCTAGGTGTTGAAGAATGCTGGGAAAGAATGAAAGAAAGTATAGTGAATAGTGCAAAAGAAGTATGTGGTAGTGCAAAGAGGCATAAGATTCTGAGAGGTGACGCCTGGTGGGACGCGGATGTGAAATCCGGCGTCGAAAGAAAGAAAAAAGCATGGTTGGATTATGTCTCAAGTTTGAATCAGAATGATAGTATGACAGAGAAAAAGTATGAGAGCTACCGCCGCTGCAGGAATGTTACCAAAGCCTTAGTGAAAGAGAAGCGTGAAAGACTTGTTGCGAATGAGGAAGTGAGGTTGACGGAGAACTTCGAGGCGAATAACAAACTCGGAGGGAAGTTAGAAAGTCTCGGGGTTCTTCGTCAACATCCAGAATGGACAAAATTATGTCTAAGTTTGGTGACATTCTTGCAAACCCAAGCGATGTATTGGGCAGGTGGAGTGAGTATTTTGGGGAAATGTACGAGTATGTTCCGGATGTGGGCGCCGCGAGTGAGCCTACGGCTGACACCGCTGCACCAATATCTGATGAGGATGTTACTATGGAAGAGATTGAATGGTCGATACGAAGTATGAAAAATGGTAAGGCAGCTGGAATTGATATGATGTCTGCTGAAATGATCAAACACGGTGGAACCTGTGTTCGGGACGCTTTCCTGACCTTGAGCAATCTGTGCTGGAGGTCGGGTAAGGTTCCCATGGACTGGAGGCGCGCTGTCATCGTGCCCTTGTATAAAGGTAAGGGATCACGTATGCAGTGCGCCAGTTACAGGGCCATCAGTTTGATCAGTTTAGCAGCAAAAGTGTATGGGAAAATTATTGAAAGGAGAATGAGGGTGATATCTGATGGAGTGTTGTGGGAGGCTCAGGGTGGTTTTAGAAGCGGACGAGGGTGCATGGATCAGATTTTTTCTCTCCGCAACATCGTGGAGAAGCAACTGGCTGTTAACCGGAAGGTTTTCTGCGGTTTTGTGGATCTGGAAAAAGTGTTTGACAGAGTGTTACGAAAGGATCTGTGGGGCATACTCCCGGGCTACGGGGTGAGCGGAGCACTGCTGCGCGCTGTGCAGTCCACTTATTAGGGCTGCACAGCGTGTGTGCGTGTTGACGGCGGCTTGTCCCCCTGGTTTGACGTCAGTATCGGCGTCAGACAGGGTTGCGTGCTGTCCGCTCGACTGTTCATCCTGTACCTGGACAGTTGTCTCCAGAGAATGAGATCGATGGATGTAGGGATGCGAATGGGTGACCTAGTTGTGAACTGCCTGCTCTACGCAGATGACGCCGTGCTTCTAGCCGAATCGGCGTCGGACCTGCAAACACTAGTCACTACTATGAAAGATGATTGCATGATTAAAGGCTTGCAGTTGAATGCGACGAAAACGAAAGTTATGGTGTTTGAAAGGGAGGAATCCAGAACAGATGCAAGGATAATGGTTGATGATGTAGTGCTGGAACAGGTGAATGAAATCGTATATCTTGGATGCGCTTTTAGCAGAGATGGAAGGTACACCGCGGATGTAGAAAGACGAGTGGCGATAGGAAATAGCGTAAACGGAGCGTTGGGCAGATTCCTGGGCGCAAAAAATATTAGCAGAAAAGCCCAGTTAGCAATCCACAATGCAGTCCTGATCCCAACGCTAACTTATGGAAGCGGGAGCTGGGTATGGCAGAGTGTGCATGAAAGTAGAATAAACGCGGTAGAAATGAGGGCTCTACGCAAAATCTGCGGAGTGACTCTCGCTGACCGCGTAGAAAACAAGGTTGTAAGGAAGGAAGTTGGTTTGAAAAAGAGTGTCGGTGTAAAAATAAGAAAGGGCATGCTCCGATGGTTCGGACATGTAGAAAGAATGGATGACGCAAGACTGACTAAGCCGATATACAATGCAAAAGCGGACGGATGTAGGAGTCGAGGACGGCCAAGACACACATTCCAAGACCAAATAGAACGTGTTCTGGAGGACCCTTCCTCCAGAACACGTTCTGGTAATGTTAAAAGCCTCAAAAACCGACGCGCGTGCATGAAAAGAGTTATGAAAGTCAACGAAGCGATTGAGGTGTGTAAGAATCGTGCCCTATGGCGCTCTGTTCTCTCTGCCTACCCCGCAAGGGATTTGGCGTGAAGTTATGTAAATTCAAGGACTTGTTGACGGTAACTAGTAAAATAACGTGACGTCATTCCAAGTCTAATAGGGAAGCTCATCCAAAATAGAGTTCTAGTTATTCTACCAGATTCTACCCAGACCCAGATAAACATTTATGCTCGGGTGGGGATCGAACCCGACAATATAGATTCCACAGTCGGGTAGTTTTACCAATGCACCATCAGGTCAGCCATAATGCAAGTAAGATGTGCTCTTTTTAAAATTTAAACATAACAACACACATAACTTCCGAAAATAATTTCGAAAAGTCATTGGTGTGGGCCAGGAATCTTCTTGATTCAGTAGCGGCGTGCTCGACCACTGTACCACCGAGACTCTTTTTACATTTTTTATGGGATAAGAGGGCAAACGAGCAGACGTGTCACCTGTTGGTAACCAACCACGCGGCATGAGCCACTTTACGTGGATCTTCTTCGAGGTCGTGGTATTTCGCCGGTCGAGCCGGCCCATTCGCGCAGTGAACTGCTTGGCTCTACTATTAAGCATATTATAAATGTATAAATGTTACAAAGCTTCACTTCTCTAGTGCAGTTATTCATGGGCGGCGTTTGTTACTTGCCAGCAGGTCCAAAATAGTTTGCTATATCTATACCTATTGCGCGAAACGATTTGCTTCTGGACTATAGAGACATGAAGATAGAAACAAAGTTATATAAATGTGAGCGATTTGTTTTTATTTGCAAGTAATTTGGTCTAGGAGTGAGCCTGAGGTCCATGAGCTCTACTGTAGGTAACTGGAGACTCTGAACTCCATCATAAATAATTTCTCACGAGAATTTAAATGAAACGAATTAATTAAAGTTCTCATGAGAAGTTATCGCGGGGGCGGCAATATACACTTTCACTGCCATGTCTCATTTGGGAAAGCAATTAATAATGACCAGTATTTAGTGACACTTCATGCTGTTTAGATATCTTCAACAATGAGCAAGCTTTAGATAATTTAAGTGTCTACACATTTGCAGTTTCAGAAAGTCACTTGATTAATGCAAGACTTGTTGCTCGCTTTGGTAAAACTTGCCCCGTCACGACCTAAGTGCTCCCACCTATAGCGAGTAGCTTGCTTTATCTCACCGAATGAAACATTTAGTCGGCAGGGTTCCGGGTCCTATCTAATTGATATACACCGGAAGTGAAGTGGATGTAGTATTCACAGTTATAGCAAGGCCTCCGATAGAATTGATCACACTTTACCAATTGACAAATTGGCTGTTATTAGTGTACGAGGATATTTGCTGAGGTGGTTTACATCTTATATCGATAATCGGACTCAAGCTGTGGTCAGCAGCAACTACATTTCCAGTTGGATGCAAATACTGTCGTACTTTACTGTCACTTGTGTTACTATTATTTTTAAGTTCACATTTTTTAATTTCTTTCTTTGTTATTGTTCGTGTGCACCTTTAATTGGCTCTATGTAGCATAAATTGTAAACTATTTTATTTTATCTTAAGCTGTTGGTTCGCTGTCGGTTACTTTTAATATATTGGTTATAACATATAACACACTAAATGTAAAAAGAGCACATTCTACTTACATTATGACGGGCTTCGTGGTATATTGGTGAAATTACCGAGTGTGGAATCGAATATAAATCTTAATCTGGGGCTGGTAGAAAAATACTCATCTGTTTTGAATGATCTGACATGTTGGATGAGGGATGACGTAACATTATATTTCGAGTTACTCTGAACAAGTCCTTTAATTTGATATCTATATTCTAGAAATGCATGATAATATCTATACCATCATATTGGATTTAGAAGACGTCACAGTATCTTTCGAGTTACTCTTAACAATGCCTTTCATTTGGTACTCATATTGTAGGAATGCATTAGAAATATTTGCCCGGTCATATTGGATTTAGAATGACGTCTTATTATTTTTCGAGTTATTCATATCGAGCCCTTTCATTTCATATCCATCTTGTAAAAACGGATTAAAAATATCGATTCCGCCATATTGGATTTGAAAGGACGTCAGAATTTTTTACGAGCTAAAAAGCCCTTTCATTGGATACCCATATTGTAGAAAAGCATTAAGAATATTTCCGGATGAAAAGTCGCTATATTTTACCGGTCGAGCCAGCCCATTAATGCAACAAACTGCGTTGTTCTACCAGTGTTAATATTTTTATGCAAACGTAGCATGTATATTTCAACTCAATTGGTGGAAGACATTACTTAAAAATTTGTTCAAAGTTTGTTTGGTTAAAATTGTTTATAAGAAATATTTTAAAGCAGTGTAATAAATACGATTATTTCCAAAAAAAGAAAAATTAATACTATAAAAAAATGATAGTCAAAGTCAAAATCAAAGTCAAAATAAAATAAACACTTAAAAATAGTCAACAAGTACAATTTTACTTTATTATTTTAAATTAACTACTTAACACGAGCGCTTGAAGAAAGTGCGTCCGTGGAACAAGAAAACACGGACGCTATCGCCACGAGCGGCCCGATTCCGAGTGTAGGGGCTATCATGAGAAGAATCGGGCAAGAAACTCATGTGCCAAATACTCTTTTCAAACTATTAAACATAAATAACAATAATATTAATATCGCTACTGAAAACAGAGCAGTAGACTCGTGCATAAAAGGTGTAGCAGCCAGAATACTCGACCATCACAGCAAATTAACATCAACGTCCTAAAAAGAAAAACTATGCAAATATATTAGTCGAGCGCAACTGACGCGACATCTTTTATTTAGAGTGGTAACGTTGTGCAATAAATAAAACTTATATGTACATATATTATAAACAATATCAAAGCAAATTTTAAATTAGAAAGTGTAAATACATAAACTATCAGAAATTATTACGGAACGCCTCCACTCCAGAACATGTGAACAAATTTCAACACGCAAACTACAGAATCCGCGTTGAGCAAGCAACTTGAGGGTCCCAAGATGACTTGTCCGTCATGAAGTCATTGATGGTGTAATAAGCACCAGCAACGAGACGATCCTTCACCGCCCGACTAAACCGATCGAATGACAGAGCCAGGATATGCGCAGGGACTCTATTATAAAATTGTACACCCATTCCCAGAAAAGGCTTATGTACTTTGTGCAGGCGGTGACACGGCAACACAAGTTTATGCTTGCCTCTGGTATTAAAATTATGAACATCACTATTTTTAGTATATTTATTCAAGTTTTTCCTAACAAACATTATATTGGCATATATAAATTGTGAAACAACTGTTAGTATGCCAATTTCCTTAAAACGTTCTCTTAGAGAGACTTTGGCCTCCAAATTATAAATTGAACGAATAGCTCGTTTCTGAATAACAAAAATCGACTGAATCTCAGCTGCTCTACCCCATAGCAAAATACCATAAGACATAACGCTATGAAAATAACTGAAGTAGACTAATCTGGCGGTTGCAACATCGGAAAGCTGTCGAACTTTTCGAACCGCGTAGGCAGCAGAGCTGAGTTTTCCCACTAAAGATTTTACATGAGGACCCCACTGGAGCGTATTATCTAGAGTAATACCTAAGAATAAAGTTGACTTCACTGGGTCTAAAATTGTGTTATTCAGAGATATATTTATAGCCGGACCATTAACATTAGGCATAGTAAACCTTATTATTTTAGTTTTATTGGAATTTAGATCTAAATTATTAGCCGTAAACCATTCATGGGCATGTGTAAGGGAGCTATTCACATCATCAAAAATGCTTTTTTTACGGTCTACCTTGAAGAGGAGTGAAGTGTCATCAGCAAATAGTAGAATGTTACAAAATTTCTGAACGCAAAAAGGCAAATCATTGATATGTATAATAAACAGCAACGGACCGAGAATGGAACCCTGGGGAACGCCCATAGACACAGATGATCCAGATGATCTCACTCCGTTTACATCAACAAATACAGCCTGCATCTGCAGCTAACGGGGCGTTAAATGCGTTAAACGTTTGCCCGGCCCATAAGAAGTTTCATTTCCATTAAATAGTTATTTAAACAAGTTCAACAACTCTGATAAATAATAATGGTGAATGTTTCTACCGGACGGTTGCTTTGAACATCATAATAGACTTATTTATCTTATTCTTCTTATTTGTCAGTAGATTGTCGATAGTCGATCACAGTGTGGGTATACCTTCTGTGTACTAAGTATCGGGAATTTGTCAATAAAACAAAAAATACAAATTATTCATCTAAATTTATTTTATCGCCTTCAAAGTAGGCCCCATCGCTTGCAATACAACATCTCCACCGCTTCACCCAGTCTTCCATACATTTTTCATAGGCTATTTGCGGTATGGCCTTTAGCTCATTCAGCGAACTTTCTTTTATGGCTTCTATTGACTCAAAACGTTTTCCTCGAAGTGGTAATTTTAACTTGGGAAATAAAAAAAGTCAGACGGAGCCATATCAGGTGAATAGGGTGCTTGGTCGAGAACGTTTGTTGAATTTTTCGCTAAAAACTCTTTCACTATAATGGATGTGTGTGTGGTGCATTATCATGGTGCAGCATCCATGAGTTGTGTCGCCACAAATCTGGACGTTTTCGGCGGATACTCTCACGCAAACGCTTCATGACGCCTAAATAATATTCTTTATTCACTGTTTCTCCCTCTGGAAGGAATTCGGACTGAACCACACCACGGTAGTCAAAAAAAACTGTCAGCATCACCTTGATTTTGGTGCGACTTTGCTGCGGTTTTTTGGGTTTCGGCTCGTTTTCGAGACGCCATTCTGAAGACTGTTGGCTTGTTTGCATGTCATACTCATAAACCCATGTCTCGTCGCCAGTTATTATACGTTTCATAAAGGTCGGATCCGTAGAAGCTCGGGAAACCATGTCTTCAGCGATATGCTTTCGCTGCCCTTTTTGAACAAAATTGAGCTCTTTTGGAACTAGTCGAGCGGCGACGCGTTTCATGCCTAAAATGTCAATGAGAATATTGTGGACAGACTTAAAAGATATGTTCACCTCACTAGCCAACTCTCTCAGACTCATACGTCGATTTTCGAGCACTAGCTTCTTGATTCTGTCGATGTTTTCTTTGGTCGTAGCGGTTGAAGGTCTACCAGAACGAGGCAAGTCTACTACTACTTCTCGGCCTTCTTTAAAAGCCTTATACCATTCATAAGCCCTTGTTTTCGATATACATGATTCGCCGTAGGTATTTCGCAACATTTTTAGTGATTCACCACATGAAATATCATTCGAAACACAAAATTTAAGGCACACTCTTTGTTCAACAATATTTTCCATTGTAAAAATCGCCGAGGACTCAAAACTATGACCAACAAAAAGTTTAGTTTAAAACAAATTAAATGACAGATCCCGTTCAAATTTTGCGCGCTAAATCAGTACAGTGCCACCAACATGCAGTAAAAAAATTAGAACGACCTCTTTTACGCGGATCTCTTTATTGACATATCCCCGATACTTTTTACACAGAGTAGTATTTGATGCCAGTGCGTGTGTGTGTGCGCGTTGATTGTGTATGTGTGTGAGCGAGTGAGTGAACTTATGTCGCGTCGTGGTGACGTCACAGGTGAAGGTCGCCGGTGTGACGTCACCGCACCCACACGTGGTGTCAGCACACGTCACTCGTGACTACACCACTGTACCACTAGTTATAGTGACAACATAATAATAGATTACACATTGATAAGAACATTATAACATCACGCCTTTTTCTACCTGAAGTACAACTTCGCGGAGATTGATAAGCCTCGACTCGATTAACCAAATGGTGACAGTACCTTACACTGGGTACAATTTTGTAAGTCATCGATATCGACGACGGAGACTTCGTTAAGGATGTATGTTCCGATATAAAATATAATATGATATGACGGGAGACATTTAATAATATTATTTAAATAGCAAGTTCTTTGCAAGTTGCGAGTATTCCCTAACGATGATCGCGCCCGACACTTATGATGGTCACTCATGAGCTGCTGAGAGGGACAGCACTTTTAAAAATATACGCCGTCCATCACCTGCGCCTATCATAATGATTGGTGGTGACTGTTGAGTGAAGACCGAAATCTGGGAACATCGGTGCAAACTTAAATAAATCAGTTACGTATGATGGTTGTTTTTTTTTTTTATATTCTTTGTAGCAAATTTAACACAAACTGAATCTATAAACGAATATTAAAACAGACACAGAAACCTAGAAGAAAATAATAATTTTGCAAATCTATTAACATATAAAAATATGTTAGTATCCGAAGTAAGGAATATTACCTTTGACTTGAGCTTTGACGTGAGCTCACAATATATACCTCTCGTAAAATCTCGTACCACAACTTTATGTTTGTCAAACATGATAAGAACGGCCAATATTGTGAGTCGAGTAGGATACCTGCCTTGTGAACCACCTCTTGTGTCTACATCGGCATGTTGCGACATGTTCACCATGTTGCTTGTAGTTGGTACATATGACCTACTAAATGAGTGTGTCCTCCAACCACTAATATTTACCCAGGACCGCCAGGGCCCTTCTGTTATGTACGACTAATACTCGAACCTGCATAGTTTGTTAAATAATTTGATGGTCATCAAAATACCTATTGCTAGAATTCTACGCTCCTTGAACGAGCCCTCTCTATAGTTAACATTATTATACTTGTGTCTATATCTCTTCGATTATAATATTTGACTATACTCCAGTCACTGGACCGCGTTGTTTGGGTACTGAAGCACGTCCCACTCTCAGTTATTATTAGTTACAATAATAACCACACGTAGCGACATGAATCACTTTAGATACCAAGAGTATATAATGCATGAAGTTTCCTATTTCCTTTGATATTCTGAACTTGTAGTGACTTCCAGTATGACGTCCGTAACCGTGGCGAATGTTTGCTAAATAGGCTTCTCTCAAATGATGACCGATGACGTCATATGACAACCGACTCGTCTGACGTTCATTTTATGTTGGTACTAGCAGACCGCGCGAACTTCGTACCGCCATATTTTATACATTTTCCACTCAAAAGATTATTGCCGCAATCATATTAATACCCCAAAGCTTTCATCATAAATGGACTATCTAACACTAATATTTATTTCAATTCAAGTTCTTGATACATACATACATAACTTCAGGCCAGATCCCTTGCGGGGTAGGCAGAGAGAACAAAGTGCCATAAGGCACGATTATTACACGTGTCACTCGCTTAGCTAGTATGTATTAGCGTACTGACAACCAAGACATTGATATTATTTACAACTTCAAAGAAAGCTTTATTAGCAATGCCACTTATAAACAATGAATATAGCAATGAACTTGTCCCAAGTTTTTGCTCAACCTTTAGTTTTTTTTAATACAACATAAACAACTTTTTTTATATGGTCACTATTGTTGACTTCAACGAAAAAAACGGGCCACCATATGTTCAAACCGGGGTAGCTAACTCACAGTGAGTGTTTTTTTTTATAAGTCAAATGATGTCGGTTTAGCGATTAAGCTTATCGATATAAATTTACTACATTTTAAAAGATATCACGATCTTAAAAATGTAAAGTTTATTACATATATCTAGAATGTATTATAAATCAGTCACATCAGTCACACCTTGTCAGTGGTAAAGTTACGCAGTGTTCGCTGCATGAATGGGCCGGCTCGACCCGTGGAATACCACGACCTCTCAGATTATCGCTGAAAAGTGGCCTTAGCCGCGTTTCACTCGCTGAAAGAGGTGTTCGGAGGCCCAATCCCTTTTCCCCTCCCCTACCGAAACCCACTCCCGACCCCACTCATATCCCATTGTAAGCGCCGGCAACGCAACTGTAACACTGCATGTGATGAGGTGGCCATGGGCGGCGTTTGTAACTATCATAAGCCTGCTCGTTTGCCCCTTATACAATAAAAATGTAACCTAATTCCTATCCTATCCTACTTCTAATATATAAAATTCTCGTGTCACAATTTTCCCATACTCCTTCGAAACGGCTTGACCGATTCTCATGAAATTTTGTATGCATATCGGGTAAGTCTGAGAATTTTCAACCCCCTACGATCAACCCCTATTTTTTAAATTTAATTTTTTGGTAAGACAACGTTTGCCGGGTCAGCTAGTAAAATATAAATGTGAATGTAAGTTTGTTTGCGTGCTTTCACGCGATAACTACTCAATCGATCACCATGAAACTTTGTACACATATTCTTTAAAGTAATTTACATATTTTTGAACCCGAAGGAAAAACTTATAAAATAGTCTACAACAATATCCTACATACTCTTATAAAATTGTTACAGTCCAAAATTATTTATTTTTGTATTACCGTGTATTATATATTTTACCTTAAAAAAATGTTGTTAGTTTTTTAAACGTAAGTAGTAATTTTAAAACCTAATGATTCCAGCCAAGCAATAAAACAGAGTTATCATATTGGTTAACTTCTATAGTAATGATCTTTGATATCTATTTAATGGATTTAATGCGAGCGAAGCCGCGGGTAAAAGCTAGTAACTTTTATAAATAAAAATACCACAAAATACGATTAAATACTACAAATTTTAAACTAAACATAACTTCACGCCTTTTGTTACCCGAAGGTGTAGGCAGCGGCTGTTAAGACTCGTCTCGCCATTATGTTTACGTCCCAAATGGAATAGGTGGCGAACCTATTGCCATATCGGGCACAAAGTTTGTCAGTCATCGATATTTATCACACATAAGTTCCGAAAACAATTTCGAAAAGTCATTGGTGTGAGCCAGTGTCTGGAATCGAACCCCGGACCTCTGGATCAGAGGCCGTGCGCTCGCCCACTGCGCCACCGAGACTTTTTTAAATTTTAAATTCTGATTAAAGTATTGAGCGATATGATGACAAAGAGAGAAACAACAACAAAACATAACTTCACGCCTTTTCTACTCGAAGGTGTAGGCAGCGGCTGTTAAACCTCGTTTCACCACTATGTTTTCATCCCAAATGGAATAGGTGGCAAACTTACTGCCATACCAGGCACAAAGTTTATAGTCATCGATATCTAAATACACATAACTTCAGAAAACAATTTCAAAAAGTCATTGCTGTGAGCCAGAACTCGAACCCGCGACTACTTTATACAGAAGTGGGGTTCTCGACAACTGGACCACCGGTACCTTTTAGCAAGAAACAAACGTAAAAAAATCTACCTGCTAGCTGTCGCGGTCCGAGCTGTCCGAGTCGGATACATCATCAGTGTAACTAAATATTTCTCTATGAAATGAATACTTACATTTAGTATTTTGCGATATCTTTGGAATTAAATGTCCGAATTGAATTATTCAAACAGTTCTAGAAAGGTATTGAATCTGTCTTTATATTGAAGTAATTTATTTTCAGGAAAGTTAAATTCAAGGTACAAAATAAAGCATTTTTATAACGACATCAATTTAATTATTTTAAAAAACTCAAAAAACACTTATTGTGAGATAACTACAATAGTTAGACATATGCCATCGCGGACTTTTTTATAGACAAATTTATGTTCTGTAAAAGTGTAGTACATTGTTTTATTCTAGAATCAATAGTTTTCGCAGCGTTCACGATGTAAGAATTATTTTCGAGTCATTTTCTTACACCTTGGGTTACATTATTGGACTTATAGTAAGGATCCCTAATTAATTTGAAAATATAATATAGCCTAAAGCCTTCCTCGATAAATGGACTATATACCACTGAAAGAATTTTTAAAATCGGACTGGTGGTTTCTGAGATTAGCGCGTTCAAACAAACAAACAAACAAACAAACAAACTCTTCCGCTTTATAATATAAGTATAGATATACATTATATTACGGTCAGTGACGTACAAATTGTATGTATGTATCAATCTGTATATAGATAATGATCACCAGTGCGAGGTTGCAATACGATACGTGACCAATTTACGTAGACAATAAGAGATATTGCGTCCGGGCGGAGAGGCTCGCAGCGCTCACCGAACATGAGGCTCTGCTCTCGATGGAGTAATGAGTTCAAAGATTGCCGTCATAGCTGAGCTAACTGAGACTCGGATAGCTCCAAATTACAAGTATTCCCCTTAATAGACTATGGTGGGATGAGATGGGGAATGACGGAATTCTGATGAATTCTGATGGGTTTGTGACATAAACCAATGACATATAAAAAGTGTCGTGTGATCATTATTGCTCGTCGAATAATTTGTGTATAAAATATAGCAGTAGTCTGCAATCCGTCACCTATCGTAGACTTGAAATTATGCTGAAATATTCTGCCGATATTAAAGGCGCCATACAAAACGCTATATTCGGTCTAAAGCTTAGTGCTGAATGAGATCTTTATTTAAATTCATATCCATTTATTAAAAACTAGCTGACCTGGCAAACGTTGTTTTGCCAAAAACATCAAGTTTAAAAACAGGGGTTAATCATAGATTGGTTGTATTTAGGGTTGTATGTATTTTTGTACGTTGTTTCATAAAAAAAATTAAAACAAAAAAAAAATTGAAAAATCAAAAAAATATGTTTAGGAGTGGACTACTCTTGACATTTAGGGG
Source organism: Euproctis similis (assembly GCA_905147225.2). Taxonomy (NCBI): domain Eukaryota; kingdom Metazoa; phylum Arthropoda; class Insecta; order Lepidoptera; family Erebidae; genus Euproctis; species Euproctis similis. Next base: position 21,232,594 of record LR990116.1, on the reverse strand, counting down.
GATGAAAAATAGTTATCTACATAAACAGTATTTAGTGATGAAATAATTTTGTTTTGGATTATTAGCATGAGTTGGCTCTACCATTGTTAAAAATTTAACAGTGGTAGAGCCAAGCAGTTCGCTGGATGAATGGGCCGGCTCGACCGGTGAAATACCACGACCTCTCAGAAGATCGACGTAAAGAGGCTCATGCCGCGTTTCGTTCGGTGAGAGAGGTACCCGGAGCCCCACCCCCCTTTCCCCATCCTTTCCTTTTCCCTGTCCCTTAAAGGTCGACAACGCAACAGTAACACAATATGTGTTGCTGGTGTCTTTGGGCGGCGTTGGTTGCTTACTATCAGGTGACACGCCTGATCGTTTGCCCTGCTATCCCATAAAAAAAATGCATATAAATGTAGGTTAAAAAAAATCAAGATAAAAATGGTTGTTGTGCCTCACTTGACATAAATAGGTATAGTCTAGTAGTCCAGTAGTCCAGTATGTCGCGGACGTTTTTTGTAGATTTTTATGAGATCTACAATTAATAAGAACATTCCATATTTCTATCTTTTATAGTTTAGGCGGCGTACGCAAAATAAGCACCTTTTCTAGTTGATTTTCTATACCTTGTGTCCGAAAAACCCAAATATCTTACGGAGCCCTACTTTTTTCCAAAATAAAATATATCCTGTGTTACTCGTGAGTAATATAGCTATCGAATGGTGAGAGAATTTTTAAAATTCGTCCGGTAGTTTTTGAGCCTATTCATTATAAACAAACAAAGTTTTCCTCTCTATAATATTAGTGTAGAAAAAAAACAACCAAGCAGTGGCAGCCCAGTGTCCGAGATTCTGTCGGTCACAATACGCTACTGAACCTGCGTGTATTTAAATCAAAGTGAATATAAATTGCAGCACAGTACTGCAACTGTGCACAGTAACTATAGTGCGTTGTGTGCGGAGTGTAAGCTGAGGAGCACGTTGTGAGCACAGAGCAGCCCACGATCAGCTTGTGGTTACAGCTCGCAGGGCCCAGACCAACTTGACACCAGATAACGTCACGTACGAAAAGCTGCTCTTTGCGAGCCGCACTCTCTTACTATGGAAGTACTCCTCTTGTGTTGCCAGAGGTCCGCCCGCATCATATATCTTCCTCGCAACCCCCATTACTACTCCTCACTTAACCAATACAAAGTTTTCCTCCTCTATAAGTCTTTCAACATTGTTACTTTGGTACATACATACATAACTTCACGCCAAATCCCTTGCGGGGTAGGCAGAGAGAACGAAGTGCCATAAGGTATGATTCTTTCATACCTCACTCGTTTTGTTGACTTTCATAACTTTATTATGTACGCGCGTCGATTTTTGAGGCTCCTAACATCACTTTCCTCCAGAACACGTTCTATTTGGTCATGGAATGTGTGTAAGTTTTATATTTTTGCTGGTCTTCAAACTATTTTCATGGACATTTTCATAAAGCAGCATACAGTTACGTAGTTCAAGCGTTTATTTTGCATTTATAATATTATTAGAGGCTCGCTGACCCGTCGAACTTTGTTTCGCCTCGGAAAAAATAAATGAAAGATATTTTATAAAAAAAGTAACTTAACTTACTCCTTATTACACCCCAGCTACCTGCAAATAAAAGTCCAGTCAAAATCGGTCGGTCGGAATGTAGTAGAAACCAGTTATTTCAATATTACAAATAGACACTACCATTTTATTTATAGAGTAGACCAGCAGATCGCGCCACCTTCGTACCACCATATTTTATCAATTCCACTAAAAACACATATTAATATCCTAAAGCTTTTCTCTATAAATGGACTAACTAACACTATAGTTTTTTCAATTCAAACCAGTAGTTCTTGATACATACATATATAACTACAGGCCGAATCCCATGCGGGGTAGGCAGAGAGAACAAAGTGCCATAAGGAACGATTATTATACGCCTCACTCGCTTAGCTGTTGATATTAGCGGGTCCTAACTGACAACCAAGATATTGATAATGTTAACAACTTCAATCAACGCTTTATAATATTAATATCAATGCCAGGGACTTGTCCCAAATGTTTTGTCAACCTTTAGTTTTTTCTTAATAACTTAAACGAGTTTTTTATTTGGCCACTGTATTTGATTTTTACAAAACAAATCGGGACACCACATGCTCTAACCAGTGTAGCACAGTGACCGTTTTTTAGAACTAATACGATGTCGATTTTGCACCATGGTATTATTCTTATCGAAATAATTCACTACATTAAAATTTAGATGAGATTCTAGGAATAGAAATATACATTATATAACTTTATGTGGTAAGCTGACGTGTATCAAACCCGCAAAGTTATGCGATCGAGGTGCGTAGGCATGTGTTGCGCTTCGTATAGGAATATAGATTGTGACCACGGCCAGTGGAACCTGGTCGAAGCGTCAAGGTAGTAGTGGTCAATATTTGTTTACCTAAATGTGTTCATTCCGGTTCATTATACTCCTAAATAGATCAAACTCTACTCTATATGTCTAAATAGACACGGGGTTCACAAATGTTACTAAACTAAAACAAAACTTATTATATATAGAAAGTATGGCTTTCTGTACCAGTTGTTAAAGAAAGATTAGCAATATTAGGTAAATGATATAAATATCCATTAACAAAATCAACACTGTTTCTTGTTCAACTGTATTTACAAATAGAAACTAGGTCTATATGTTCAGCAAGTAGTAGTGTCATGTTTTCATGATATCAATTAGCCATCGAAAAGTTCACAAGAGTCTAACTAGACAGAGAACTAAACAGTCGTTCCAAAATACAGATACTCAAAACTACCAGGAAACCCCATCGAAAGCAAAGCTTCTCAAAATTAATCATTGAAAATACCCACTCAAATTCACAAGTTACGACCAGTTGTAGTCTGAAAACGTTAGCATCAAAATCTGGAAACTGGGAGCCATGGACGTCGCTCCATGATATAAATATATCACCGACATTTTTACTCTCTCTTACTCTTTAAAATAGAATAATTTAAATAACATGTATATTTCAAAAAGTACTAACTAGTATTATTTTTACTACAAAATACTATTAAAATCATTGAAAGCGTTCTATAATAAGATTAATAGGTTCATTGAATGTTGTTAGAAAGTTTTGTAACAGCACGGAACGTTGTGCTCGCCCCCTATGTTATTAGTTATCATTTGCCGACAGCGATTGCTGACATTTGTGATTTATTATATTGAACATAGTAATAAGCCAATTTAAATGTAAATAAGTACATATATGTTATATGCGCCGTGTCCCGGCCAGTCCCGGGGGTGTATTCAAGTAAGGAACACAACTAGAAGTGCTGCCTGCTGGTGCGACTGCGAACAATACTAATAGCAACAGTGACGTGCAATCTGCATTGAACAGTGGCGGGGCGAGGAATGGGGGACGGGAGATCCGCGGGGAGGAGGTGGTGGTGGTGTGACCAGCATCATAAACTGAAACAGCTCATGACCATTCCAAAGTGAAACGAGCACTAGCACTCTGCAGTAATAGCAGCACCTACATCAAATAAAACAGACAGACATGTTGATCTAATCTTTCTAATCCTATTTATTGTTTGATGTAAGGCGACATCTTTCGCATCTCAACATAAGCTTGGGATGTGTAAATGGGTAGGATTATTTTTTAATACCTACATCGTTAGGCGTATCAAAAATTCACTTGGTAATTGTCATCTTTTGCCATTTTGCCATTCATCCTGCCATTGCCAGGATTTTTTTTATATAAAAAAATAATTCAATTTATTTTAGAATCTGACTTCTTATTGTATTACAAAAATTGCACGCGGTATCATAATTTATTGCACTTTTATAATTGGTAAAATAACAAAGCTGGCAACACTGCGACATACAATAGCCGCTATACAGACTCACCCTCGTATTTATTGTTCGCAACTATTGAATTACATGTGAGTGTCAGGCTGCTCTCCCCTCGCTTCGCAACCCTTAGCCAATAATCATTGCCATCTGTAATCCACAGAGTGTTAGTGGCGAGTAGAACAGAACCACTCCAACAGTTACCGACAGTATAGTATGTAACGGCACACACCAACGGGGGTCGCGCAGGCCACGAGGGCATTTTAAAGTTACGAGTTAGTAGGTAACTAGTTTTGGAACGTCTCCTCAGATATTACACGAACATTCCATCAATCTATTACCAAGTTACTCAAAAAGTTTACTGATATTGAAAGTTGAAAGTCATTAAGTTTTTCCTTGTGGTGATCCTACATTATTTATTCAATTAGAAAATAATAACATATTCAAGTCTGAAAAATACAAAACTATTTAGGTATATGAACTTCATTAAGTGTCGTCTGTGTGTCATGAGAATGTATCAAGTGTTGCTATTATAGTATCTATTATTTGTATATATTATGCTTTCCTTTTCTTCAAAAGGTAATATCTAAATGATTTAAAATACTTAATCTAAATACATTCATCATACAATATACTTACTCTGGCCATACATACTGTTACAACTAAAAATAAAAAAATATTACATTTGAATTTGGAATCTGTCATTTTTATATGATTGTTCATTGTGTTTTCTCGTTTTGGCGCCAATACATTGTACAATATTTTGCGATATTAAAATGGAGTGGGGTGATAAAGAGAACCGCTGTGATTGCATTACACAAAGTAGGTATGGAGCCAAATGCAATTTTTAAAACTCTCCATACACTTGGTATTAGTCAAATGTTTGTGTACCGGGCTATTAATAGGTACAATGAGACCTCCTCTGTTTGTGACAGAAAAAGACCTGGCCGTCCACGTAGTGTTCGTACGAAAAAGGTGGTCAAAGCAGTAAGGGAAAGAATTCGAAGAAATCCTGTCCGCAAGCAAAAGATTTTATCTCGGGAGATGAAGATAGCACCTAGAACAATGTCGCGTATTTTAAAAGATGACTTAGGACTTGCAGCCTATAAGAGGCGCAGTGGTCATTTATTTACTGATAATTTAAAAAAAGATTAGGGTGTTAAAATCTAAACAACTACTGAAGCGGTACGCAAAGGGAGGTCACACAAAAATATTGGTTACGGATGAAAAAGTTTTTACAATTGAGCAACATTTTAACAAACAAAATGACCGTATTTATGCTCAAAGCTTTAAGGAAGCTTCCCAATTAGTCGACAGAGTGCAACGTGGGCATTATCCAACTTCAGTGATGGTTTGGTGGGGTGTTAGCTACGAAGGAGTGACTGAGCCATATTTTTATGAAAAAGGTATCAAAACATCGGCATAAGTGTATCAAGATACCATTCTTGAAAAGGTAGTCAAGCCCCTTAACAACACCATGTTCAATAACGAAGTATGCTCCTTCCAGCAAGACTCGGCCCCGGGTCATAAAGCTCGGTCCACGTAATCTTGGTTGGAAGCGAACATTTCGGACTTCATTAGAGCTGAAGACTGGCCGTCGTCTAGTCCCGATCTTAATCCACTGGATTATGATTTGTGGTCAGTTTTAGAGAGTACGGCTTGCTCTAAACGTCATAATAATTTAGAATCCCTAAAACAATCCATACGATTGGCAGTGAAGAATTTTCCCATGGAAAGAGTGCGTGTTTCTATTGATAACTGGCCTCAACGTTTAAAGGCCTGTATTGGAGCCAATGGACACCACTTCGAATAAGCTTTTTATATTTTATATCGTTTTATATTTATGTATTAAAGTAACACACTTAAAAAGTAACAAATGTTATTTGCAATTAAAAATTTTTTTTTTCTTTTTTACAATATTTATGGCATAACTGAGTATATACAATTCATAACATAACATAACTTCACGCCTTTTGTAACCCGAAGGTGTAGGCAGCGGCTGTTAAGCCTCGTCTCGCCGTTACGTTTACGTCCCAAATGGAATAGGTGGCAAACCTATTGTCATACCGGGCACAAAGTTTTCAGTCATCGATATTTATCACACATAACTTCCGAAAATAATTCGAAAAATCATTGGTGTGAGCCAGTGTCTGGAATCGAACCCGGACCTCTGGATCAGAAGCCGTGTGCTCGACCACTGCGCCACCGAGACTATTAACAACAATTCATATATATATTTAATTATATACAATTCATCTAAATACTTCAACAAAAATAACTGTTGGACAATGCAATAATGAAATATATCTTACATATAACAAATTAACAAGCATTTTGTTAATCGTCATTTTATCAACCTGCATGCGTGTCAAAAGTAGTACTAGTAGTAGGACGCACTGATTATAGACTTTTGTCTTCAGAAATTACGGTATATCTTTATATACCGTAATTTCTGAAGACAAAAGTCACCTTTGTGACGAGAAGACTCGACGAAGTTTGTATCCTTATTTGGATGTTCAATTAATGTCTTCTTTCTGAACTGACAATCATTCCTTGTACTCGTACATCTAATAATAAATACTAATACTTCTACCAAGGTATCAGCTAAAAAGACGCGGGAATTGGGCTTGGCGCCGTCCGCTATTTATTTAAGTACCTATTGCAATTGATTTTAATTAAAATCCTAATTACACACAATTAGCTGTGTCTAGATACTATGTACTTAGGTAATAATAATATGTTAGTTAGTACTTATAGTAAGAGTCGCCACTGATCAATGTCCCACATGTGTCACTCACCTAATGTATTCGGTCACAGTCAGACGGATAATATGGTTCAGTGTGGGTACAAGGAACCGAGCTAGGTGCTATAATTATCTATTTATGAATATAACTGATTTTAGTTAGCGTTAGCGTTTCTTGGCGTAATAAAATACGTGAAAATACAAGGAGATATACGTTTTGTTAACATAAATAAAATGTCTATCATTGTATGAAACACTGATTGGGCCGTCGAAAATGATACTGACGGCGGGTGAACACTGAACTACCCAAAGACTTGTTCGTGATACATCTTAACACAATGCTTGGTGTTATCTCACGTTTACTACAGGTAGTGTGTGGACCGAGTACGTGGCGACACCTGCCGATAACATTGTGGACATTGTCTGACGGAGTGGCGCGTATCAGCTCTGAGCCACTTTGGACAACGGAGCGTCACGACTTACCGACGTTATTCCAACGACTCATACACGCACAGGTGTGTGTATGTGTGTCGTGGGTATACAACACGACCCTTTTGATTTTTAACGCAGAAGAATGCTTTTACACATATACTTCCAGCGACGACAGGATTAACACCAAATACGTGTGGGGCTCACCGGCACATTGTAGCGTGCTGCCGGAATACCCACCAAACCTCTGCGGCGCACTTTTGCGTTTTAGCTGAGACGCCAGAGGCTCGCGGCAAGCAGTCTAATCCACTGCTCCGCTGCCCCGACCAGCCCCGCAGCGCTGCTGAGGCTCGGTGAGGCGACGAATTTAGCCTGAGTCGCCGCGCAACCTGGCCTGCCACCCTGAATGCGATTCCTATTGGTATCAAACTCGTAGAGGGACGAGCTGTGGTACAACACGAGACCTCTTGGTCTCTATTAGCGGTCATTATGACACTTTTATGCTTTTATCAGCCTTTAAGGTCGTTGATGATAACTTCCACTATTTGTGTTCTACTATCTCAATTATATTAGAACATTTCAATGGACAAATATCTACCTCGCTCAGCAGTAATACAAGCAGCCATATAGCTCGAGTTAATATTACTGTATAAGGAAAATGTCTCTCTAATTTCTTTTGAAATTAAAATGGCACTTAGTTTTTCATAATTTCATTTTGTTTGTGTACACTTATACAAATATTTTAAAACAAATTTGTCTAGCCCTCTGTGTACTTCGCACTAATTCAATAAACCAGCTCGCGAGCGACCAAAATAAGTTATGAATGTCATTAGATGAGACATACATACAGCGCCGTGACTTGACTTGATGTGAGTTGATGACTCTGTGCTGACCCCACCACCGCGACCACGATCTGATATTAACTGATAGGTGTCCGACCACACCTAATGATATATCCTACCAAAACATGTTCTTGTCAAATGATGAAACGCTACCACTTTCATCTCACTGCATCTCCACAAAGCCCCACGCTATAGTCACAGTAGATCAACCGTCTCGCAACTATCATATGGGCTTCATAAAATAATCAGTGTTTATTACGTTTCTGGTTTGTAATAGCTTTATTTTATATTATTTACACACATAACTTCACGCTATTGTTACCCGAAGGTGTAGGCAGCGGCTGTTAAGCCTCGTCACGCCGTTATGTTTACGTCCCAAATGGAATAGGTGGCGAACCTATCACCATACCGGGCACAAAGTTGTCAGTCATCGATATTTATCACACGAAACTTCCGAAAATTTCGAAAAGTCATTGGTGTGTGCCAGGATTTGAACCCACTACTTCTTGAATCAGAAGCGGGGTGCAAGCCACTGCACCACCGAGACTTATTTTATTTATTCGAAAGATTTCAGACTAACCATTACATAGTATAAAACAAAGTCACTTTCCGCTGTCTGTCCCCTTATATGCGCATATCTTTAAAACTACGCAACGAATTTTGATGCGGTTTTTTTAATAGTTAGAGGGTGTCAACGGGGTGGTTTTGATCTATAATTCATGTATAGTGTAGTAAAAAAAAAAGTGATAATTTTCAAGATTTAGAACTTTAATCGCAAATGCTGCCTGAACCCTAAGTGATAAATCAAAACAATGTACTACATTATTATACACCTATAAAAGGTCTACAAAAAAGTCCGCGAGGGCATATGTCTATCTCTTAGGGATAACACAAAATGACTATTTTTATTTATTTACTTTTTACGGGAATTAATGGCCTATTTAAGAAGCGATTTTAAACATTACAGCATTAATTTTTATCCAATTAAGTGTTCTTAATAGATTGTGCATGTAATATAGATGATCTTGGCCCTGTACAGCATGAAATTTAAAAAAAAATTTCAAATCTTTGAAGTTTTAACATAGCGGGACAGCAGTTATTACTTTTAATGCAGAACAAAGTTCGCCGGGTCAGCTAGTGAATAAATACCCAAAGATTAAAACAAGTAGAATATATAAAGCCGATTACAAGTGTCCACAGATAAGTGTACGTCGATTATTACTGACATACTGTAGTATATACCTACACATACATGCATATTAACCTAAAGATCAAATTACAGCTATTAAACTGGTCGTAGCCATTTCCGTAACAACTAAGAAAGTGTTGAGTGAGTGGCCCTCTGTCTCTCTGTCCCTCCGACCCTCCGTCCGAGTCGCGTATCTGAGATAAGTGCACTTTCTCTCAACTTCACAGAGCTTTCGGTACAGTAGATGGTGATATCGTCCCTCGGGGCCGACCGATAAGTGTCGCGTTGAGTAGCTTTCAAAGACCCACTAAACTATAATAAAATACAAGTAAATCACGACAAATATATTATAAATCGATATTTTTCTATTAATCTTTCCCCAATGTACGATGTACACAATTTTAATACTAGAGGCAAGCATAAGCTTGAGTTACCGTATCATCGCCTGCACAAGGTACACAAGTCTTTTTTGGGAATGGGTGTACAGTTTTAAAAAAGGATACCTGCGCATATTCTGGATTTGTCTTGTGATCGCTTTAGACGGGCTGGGAAGGGTCGTCTCATTGGTGATGCATACTACACCATCAACGACTTCATGACTGACAAGTCGGAGTGGGACCGTCAAATTGCTTGCTCAACGCGGATTTTGTAGTTTGTGTGTTGGAATTTGTTCACTTTTTTGGAGTGGCGGCGTTCTGTAATAATTTCTGATAGATTTTAAATTTGCCTTGATATTGTGTACAATATGAGATACTTAAATTTTATTATTCGCTACAATTGTTGCACAACGTTGCGTCAGTTGTGCTCGACTACTGTGATCGCATAGAATTTCTTAGTTAACATGTAGGACGTTGGTTTTAATTTGGTTGGATCTTAATTGTGATTGTCGAGTATTCTGTTTGCTACACCTTTTATTCACCAACCTACTGATTTGTTTTCAGTAGTTATAATAATATTGTTATTTATTTTAAATGGTTTGAAAAGAGTATTTGGCACATGAGTTTCTTGCCCGATTCTTCTCATGATAGCCCCCTACACTCGGAATCGGGCCGCTCGTGGCGATTGCGTCCGTGTCTTTTTTTGTTTCACGTAGGCACTTTCCACAAGCGCTCGTGTTTATATTTAATTTTAAATAATATGATAATTGTACTTGTTGACTATATTTAAGTGTCTGTGAAGACCTATAAAAATTAAGTTATTTTGACTTTGACTTTGAATGGAGTGAGTATATAATATCTCCGGTGAGTTTGGCTGTTGCTAATAGTTTTCCGATAATTGTACAAATAGACACTGCCTTGGAATTTCAAACATTCAACACACAGACACACTAGTTTCATATCTATGCATGTATAAGTAGAGATTATATTTTTTCGTGTGTTTGTTATAAACGATACGTCGAGCGAGCTACAGCGCGGTAAGCCTCTGTGAGACCACCCGGATCAGATGAGATTATGTTAATGTATCTGAATGTTGGGGACGTTTTCAAAACGAGCTTGTGATTACGGGGAAGTCGGTAAAAGGGCGGGATTTACTCCCGATCCCGATATTTAAACATGGGTGCATAGATTGTATTGTGATGGTCCACACAGAAATACCATTATAAGTACATAAAGTCTTTGTTGAACATAAGTCTGGAATTATTTATTTGAAACGACGAGCCAACCCTATTTTAATTAACAACCATATTTTACGTACTAGTTAATCTTCGTGTGTATAAAATAGGGTTGCTTTTTACTTTAGGCTTTGTATGTGATTAGGCTTTGTTTGTGATTAGATTACATTTAATAAATGTGCTTAACTAATACATCAAAAGTAGGTGCAAAATTTCAACTATTCTTATAGATTAAATCGTTTCTATCCTAGTACTTAATTAAGTTCACGCGTTACGAGCAGTCCCATTCATGCCGACCGTTAGTACTGTGTATAGCCTCTGGTGACGTGGTGCAGTGGAAGTACTCAGCTACATGTACCCACACCACCGCTTAACATCAACAAATAATTACTAAATTATAAAACATTTAACAATTGAAGTCGGTGGTCCAGCGGTAGAGCACACGGATTCTGATCCAGAGGTCCGGGTTCGAATCCTGACACTGGGTCACACCAATGACTTTTCGAAATTGTTATTGGAAGTTAAGTGTGATAAATATCGGTGACTAAACAACATTGTGCCCGGTATGGCAACAGGTTCGCCACCTATTCCATTTGGAACGTAAACATAACGGCGAGACGAGGCTTAAAAGCCGCTGCCTACACCTTCGGGTAACAAAAGGCGTGAAGTTATGTTATGTATGAATGTTAGCAACTGAAAAGTAAATTCAATTTACTTTACAGTTGCTGTTTGTGTTTATTTTACAGTTGTAGTGAAAGGGAATCCAGAACGGATGCAAGGATAATGGTTGACGATGTAGTGCTGGAATAGGTGAGTGAAATTGGATATGATGATGATGCGCTTTTAGCAGGGATGGAAGGTACACTGCGGATGTAGAAAGAAGAGTGGCGTTAGAATACAGTGTAAATTGAGCACTGGGCAGATTCCTGAAGGCAAAAAACGTTAGCAGAAAAGCCTTGCTAGCAATCCACAATGTGATCCCCACGCTAAATTATTGAAGCGAGAATTGGGTATGGCAGAGAGTAGATGAAAGTAGGATGAGGAGGTCGAAATGAGGGGAACTGCGCAAAATCTGCGGAGTGACCCGCGCTGACCGCGTCGAGAACAAGGTTGTGAGGAAGGAAGTTGGATTGAAAGAAAGTATCGGTGTAAAATTATGAAAGGGCACGCTCTGATGTTTCGGTAGTTCAGAAAGAACGGAGGATGCAAGATTGACTAAGCAGATATAAAATTCAAAAGCTGATGGATGTGGGAGTCGAGGACGGTCAAAATACACATTCCATAAACATGTTCTGATGTTAGGAGCCATAAAAATCGACGCGCGTGCATGAAAAGAGTTATGAAAGTCAACGAAGCGAGTGAGGTGTGTAAGAATCGTATGTTATGGCGCTCCCCGCAAGGGGTTTGGCGTGAAGTTATGTACGTACGTATTTTATTTTACAGTTCTGTTTATACAAAATATTATGTGGTACACAATTACACAAACAATAAACAAGTAACAATATTGTTGCAACTTGAGACTTGACGAAGTGAGCATGTCTCTTAGGAGTGTCACAAGGGGTGCGTGCAACTTGGCACCAGGAAGCTCTTGCGGAACTGTGTCCACAGTGGGAGGGAGAGAGGGAGGGGGTGGTGTGTGCTCGTTGTCGCAACTATGAACAGGTGAAAGTAGGAGGCAGGTGCGCGGGCACAATACCGGCGCCATCTGGGCCCAATCACAGAACAAGTTATCTCATTTGAATGGAACCCGCCTCATTGAGCCGGAATGCTCCTCGGTGACAGCTGAATGAACATGATTGTAACATATAAGTATAGCGTATTGTGATGTTCAAATAGGAAAATAAACATTTTTAAAATTTTAACTGTAGAAAAAATGCTGCTGCTTTAAAATCAGACCGTTTTCATTCAGTGGTCGAATAGGTACTTACTGATTCGCTCTTTTGCGTAGTTGCCGGCGAAATTTGTTTCGCATCAAAAGTAATAAATGAGTATGTTTTGGATATCATGAGATTCAATTTGTGCTATATATACGTCTGTAAAGTTAGAAAGGTCAAGTCAGCAGAATCACTTGTTTTATATCTCAAAATTTTGTGCTAATTTAGTGCTGATACCAAATATTTAGTGCTGTGATAGGGGGACTGAAAATGAGAACACTGCTAACTTTTCAATAAGCTAGCAGTGTACCATTCGTCTCAGTCTGTCTCAGTCGGCAGAATCACTCGTTTTATATCTCAAAATTTAGTGCTCATTTAGTGCTAATTTAGTGCTGATAACAGATATTTGGAGCTGTGATAGGGGGACTGAAAATGAGAACACTGCGAACTTTTCATTAAGCTAGCAGTGTACCATTCGTCTCAGTCTGTCTCAGTCGGCAGTATCACTCGTTTTATATCTCAAAATTTAGTGCTCATTTAGTGCTAATTTAGTGCTGATAACAGATATTTAGTGCTGTGATAGGGGGACTGAAAATGAGAACACTGCTAACTTTTCATTAAGCTAGCAGTGTACCATTCGTCTCAGTCTGACTCAGTCGGCAGATTCACTCGTTTTATATCTCAAAATTTAGTGCTCATTTAGTGCTAATTTAGTGCTGATAACAGATATTTGGAGCTGTGATAGGGGGACTGAAAATGAGAACACTGCTAACTTTTCATTAAGCTAGCAGTGTATCATTCGTCTCAGTCTGTCTCAGTCGGCAGAATCTCTCGTTTTATATCTCAAAATTTAGTGCTCATTTAGTGCTAATTTACAATACTATTTTTACGATTCTACCAAGGGATTGAATGCTCAATAACAACTCATTTTCATTTTAGGTTTAAGTTTTTATTAGAAATTTATCCGCCAATTCGATTATTCTCGCTGAGAAGAATTGGCCAGAAACTCAGGGAGAAATTATTAATTAAATCAATGTCTCATTATTATAATTAATAAGCTATTTGTAGTTTCATTTAGTGATACTACATTAGTAACAACGTCTCCTGCACAGACTTACTTAGTGGGTTATTTCATTATAACATCTGAACTAAGAAACAATGTTCACAGTTTTCTCTTGCGCGCTCACGCTACTAACACAGTCGTCCGTGATACAGAATTTTGTGAAACTTAGTATGTTGCTTCATCGCTGTAGCAATCAGAACTAGACAACCGATATAGCTACTGCGCGCCCACACTAGTGACACAGTATCTGATACAGACTTTGCATTAGATATACATGAAATTCATCGCAAAATACTAACCGAGGATCGTGTTCTTAGTTTGTTTGCACGATCGTACTTGTAACACCGATATCCGTCACAGACTTAGCGTTTAGCTAATTGAGCACTAAATGGTGACGTCTTTTAATTCCATCAGTTCCCGTTTTAGAGTCTTCTTCTAGCTTTTAAGACTGCTGGCGTCGTTATACTAGCAGTTGTTGATTTGAAAAAAAAAAATTTTTTTAACACACACACACACAGCGACTACATCGCTAGGGCAGTCAGAATCGTTTCCTGTGATCTTCTAACGTTGAGATCTGATGAAAACTCGATATTTGCAATACAGAATAATTTCTATAACTTTTCGATTATTGAAAATCTCCAATTTTTCTAGCGGGCAGTTGAAAAATGATTTTCCTAAAAATTTTCTGGGTTCACCGGTAACTCTTTTCAATTTCACCAATACCGATTTTAAAGTCATCTTTCAGCTCTATGATTGCTCGTATCGTTATGTCAGCAGTTATCTATACTTAAAAATTGAAAAAATGTTTTTTTGAAAAATCTGTTTGCTTGTAGAGGCAGCACTAATTGAGCACTAAATAATTAGCTGATGTGCCTCTCGCTCCAACTGTATCATAGCGCGGTCACGAATGGTACACTGCTAGCTTAATGAAAAGTTAGCAGTGTTCTCATTTTAGTAATATTTCTGTTGGTTGTGTATCCATAGTCATGTATGTATTTATGTATGTTTGTGTTATGTAAATGTATATATTCCTATTATTTGTTTAAGTATTTTTTTTACTGTATTATGTTATAGTATTATTTATTTATAAAGTTATATATTTACAATTGTATTTAAATAAATATGTTTGGCTTTTGTTTATTTTAACACCTACAACTACTGCACTATTGTCCTTCCTAAGGTTGCCTGGAAGAAAATGCTTTTAGCGATAAGGCCGCCATTTGTACTTCCATATACTTTACGTGTCTCCAACTTATGTTTCTTGTTAGTTTAAGGTGTGCAAATAAAGAATTTTTATTTTTATTGTTTTATTACGAATTACATACGAATTACAAAAACTGCGATATTCATAAACTAAATTTAAGAAATAAAAACAAACTCGCTGTGCCCGCTACTAGGCTCCATAAAATCTCAAACTCGTTCCCCGGTCAATGTATACGCTTCTACAATAAACTTCCAAACGACGCGGTTGAATTATCCATGGGTAAATTTAAGAATTATGTTAAAAGTAGATTATATCAAAAGGCTTACTATTGTATCGCAGATTATATAAACGATAAAAAAGTTTGGAATTGAACTGCTCCCTTTGTGTTGTGTTGATTGTAATTATTATAATTTGTTAAACTGGAAATTGAAAAGAGTCGGCCTTGAGTTTCTTGCCAGTTCTTCTCAAGAAGCCTTGACGCCGGAACTGGCACTTAGATTCGCTTTCACATTCAAGATAGTGTGATGAAAGGGAATCTAAGCTCCGCGTATTTTAGCTTGTAGTTTTGTATGACGATTCTAAGCACTTTGTAAAGTCTAACGAATAAAGATATTTTGAATTTTTGAATTTTGAATTATTATATTGTGGATTATCCCTAAGAGATCAACATATGTTCTCGATTCGATCGATCGAGGTATTTTTGTAGAGCTTCTAAAGGTGTTTAATAATGTAGAACATTGTTTTGATCTATCACTTAAGGTTCAGCCAGCGTTTGCAATTAAAGTGCTAAATCTCGAAAATTGACATTTTTTCTTTAGAACATCATATGTGAATTATAGATCAAAACCACCCCTTTGACACCTTCTAACTATTAAAAAAACCGCATCAAAATCCGTTGCGTATTTTTAAAGATATAAGGGGACAGACAGCGGAAAGTGACTTTATTTTATACTTTGTAATGATATACACAGCGGCATACAGTTTTCCAATCTAAGTAACAAAATGAGTTAATAGTTATAAAATTTCAATTATAAAACGTATCAGTAGTCGCTGAGATTAGCTCGTCGAAACAAACTGTTGCTATTAATACTAGGTGAGGTACATTACGGACGCGCCCGCTACAAGTAGGTACTTAGTTACTTAGTGAATACTTAGGTGCTCACAGTACCTATTGTACAATACTCACGATCGTTGATCACGATATACTACGTTCAAAATTATACCTACTCCTTATATATAATAGGGTTTATTTCATAAAGTCTCATTTGACAAAGAAGTTTTGGTTAAGTAAAAACGTTATCCGATCCTAAGCCCTCGAGCACATAAAAGAAGCTGTGTTGAAAGTAACGAAGATGGAATCAGGCGACAGATGCAACGCCCACTTTTGTACCCAAAAAGCCTTCTGATGAAAAGAGCAACAACCCGGCGAGATAAAAATAAATGGATGGTAATTGTTTAGTTTTAATATGTTTAACATAACATAAATTCACTCCTTTTTCTACCCGTTTCATATTTAACTAGTTGACCACGCGAACTTTTATTCGCGTAAAAAGTAAATTAATTTGGTCATTGTGGCTTATTCCTAAGAGATAGAAATACACCATCGCGGACTTTTTGTAGACATTTTTAAGATGGATAATAATGTAGTACATTATTATTATGTATCACGTAGGGTTCAGCCAGCGCGAGCGTTCGCTATTAAAGCACTAAACATCGAAAAATGGCAACTGAACACATAAATTGTTACTGTTGCATTGCCGCCCCTTACTGAGATTTCTTACTTATGGGATATCGAAGGGGTCGAAAGTGGGGTGGGAAAGAGAGGGGGAAAGGGGTTGGGTGTCCGGTTACCTCTTTCATCGAACGAAACGCGGCAAGAGCCACTTTACGTCGATATATGGAGAGGTCGTGGTATCTCACCGGTCGAGCCGACCCATTTGTGCAGCGAAGTTGCGTGGCTCTACCGCTGTGAATACAAAAGGGATAAACAGGGGAGAGCGACTTTGTTTTATACTATGTAATGTAGTTAATGGCTGTTAGCCGCAAATGTAGTCAGTAGTCAGGCAGTAAGCAGTAAGCAGTAAGCTCTACTCCAATCGTGTTATGTCCAGGCGTTAAGTCTCGTCCTGGAACGTAGCCGACATTAACAGTAAATCTCTTAAAAAAGATTTCACCGGAGATTGGACCGCGACTCAAGTACAGAAAATCCCCGGAAAATACATTAGCGGCATAAAATATGAACAGAAGCTTTCGTTTTCAAAATACTGGCATATCTATATTTTTATACGTTCAAATGAACAGAGAGTACTAAGTCAGTAGCTGGTAGCTGCACATTATATGAAGTTTGGCCGGTCGCCCTTGTCTAGTGTGCAGCCCCGTGGACAGCGCGAGGCGCCAGCAGGCGAGGTCGACCGGACTATCGGACTGCGCTCTCGGACACCAGCCTCACTTATATTTGATATTATTTTAGAGCTTAACGAATAATTATACCTGGGACTGATACAAATTGTTAGAGTTGTGCTGTAAAATTACCCTCTTGTACTACATATTAATAAGCGAAGCGAATACATTTAAAAACTTTAAGTAGATTATTGGTCAAGAATTACCAGGAAATAGGCAAAAGTAACTTCATGATATTGTCACAATTGACACGAGATTGACACACTATCGTACGTGATGCAGTATACAAACTTGTCGTACATATCTACAATACAAATGTAAAGTATCTAAATGAATATTGAAAGCTTTGCGAGTTTCCTAGAGAACGGAACAGAGTTGTTATGAGCTGCTCCTCATGTATACAATACAATTATACTTACAATTAGACTTAATCAATGATTATTATTTGTAAAAAAGTAGGTTTGGTGTTCAAGTATTGACCGAGGAAAACATATAAATAATACAAGTACTGACGGTACGTACTGCAAAGTGCAGAAAGGTACCTACTTCCGTATCGACAGGTACCAGGTTACTATCATCAGATGCACAGTGGAGTTATTTCACGGTTGAACCTGTAGAACATTACAGGCGCCATTAAATGTGATAACATCACACAAATATATTTCTGTCTCGTGTTCACTTGTCAGTTGGCAGTTCACTTGTCGTCAGAGGTCGACATATTTTAAATATACGTGTGTTATAAAAATAGTAAAACACATTTGTAGGGGAGACGAGAGCATACAGCTGTCTCTGTCTCCCACACACAACACTCAACTAAAACGCATCTAAATATATCGCGACACATTTGTACACAATATTTATAATATTCATAAAATAGAAACACACTTCTAAATAGAAGATGTCGCGTCAGTTGTGCTCGACTAATATCATATAATTTCTCTCATTACTTGTACTACAATGATTTTAAGTTGGTTGGATCATAACTGTGATTGTCGAGTAGTCTGGCTGCTACACCTTTTATGTGATATTTTTTCAGTAGCGTTGATAATACTATTCTGTTAATTTTCAATGGTTTTGAAAAGAGTATTGGCACATGAGTTTCTTGCCCGATTCTTCTCATGAAAGCCCCTACACTCGGAATCGGGCCGCTAGTGGCGATTGCTTCCGTGTTTTTTTGTTCTACGGAGGCACTTGCTTCAAGCGCTCGTGGCTTAGCTTTTTAAATATTATTTTAATTTTAAACATTTTTGTACATTGACTATTTTTAAGTGTCTGTGAGGACCTATGAAAATAAAACCACTTTGACTTTGACTTTGATTTTGACACACACACACACACGCACACACAACTAGGCGTTACTATAACATATAGTGCCTACAGATATGCCTGTAGGCACTTGTTGAGAAATTATTTTATTAAGTAACAACATATCTGAAATGTTTGTGAATATATAACATAATAAACAATTACAGGCTGTGTGTTCTTACATAATAACATTCCGGCGACATCCAGCAGATAGCGTGAGAGGCTTTTTACTTAATTACGTTAACAATTTGTAACGCGCGACAACCCTAGCGAACACATCCGAGCGATTCCCTCAGAGTGTGTTCCCTCACAAGAGTCACAAGACAGGCAACATGCCTCCCGACATCACATAACTTTCACCAACTATTAACAAGCAAATTATTTGTCTTTCTCACAAAATAATGTTGTATACTGGCTGGTCATTAGCCACCAAAATGATGAACAGGTTTTGAACCTGCTTCCTGTGAGTATGTGCGCAGTGTACGCATTGACTGCACTGATTTACCCTTAAGATATTAAATAGAGTGATATGGTAGATACTCAAGGACGAGTAGAAACATATCTTTAAAAAGCTCATAATATCCGAATGTGGGCCTCGGCAATTATACTGCGACTGCGACACGCCGGATTAATTTATTAATCCCTAGTGACTGATCTGGTTATGACTGCGGGGCAGGTGTACAGAGTTCGATTCACGTCCGGAAACATTGTTATATGTGTGTATGGAACGTGAATGTATGTGTTTGTATCGACTCCATGTATGATTCAATTTGAAGACAACTCTGTCTACACTTTGGTATATTTAAAGTCGTAAATGTAAATATAAATCGAATGGTATTTTTGGCGAGACAGTCGGTCGCGTCGCAGCTGACTGACGTGAACCTGACGTGGACTCAGTAGTGAGCAAGCAGGACTTACAGCTCTCTGTGAATAATGAGCGCGTGTTATTGTTAGCGGCGGATCTGCTCGGAGAGACATTATTGCACGCCTCGAATAACTGCCGTACAATGATCTCGCATATATATATATATATATAATTATATACTGGCAGTCGGTACGTTGGCCGTTTTAATTTGAAAAAGTACACTTATAGCGCATTACTTCTTGCTCACTAACAACATCAAGACACATGCGTACATAGCTAGGTGACATATTATCGTATTTATAAAAGAATATTCCGAGTGAGTGTGTCACCTACATATTCAGTACTAACTGTCCGGAGACTGTCTCTGCGACACTGAACTTTTATATGTACACGAACAAGTGAAAACATTCACACTTAATTTCCTTCCTGTTTCTATTTGAAATTGAACTAGATAGTAATATGTAGTTCTATGTTTAGAGAATGTCATTCATGTTTTTAATTTGTATAAAGTAAGGAGTACTTTATATAAGGTAAGTAAGGAATATATAAAGCTTCATTGTATAATATTTGTAAGTACTTACCCAGGTGAAAGTATGTAGCGACACAGAGTAGAGGTAGAGTTACACAAAGTGCTGCCTACAATGTTTCTAACACAGATGCGCTTCGGGCGCGGGCTGTGCACTAAGTATGTCAACAGGCTATATTTAATCATTTAGTAACTCAAAGCTCGTAAGTGTTCTGCAGAAAGGGCCACCGGCATCAGAGACCAATCTTACAGCGCTCTCTCTGCCTGGACTCTCATTAATCTCATGATCTCTTGCGATCTACACGCTCGATGGTAGGCTGTAGAAATCATGTCATCACCTTTTCATTAGCTGAAGACGATTTAGTTGTGAAGATACATCACGACCTTCCGTTTCCGTGTTACACGTAGGTATGCTTGTTTATTGACGAATAATAATTATTTTATTCTATTAGGTATAGGCAGGAGAGTCTGTTGTTGAATGAAATATCGACCAGCCTCTAATATATACAAATTCCTAATTGAGTGATGACAGTGAGTCCGCAGTTGATCCACACCCAGTCTGGCCGCTATGAAATGCATTAGTCTCGGTGTACAATAATAACAGCGAGCTGTCTGTCTGCATGTCTGTCATCCGCCACCGGCCATCAAACAAATGTATTTACTTTATCCAATCGCGAACAGACAGCAACTACCCACCACTACCAGCAGTGAGGAAGTCGGAGTGCGCATCGTTCACTCTACTTAGGACTCGTATTGAATACCAAATGAAGATGGTTCCTTCAGTAACACTGAGAATTGTGAAATGATCTCGCCTGCTGTGCTCGATCGCTCGATACCAATTTCTTTTATTGTGCCACTGCGGACCAGCTTCGATTAGGATTCGTCAGAAAAAGTGTTTTAAACAAATGTTCATTCTTCTCAAAGCGACTTTTAAGTTTGTTAAAATGAATATAATATATATTATATACAATACAGTAACATTTCTATTGATCTACTACACCACTGAGACCATTAAAGATAAGGAGGTATATATTATTATTATTATTAATATATTGTATGGACGTTTACAACAGACAGTGCCGCGTGACATATTTATAGTGGCAAGACAGTGATTGATGCGACTACATATTAAATAAATGTTTATAATGTAGGGTAAAACATCCAATTATCGACACCAATTTAAACATCACCGTGCAATATTGCCGTGTAATGTATAATACTGCCGTGAAAATAACGTAACGATGAACGCCTATCAGTACTTTCAACTCCAAAATCATTTAAAAAACAACAAATCGTGCAGCAAATTAATAATCTTGATCGAAAATATAAACTCAATTTTTCTTGGTTTATAAAAAAAAACATCTACAAAGTAAATGTTTTACGAATTCTCATGATTAAACGTGGAGAACGTCTTAGAAAATATATTAGGTTGTGAGATGCCAACAAATGTACCCATACCCCAAATATATATTTAGGTTATAATAATATTTTGTACAAATTGTATAAATGTTTATACATCTGCCAAGATATCGTTTAATGCACACGTGTATGTATATCTACAGTAAAAATATATTTTCATACATAAATTCAAAAAACATAACCTAGTTGCGTAGTCGGATAAACAGCAGATACGTATTTTGTGTCTAAATATATTTGTCGGATTGATCTGGTGCCGAAGAAGCTTATCTGTTAAATTGTTTGATGTCTGCTGATTGATTTGTAGTTCGCAGCATCTTTCAATTTATCGATAACCTCATTGTGTATCGGAGGGAATCGATATATCAGAGCTGGATGGCTGAGGGTACTTAAATACGTGGTAGGTACTGCGGTATATATAGTGGCATATTTGTTGCGAGTATAATTGGGTTGACCCAGCGAACGGTGAGCGGCGCTGACACATATGTCAATAGACCAGATCAAAGAGAACGCCGACACACACACACACACACAAACACACACACTAACGACAATCACGACAATAAGTGACACGAGTGATGTTATCACACAAATACATCACAACACGCGGCTATTTACCTATAAGATGGCAGTAACTCAATGTAGGGCCAGTTGTCAGAGGTCCGCCTGCTGATAGGGAGTGAGTGAGTGACAGACGGACTGACAGTAAGTAGCCACTGACATCATCGTCCATTGTGTTGTGACACGAGCTCTATAAATATATTGACCCCTGGGTTTATCTACATATTGATATCTAACCTACAAACTTAACGAAGCACAACGAGACATATCTAGGACCTAACTCGCGTGGAGTTCAATGTATTGTTTTAAGTTAATTGTTATTATATGTTCCCTTTAATGTTAGCATAAAGACTTTCTACAGCACTATTTGGTGGCATCTGCTATATTCTTAAATATAAATACGATCTACAACCATGGGTTCCATAAAAAACACAGTTATTCTTTAAAGAGTAATGAATAGGTTTATCTATCGTGTGATATCCCGATCTTGTATGTATCTTTTAGCATATGGCTGGCTGCAAGCTCTGCTGGAAAACTGGTGCTATGGTTACTGCCTCTTTCTGAGTATAGACAGACACCAAACACACACATTCAACGACTAGTTGGTGCGATGCCTAGACATGAGGTAGATACTTAAAATAAAGAGCCTGCCCCTTCCCAATGATCCGCGACAAGATCGATCAATGTTAACATTCAGTAATGATATCGCTTAACTATTGGTAGGAGACAGTGAGCTAGGTACATGAGCCATGAGGTGACAGCTCACATAGAACACATCAAAATGTCCAAGGTCTCACAGTCGCCAACAACAAGCTACACGCGTGCTGTTATGGAAAACGATCGCGTCTAAAGTTTTGTCACGTGGTGCGTGACGCACCACACATACACTCCAACCATATATACAAAAATATTTGTGTGTTCAAGTTTGTTCATCCATTTCATAACATCTGCCCACCCCCGCCCCCGCCCCCGCCCCGCGCCTCTCGCCTCCTCTAATCGAATTGAATGCACTTGAACGAGTTTCCATGAAGTTTGATTAGTTATCTCTGCCTCAATCATTGTTCCAATCAGAAAATATCATCCACGACTCTCGCGGGATGTTAAACATATATTATTCACATACCTACATATTGAAAACGTCTCCTTACCATTTTAGAAGCACTGTTCTAAATCGGCAGGTGTTACGTTTGTACAAAATATCTCTGCCCTACCTCTTTAATAACGTGGTTTAACATCGAGTACTTTATACGTAGTTCCCATATCGCCATCTAGATACGCACTTAGCTGAATGCTTGTTTTATGGCAGCGAGATGGCGGCATGCTGTCTGTATTAATTATATCAAAACTAGCTGACCCGGCAAACGTTGTCTTGCCGAAAAATTAAATTTAAAAAATAGGGGTTGATCGTGGGGAGTTGAAAATTTAGGGTTATACCTATGTATTTTTGTATCCTGTTTTATAAAAAAAATAAGAAACAGAAATATATCGAAAAATAAAAAAAAATATTGAGGGGTGGGCTACCCTTGTGATTTAGGGGGATGAAAAATGGATGTTGTCCTATTCTCAGACCTACCCGATATGCACACAAAATTTCATGAGAATCGGTCTAGCCGTTTCGGAGGAGTTCAATAACGCACCCCGTGACACAAGAATTTTATATATTAGAATATGTTACATACAATTTCATATTACGAATTATTTAATAATCGTAAAAAGCAAACAAAGTCAAATAACTAACTTAAGTATAACAGTTTATAATTGTCCTGGGTGTAAATGAAACCTTCGATCTTGAAGTAGACTGATGGCTCTCTGATCTGCTCTTATCTGATTTCCTTGTATCTGAACGTGATTTATCAGAAGATGACATCGGGAAAGTTAAAAATCGACGAGATGAGTTTTATAACTCAAGGAATGAAACGAACGTTTGCCTACCCCGAACTTGGCACTTGGCGTGATGTTGTAAAGTTTGTATAATCACCTGTGCCACCTGCGTCACCGCTTGTTTTAATCTATCAACACACAGCAAGCAACTTCAGAAAATAATTGGGAAGATCCAGATTCCAAGTGTATTCGCCGGTTAGTATTTTATGTTATTTATATTCTGTAAAGAATCTATTTTCGTGAAGACGATAGATATTATGAAGTTATAAATAAGAGCGCCACAGCGCGACACAAACTAATGTGACATCCAATAAAATATCAACACTTTCCCTGAAACTCGGAATGTTTCCACTAAAATATTTGATATTCGTGGAATCGTACGTTTTAATGTTGATATTTTGTTGCATTGCCATTGATATAAAAAAACTTCCTGTTTATGATTAGCGACCGTGACTCTGCGCGCCTCTTATATATGAGCGGTTAGTTAGAACACTATTTGTGACTGTGACAATATTCTGTCCGCGCCGATATATACCGCTGTAACGGCACTCTCTTAGTTACCGACGATATAGGCAACGGCAATTATTAAGTTCTAATCAGGGCAAATGTGATAAATAAGTTAAGCCATCAATGTGGTCGATGCTCTTTTAACATGGGCCCATACTTCATCTGACAAAACGTAGCAATGTTCCTGCAGTATAGTAAGGGTATTGAGAATTAATCCTTAGAGAATGAAAAATCCATATCTAACCCAAGCTTCAAGCAAAGATACTTAATCAGACAACTAGAAAAAAAACTAGTTGGCCTTTGGACTCGGGTGACTCTTAGAAAAGTCTGAACATTTAATATGAGAGTAAAAGCTCTGCATTTAATATTAGAGAGGTACATTATATATATTTAATTGTCTAGAATCAAGCACAGCCCACATTCCTTAAGTAAGAACAGGACAGGTCCTTGGGATGGCGTGAGGCGGACGATTACCTACGCTGGACGTTCAACTCCGACGAAGTCAGGATCGCCCTCAGCTCTATGTAATCAATGTGTCAGCTCACTCGCTGTAGCTGTCTACAGTATGCGATATACAGTATACAGAGGATATAATTAAAATAGAAGCATGCGAGGAATGGACCGGCGACCGCGCGGGTGCTATCTGCGATATTAACCAACACATGAGCCACTTCTCACCGTCACTATCTGAAGTGCGCTCAAGATACTGTAAGTACTAAAGCTCTTTGAATATCATACAGAATCATCCATCTTCAGGTCCTTAATGATTTTTTATTGTTAATAAGTTATGTATTTATAACATGTCAGTATTTTTGTTTGTCAAATCACACAAAATCTGTAGATAAATGTTTGCTTTCTATAGGGAACAACAGCTTGATATGTACTTTCATGCAGGCACCAGTGGTTGTGCTATCGATCCGCCGGATTTGTCAGATAAAATACATTCTAAAAAGGGATTCGTTCTCACTATCTCTTCATCAGAAGTGAGAGTGCAAAACTACAAGATCATCACAACGAATTTACAAAATGTAGGTAACCTGCAAGTCGTCAGCGGAACAGAGTCACAGTGAGTGAGGTGAGTGCCGCACTGGCCGGTATTGTTCCGCAAATAGAACATTGTGTGGAGTGAGCGCAACGCTCTCCACCACACCGTCTCGTCTCGCGCACTTCCCAGTTCCCACGTCTCAGACCAAATAAACAGATTATTATATTTGACAAACGGCTCTGTCACTTACAGCCGCCGCTCGGCCTTCTTATATTGAATAATTTAAAGAAAAAAACTTTTTTAAAGAAGCTTTTATTTAAACGCTCTAAAAAGAATAAAATAATTTTAACCTTATACATTTTAACTATCAACTTATAACCTTATTATATACAATTTATGTGATAATAAAAGCTTGTCGCTATGTTTAATTACCTATCAGTGGCTATCCATAACCATCTAGAAATATTTTTTTAGATTTAATGATTACTGTGACGGATCGCATTATCCAAATATATTTTTTTGGTTTATAACATATATATGGACACCCGAACACATATAGTGGTACAGTTCCGTTGCCGGCCCTTTCCATGGGAAATGGAAGGGGTCGGAATTGGGATGGGAAGAGGAGGGGGGAAGGGTTGGGTTGAACATAGCGACAAGCTTTTATTATCACATAAATTGTATATAATAAGGTTATAAGTTGATAGTTAAAATGTATAAGGTTAAAATTATTTTATTCTTTTTAGAGCGTTTAAATAAAAGCTTCTTTAAAAAAGTTTTTTTCTTTAAATTATTTTCAAGTTTTTAGTTATCGATGGGTAAGTTTCTCAGTCTCTTCATCTCATTCAAAGCATCATTGTTACAAGGTCATTTGCCAGTTAATTTCGAACAGTCCAACTCTTCAATGAGGAGACCTCCTAAAGTCTTTTCTCTACTTAAGGCCGCGTATGCATGACCAACAGCAAAGAGTTTCGAGCCTAAGTAAACAAATTTTTTTGTTACTTATTTGTTTTTTTTTGCAACTTAATTTTGTTATGTGGGACTGTTGTTTAATAACAAAATATGTTTAACTACTTGTGATGTGTAACGCCATCTGTTGTTTTAATCAGTACTTTATACTTGCCGACCTGAGTGTAACATAGGAGTGAGTTGTAATAAAAGTTATAGTTCATTCCCACCATCCACTGTGTTTAATTCTAATAATACCTATAACACCATTAAAATCCGTTAGTGTAGCAATCATGTTAAAGTTATTAAATCCTGTCCAATTTACGTCGGTATCCTGAAAGGGCATGGCATTACACCGGTCGAACCGGCCCATTCATGCAGCAGATTGCGTGGCTGACCACAATTAAAACACTGTTAACTATTAAAACATAGGTCAACGGAAAGCCGTCGACTGTGATGGACTACCGCCTCAGCCGTAAAGTGGTCGTAAGGTTCTCAATGTTAGCACTAACTCATTTTGATTATAAATTTGGACGCGCCGCTTAACCGTGTATCTTGACATGGTGATTTGGCATCAGTGACTGAATAGTAAACAACAGATTGACTGACACCGGCCAAACAAGCAGGCCACTAACATCTAGCCGCTCATATTGAAAACCCTATGATATATATAATATTTATACGCATTCTAATTTGTTTATAACATTAATTAATAACATAACATAGCTCGACTCCTTTTTCTACCCGAAGGTGTAGGCAGCATCTGTCAAGCCTCAACTCGCCACTATGTTTACGTCTCAACGATCTTTAAGGGAGTAGGATGTACGATATGAGAGTAGGAAGGGATGGGGAAGGGGAGTGGGCCTCCGGGTACCTCTCTCACCCAAAGAAACCCGGCGTGAGCTGGTTGTGGTATTTCACCGATCGAGCCAGCCCATTCATACAGTGAATTGCTGGGCTCTACCACTGTTGCCATACAGCGAGCACAAAGTGGTCAGTCAAAAATATTTATCACACATGACTTTCGAGAGGAATTTCGAAAGACATTGGTGTGAGGCCAAACTCGCACCCAAGACTTCCTGATTCAGAAGCGGACTAGTTTACTGAACCACCGAGACATAGTTTTTGAAGTTCTCATATAACTCTTTAATGAAAGGGCCATTTGATACCCATATAGTAGAAACACAAATATTTATTCCACCATATTGGTTTTAGAATGACGTCACACTATTTTTCGAGCTACTATCAACAAGCCCTTTCATTTGATACCCATATTGTAGAAATGCATTAAAAAAAACTGTTCCTCTATCTTGGATGATCCGCCATATTGGATTTAGAATGACGTCACATTATTTTTTTAGTTGGTCCCAATGAGCCCTTTCATTTGATACCCATATTGTACGAAAGCTTAAAATATATATTCCTTTATCTTGGATATTCCACCATATTGGATTTAGAATGACGTCATATTATATTTTGAGTTACACTCAATAAACCCTTTCATTTGATACCCATATTGCAGAAATGCATTCAAAATATCCATTCCGCCATCTTGGGTCGTCCGCCATATTGGATATAGAATGATGTCATACATTATATCATGCATTGTCATCCAAAGTAAACGTGTATACAAAATTTCAGCTCAATCGGTTGAAGGTATCTACTTCAAAATTGAGTTACAAGATTCCACCGAACATACATACTTACATACATACATACATACATACAGTGCAAGGTAAATAAAAGCTTATAAAAAGAACTAAAATCCCTAAAAGTGTCTATACAACTAAGAACGTAACATTTGTCGTACAATTTAAGTGACATGTCCATCATCTGTCTAGTTCTTGTACAGTTCAGTTCACTTACAGATTAGGAGAACTCCACTTGAATTGGGATTTTATATAGTCCTCCTAGCGCGAGAGACCAATAAATCTGATGAAATATGCTGTAAATACTTGTATAAAACTATTTGCTTCTCTGAGATCTAATATGTACTTGTAAAATTGTATTTTCATCGCTCAAAACTATCGTAGCGATGTGAAGTTTATATTTTTATTGTTAACATTAATAATTTATAGAAATGATTCTTATTGATATATTATATATACCTAGAAAGGCTTTTGTAGGTTACTTCTAACCTACAAAAGAACTTATTGGGCTTGTAGTTCCTTTTGTCTTCGTCTGAGAGGTACCTGGAGCGACAGTATGTGTGTTCACATATCCTCTGTACGTATTGTAGGTACTAGGAGAACTGCTTTGTCTGTAGCTGGTGTCCAGGGCAGGAAGTGCAGCTTGTCGGCTGAGTGGTCTACAATAGCCGACACTAATAAGTAGTAATTGAATCATGACGTCAAGTGGAGCAATGAAGCGCTGTTCTCTGATCATTCCTCACACACACACACACACACACAGTTAATTCTTATTCCTTGATGTCGTCGTTGTATTAGATTACCAATACCGGATAATCACTTGGCTAAAGTTTAATCTGGATCGCGGACGACAATCTTTCCTTTGTGTGGAAGCATTCGTTCTGGTGGAAGTAATTGTTCAATGCTGATTAAAAAATAATTCGTAATTCTTGTTTAGAACTCTGAGAAATAATGCAGCCTATGTTATTTTCGTAGCTAAGATAAAAGTAACGACATCTGTCAAGTAAATGTTTGTATGTCTATGTATCCTATCATCGGTTCCTACATAAGCAGTCGTGAACGTGGCGCCTGTACGATTAACCATCTGCATAAGTTATGTTGTGTGTCTGTTTGTCGCGCCAGTGAGTAGTTTGCCGAGCTATATCGCTCTTAACGACTTAATATATTATTATATTAAGTCATTAGGACTCACTTATCAAAGAGGTTCTGTACAACAAGGTACATTTAAAATCTCACTGTAAAAATCATATAGCTTCATCCGTATTTTTCTAAACTAGAATAGCTATCAATCAAATTTGTCCAAAACTATTACAAGTCTAATCATAATCTTGTTAATTTCACAAACATCTCCCATTTCGAGATTACATGGTAGAGCCATGCAGTTCGCTGGATGACCGGTGAATTATCACGACCTCTTATGACGTCGACGTAAGGGATAATGGAAAACTAGAGCGCCTCCGGACACCCTTAGGCCCACTCCTTTCCCATTCGCCTTCATTCCCTAACTCAAACTCATCCTAAAGGAATGCAAAGCAACTGTAATCCTGTCGGTGTTAGAGATTTAGATGAACCGCTTAGCCACTTACCATCAGGTGCCACGTTACTCGTTTGCTTTTCTTTCCCATGACAAAAAAAAAACAAATAGATATTAGATTTATTGTCACAATAATGTGACCTCCAGAAGCCTGTGTGGTCCATGTGGGGCATCGTGTGTGAGGCTCGTGGCTAAACCACGTAACGCGACACTCGTTAATTTCCGGTTGGAAGGTGAGCGGGCGCGCTCCGGCAGCTCTGTCTGCCCCCTGCGCCTCAAACTCATCATGTGTTCACATGACACCGTTAAGGAAACGTGATTGTCTTGTAACAACAAACATGATGACAAATAATTCGTGCACTTGTCTCAACTTTTGCCTAGTGGTTCAGTATGTGCAGGTCAGGGGTTCAAACCTTCGTATACAAAAACGAGGATTCAGCTATTTTGTACCAATTTTTTTCGTGTAAAATTAAGTAATATTGTATCGTATCTTATATAACTTTTATATATAGTTAAAGGATAGATCTTTATTTTAGTTATCGGATAGATTCGGTTACAGTGTTCCATAATATACCTGCCCCTCACAGCTATTAAGCGTGAAGATAGCCACATAACCTTCAAGTCTGTAATATGAGAAACCGTAGACAGCGTAATTATTCGGTGATCATGTAATATAGTGGCGGATCTTATTGACGTACCTACATTGGGTAATCATTTAGACCAGTGTCAATATTGGTCAATCATGAATAACCTAACATACCTAAGTCCTTGGCTGTTCCCGAATACGAACTTAGGACCTCACAATCAGATGTCACAGTACCACTGGAGTGAATAAACCAAATTCAACTCATACGAGTAATTCCCTCAACTGTACTGTCAATAAATAAAAGTCTTTATGTGTGTCTGTTCGAGCTGGATGTTAATTAACTTGTCCGTGAATCTACGCAGGTTATAATTAACTTATATTGACATTGAAGCTAATCAACGGTATTTCAACAAAACTAATTTATTGTGGAAAATATCACGTTTAGTTAACATATAGACTAACATATCTATATAGACTGCGAACTTTTACTCATAATTATTAAATTTCTAAATGACTTCTCTTAAGAGGCAATACAAGTAAGTTAGAAATAATATCAGATAGCTGTCCCCATGTTACAAGCCAGTTCATTTAATTTAGTTATATTTATATTCAATGAAATAATATTGCAGCCATATCCTCATGTACGCGAGCTTTCTATGTGTTACAGTTACACCGCACAGTACACAACTGATCTGATGACACAATGAGACCGATGTCAACATGGGACATGAGCTAATGGCCGACAGACTTGGTTCGTACGGACCCGGTCTGAAGGTGGGGCTTCTCGTGTCCTATCGTGGGAATTTTGAAACAACAATTTTGTTTTGTTTAATTTCATATTCGATTACTTAAATATACAATATTAAAATAATATTTACGAGCGCAACCATTAATGAGATCTTATGTAATGAGTACGATTAAGGAAACAGTTTTTAAATCACAAATATGTAATAACAAAGTATCCTTGCGATGAACAATTAGACAGAATATTACCTCCGGTCAAACAAAGTTACGCCAATAATTGAACAGAAACAATGAATGTCAGTTGGTCATCACGTATCTACCGTTGGCTTTTGTGCTTGTATGGTGTCATGCAAAATGCGTAATTACTTTCCATTATTTTTGTGCAATCTCTCTGCCTTCCCCCCTCCCCCCCCGCCTGAGCTCACCGCGCCACTTACCCAACACGTGGTGACACACGGCGGACATCTTACACGTGACATCGATACACAAGTTGTGCAACAGATCCGCGACACTTACCCACTGCCACACTTTTAAGTTACTTCATCTACCTTTCATGTGAGACTGGCTCTATGCCGTCAGTGGTTTGCTCCCCTTAAATAGCCCAGGGTGTATGTACTGGCACATTGTTTGGTCTCATTAGAATAAGGAAGCGTCGTTCACAATTTAGTCAGTCCTCGTTGTGCGTACATCTTTGTAAAATATTGAAAAGTACTCGGTTTCAACCCCAATCAGAAGTAGCAGTGGTACCTAAGCTCTAAACTATGGAGACATCGACACACATGTGGTTTAAAATTAATATTTATTTTATTATTTGAAGTTTTACAAATAGTACATGCGTAAGTTTTGTTAGCTTTTCTCGTTAAAATTCGTATTGCACGGTAACAGGGGTTAATGATATAAGAATGCAATATAATCCCTATCACGGTATACCAGCCGTTTCGTCTGCATTTTACAGCCAACACTGGGACATGAGACTATCATTTGAAACATACCTGGTGAACTCTTGGCATACGCGCTCGTCGGTTATGGCTCCTAACATCACCTTGCTCAAGGACTTGTTCAAATTGGTCATGGACTGAGGAAAGTGTGTAGTTACCATCCTCGACTCCTACATCCTTCCGCTTTTACATTGTATATCTGCTTAGTTAGTTTTGCGTGAAAAGAAGTAAAATAAAAATATATTATATAAAAAGTACTTGCGTCATAAAAAGCAAAAAATGCCCGGTATTTAACTGTGCTGACTCTGTAACATTTCAATAGTACATATTTATGAATTAATATCGTGCAAGTAAAGTAAGACGTAAGTACATTTTAATTATTTCTTTGTTTAATTTTCGTGTCAATATTTGTGCGAGGAAGCAGCTCTTGTTGATAGTCGGTCGTCGTTATCTGTCTGTCTGTGTGTGTATTGTGTGTAATGAGCAGGAACATTACGACTCCACACATAATGCGTTTACTTAACGACGCACTCACTCTGGTCACGTACGTATCATAACATATCGGCTCGTCCATAGTCTGACCTCGCCTAGTTTGCTTAACAACTACATAACTTCACGCCACCTACCTGCGGGATAGAGGGAATGAAAAATCCCGAGCAGCATATGGCACGGACCGCTCGCACGTCACTCACTTAAGTGCAGATAATTTACTTTTCGTGTTGAGGCACGATCTCGCTGCTAATACACTCGGGAATTGAGAATTTTATCGAAGAAAACCCCAATGCTAAGGTGTGGAATAATTTAGCGCAGACGGTGTTCTCAAACCAATACAATGTGCACGATTATAAGAATAAAGCGAATAGGTTTTTAACAGAACAAACAGTGTCATCACTCACTACTTAACAAATACTTACCATCACGTGAAGTTTGGTCAGCTCCGGTTTGATAATTTGCAAGAAATCTAGTAAAAATGAGTTTAATACGTGTTTCAGTACAGGGGACTGCTAGTACTGTCAGTAACAAGACCCGCTAATAAATTAAATATTTATGTTACAATTTATTTATAGCTAGCTTCCGCGCGCTGCTTCACCGACGTACAAAGTAGCCCAGTAACCCCCCACACTGCATAATTACATCATTCACTATTTTTAATTTTCGTGTAGTAAATATAGAGTAGTTAGTATTAAAGGAGATTTCTAATGACAAGATAATTATTTAAATTGGTCCATCGTTCTCAGAGTTCATCCAAAACAAACAAACATTTTTTTCCCTTTATTATATTAGTGAAGATTTGCAAACATGAGTAACATCATAGGTATTATTTATTAATAAAAATGGTTGAATCGGAGCCATTAGTGACGTTTTGGATGTAGGTAATGGCGGATGTGAATGTTCCTCGACTCGTCCCACTTGGAATGTTCGTGTGCTTTGTGTTATGTAAGACCCGGCGCGGTGTTGCACCACACGCACGCACACTGCCCATTGTGACATCTACTGACTACTAATAATCACAATCAGAAATGTTTGGTTCGTATCCTGGTGTGCGTGCGTGTTGTGCTGCTATTGACTCTTCGGATGACTGACAACATAGTTCCGCAATAACATGTGACTCCAATATGCACATATCTGTATATCGAGGCATCACTACGGCTCTCTCTACAACTTAAGTTATTAATAGCATTCAATTACTAAATTATTTACTAACTAACTAACTAACTGAAGTTAATTTTATGATTAAAAGAACGGACTGTTGAATGGACCAGTTCCACTCCTATATCCGGCGATGTAAGTTTGATTTTAATTTGATTGATCTGATCTTGTAAGTTGTACACATAGAAATGAGTAATCTGTTGCTTCATTGAAGTCAGTTACAAATCAAGTGTTTAAAAAGATATTTCTCAACTGTTCGTGTGATATACTAAGACGTAGCTATCTATATAGCTGCACATGTAAAACACACAACCCGCCCTCTGTTCGCCGATGGTTAGGCGAGGAATGCTTCCTTTATCTCGAGTGTTGGACGTGTTAAGTGGCGCGAGTCTGTTCCCAGCACAGAGCGGCCACTGTTACATTGCGTCAGAATATAATACACGCTGTACTGTACATACATCAACTTTGACCCGGCTCTGTCCGTTGTGCTCATCTACAGGATGTTATGTTGGTTCATATATTAATGTACTCAATATGTTATATATCTACATGAGCACGTATTATTAATCATCATTACTTAAAGGTAGTATAAAACAAAGTCACTTTCCGCTGTCTGTCCTCTTATATGCGTATATCTTTAAAACTACGCAACGGATTTTGAAGAGGTTTTTTTAATAGTTAGAAGGTGTCAACGGGGTGGTTTTGATCTATAATTCATATATGATGTTGTAAATAACAAATGATAATTTTTCGAAATTTAGCACTTTAATTGCAAACGCTGGCTGAACCCTAAGTGATAGATCAAAACAATGTGCTGCATTATTAAATACCTTCAGAAGGTCTACAAAAAAGTCCGCAAGGGCATATGTCTATCTCTTAGTGATAACCCTAAAGCCCCGTTAAAGAGCATTTTGATGCGAAACAAAGTTCGCCGGGTCAGCTAGTTGACAATAAAAGTGTTCAACATATTTTAATGAAACTTTACAATAAGATAGAAACATTTAGTTCGGTGAATTCTAAAAATGACTGCAAATGGACATAAATAGATCAGACGCAGCGGGGATAACTCAATCTCATTGTATCTTCTAAAAGCTTCTATTTTTGTAGTCTTAATTCTGACTGCATTGTTCCAAAAATTTTGTGTACTCTTTTTTGTCCTACCGACACTAATGAATGATAAAAAAAATATTGCCTCTTGACAGACAGACGAAAGCACTTAAGCCATAGATTAGGATGGATAAGATAATGATGTCTTTATGTATAATGGTGATGGATGAGGTTGTGTGTGTCTTAGATGAAGGTTGATGATCAGCTCATTACCGGCGATATTGTCTTCACACATTTACATATGACTAATTACAGAGGGTGACTGATGATCGGAGCGAAGTAATGCGCCGATCATTCATTACGTCTGACAGATCCTTTTTAATATATATAACTAGCTACTGCTTGCGACTTTCGTTAGGGAGTAAGTATCTTTCTGAGATCGGACGTAAACATAACGGCGAGACGAGGCTTAACAGCCACTGCCTATAACTTAGGGTAGAAAAAAGCGTGAGGTTATGTTATGTTATGTCGGGATCCTTAAAAAAATCAGAAAGCGATATGTTTAGTATCGCTAGTTTAATCAGTAAATAAAGTTTATTTAGTTATTACGGAATTTCAATAAGACAGTGATGTTAAAGTGTTACATTAGGTGTTGTTGACAACAAAGAAGTCGGCGTTCAGCAAATATATGATCTGTATGAAGTAATTAAGTTGTTAGTTGGATGGTGACGTCGTAAGTAATACTCATAACTCATCCAGTTAGTCGGTGACAAACTACTAACTCGTTACTACATCGGAGGCACGTAGCAGTAATTAATATTGTTCGATAAAACTTTACTACTTACGATACTAATATTATGAGTTAGGGCCATTTTTCTAAAATCCACACCGTTGTTAACTATTTGTGTGTATAATGTTAGGTAAATATAACACAACTTCACGCCTTTGTTACCCGAAGGTGTAGGCAGCGGCTGTTAAGCCTCGTCTAGTCTTATGTTTACGTCCCAAATGGAATAGGTGGTGAACCTATTGCTATACCGGGCACAAAGTTTTGAGGCATCGATATTTATCACACTTAACTTCGGAAAACTATTACGAGAAGTCATTGTGAGCCAGTGTCAGGATTCGAACCCGGACCTCTGCATCAGAAGCTGTGTGCTCGACCACTGGACCACCGAGACTATAATTAGGTAAATATGTGAGCTATGTTATCACAACAACCGAACAGATATTGCTCTAACTATCTTTTCCTCACAATTGACAATTTCTGAATAAATTTTCAAGATCTTTTCTTCACGAGTCATTTTAATAAAAGATGATATCATAAATAATATTTTTCTTATAGCAGAATAGAACTGTCAGGAAAATAAAATTAATTCCCAAGCTGAGTTTATGGTAGATATTTGCGATATATATAACATGTATAGTTATAAATATACGTTTTTACAATGAAGCAAACAAGCTAGCGGGTGATGAGTGACAATAGCCGCCCATAGTCTCTAGTAACACAAATAGTATTACAGTTGCGTAGTCGGCCTTCAAGAAAATCTGATAGGAAAAGCGGGGGAAGCGGGATAGGCCTCCGGATACCCCTCTCACCGAATGAAACGTATGAGCATTGATATTCTGAGGGGTCGTGGTATTTCAATGGTCTAACCGCCTTATTCATGCAGCGAACTGCGTGGCTCTACTACTTTTTAATCTCTTTCTGTAGGTACTCTACACGATCCACACGATACAATTTATTTGACAATTGTGAAATCAATTAATTGTCTCGTGTATGTGTGTGTTATGAAGTGAATTGGTAGTACATATACTATGTTTTTCCTTCCTTACGAGTCACGGCCCATACAGACACAGGTGCCGGCCATATTCGAACAACAATGGGAGTTGCATACCGCACTAGTAGATACATGTGAATACTGATTTCGTACTGATTCCCCGTTAATGCAATTTTAAGGGAATGGGGAATTATGGCATTAGAATATAAAAACCTTTGGAATAGATTGCCAATTTGATATAGCCACGGAGATCCCCGAGCACCCCTGAAGATATTTGAATATTTCAGTAAGATTTCCTCTGCGACTGTTCATAAACAAATAAAATGAATATTCATCAAATATAATTGTGTCGTGTTGAGAAATGTGGTGTTCATGTTTTACGCAATTCATGTCTTTGGTAATAATGAACGTATTTGTTTATCTGATGCGTGACTCAATTCCATAATCATTACGGAATCACGATCTTGATCATTCCAATATACATGACATTACATTGACAATTACGTGACATTATATAACTTTATGCCTACCCCGCGGGGACTTGGAGTGAAGATTTTTATGAATAGAACTGGTGTTTTTCATCAATATTTATCATAAACATATTGACCATATACCTACTTATCTTTGTTAGGCAAGTCTTGGACGAGGAATTTAGTATGGGTAGTCTAAGGCTGAGTCCGCCTTGGGAAGAAAAAAGTAGAAATTACATTAAGTGGTGACCTATTTTTGTGCTGTGTGTGCAACGGTTAGGTTGCGGTTAGGTTGCGGTTAGGTCGCAATATCAGAATAATAAATTGAATGAGTTGAAGAAAGAATCATGAAATAACAGCGATAGGAGCATTCAACTATCTCCACACTTCCACAAAAAAACGGCCTTGGATTTATCTCGTCCCAGAATGATGTCAAGTATGTACAAACATTCACATAAATCTCTCGACAAATATGTCGTTAATACCCTGGAATGCTTAGAACTTTCTAGATAAGTTAATCCTCGCTGGAGGCTAGAGGCGGCTTTGTGTTCCAACACAATGGGTACAATATATGTAGAACAACTACATGTAATACACATAACTTCACGCCTTTTTCTATACGAAGGTGTAACAAGAACAATAAACTGCAATAAATCTTTGTTACTGATTTGATCTGATCTAATTGCAATGATCAATTGGTTAGAGAAGATTTGGGAGAATGTTACACTTCATGTTTGATATCTGAACATACAATTGAAAATGTATCTTATAAATATCGTACATATGACTCTATATTGATTGTATGGTTGAATAGGAGTGTACTATCATGCAATTAGATGAGTTAATGAGCAGTTAATGAGCAGGAAATTGGTTACGAGCGATAGCACCGTTGAACAGAACATTGGGACGAGAATATAACGTCCAAAGAAACCAGCTCGTTAGAATGAGAGCATTAGGTGTGTTATATAATATTGATTTGAATGTGTTAACGTATTTTGATCGGATAACTCTAACGTAATAACTAATGAAACGAAATTAAATTATGATATGGTGACCAACCCCACCCAGCAATGATTTTTATATATGTCCAGTCTAGATTCCGAATTAGGCTAGTGATGTCTGTGAATTGTCTGTGAGTTATTGTCCATACAATAATTTCTGATAAACCATTAGTGTGAGCCAGAATTCAAACTAAGCGTACATGGTAGCAGCCTCGTGTCAAACCACAGCACTATCTAGTACTGTATCATAATAGGACAGGTTTACAATTTAATCGTTGATTATTTTTATGTGTTTCTGTGTATAAGCGTCGATGCGTGTGTGTGTGTGTGTGTGTGTGTGTGTGTGTGTGTGTGTGTGTGTGTGTGTGAGTGTGTGAGTGTGAGTGAACCGGTTTGATCAACCACTCTTTTCAATGATTCATGTTTGTATTGCAATTGATTTCATATTAATTCACAGACAATGGTATCGTAGGAGTTGCAGGAGGAGAGGAGAACCGTTCGTGGCAACTGATGTGTTGTGCAACACTAATTCTAATCACCGCGACATAAGACAAGGACGAACATATAATGC
Source organism: Euproctis similis (assembly GCA_905147225.2). Taxonomy (NCBI): domain Eukaryota; kingdom Metazoa; phylum Arthropoda; class Insecta; order Lepidoptera; family Erebidae; genus Euproctis; species Euproctis similis. The sequence continues at coordinate 21,194,427 of LR990116.1, read as the reverse complement.
GTGAGGTATCCGGTTTACAGTTTGCCTCATTTCCTGAGCAAAAAAGTCGCGATTCGCAGAATGAATCAATTGTGGTTTTAAGTTAAAGATCCAATCGTTATTCAACAAAATTGTGTCAATCTTTCAATCGATAATTATGACACAGTTCCAAAGCGTCATTGTTGTACACGCTGATTGGCACTCGAGACTTCTAAATTGAAAGCGGGATGTTAAGCCACTAGACCATCTACACGGCATATTCCGAGACTGTCAGTCGAGCGCTCCGAGTATTCCTCGTGTAGCATGTACAAGCATGTACAAGTTGTATACACATTGAAATGGGAAAGTTGGGGTCAATGTTCTAAATAGTATAACTATTACGTATCAAGTGAGCGACTAACTTACGTTGTCCATACATTAACATTTATAATTGAATAAATTCATTGATGGTGCGTCGTGAATGCGACACAAAGAGCTGTACGCCTGTGCGCGACCTCCTCGGGCTGCGGACATTCCGCCAGCCCGTGTGTGTGTGTGTGTGCCCCCCGGTTGCGGCTGTACTGCCGCTGCTTTTGTTACAAATACGCAGAATGTAGTGTTGCACCTGCCCCCGAGCCCCCTCACTACTCGCTCGTCAGCGGTTGCGCACAATAACCTCTAAATATATATTTACAACACATTGCATATTTCAAATGTTATTGTAATAGTTTATTATTATTATTGGCAGTTGATGTGAAGGTGTGGCGTCATATTTAATGTTATGAACGTACATTATTATTTATAACTTGATATTTGTAAACTCAAGCGTATTTTATAACAAGTATTTTGTTAAGTTGTGTGTTCTACGTATGAGCCACGTACGGCACATATCACCTACACGTTGACTTTGTCGTTACATTTTTATATATTCAAAGGCATAATTAAATTATTTTTAATGACACCATTTCGTAGGAATAGCGGCATTTGTGTGTTTAATATTTCTATTCTTAATTTGGAATTGCATACAATATTATAAAGTATGTCTTTCGTTTTGTGACGACGAAGCCAGAACTAGAACATGGCATATATCCTCACAAATGTTAGATACTCACTACTATTAGAACTGTGATTAGGACGCCACTGGATCATCAAACAATACCAACACATATAAAATTCCTTTCCAATGAATGTAAAATTCCGAGTTACTGTCAGTACTGTCACTTTATCGGTGAACAATTCAAGGAAGTATTGGTACTGTATCATATATCATGCAATGTGGGAACAATGCCTACGTATTGTTAGCACTAAGTACTTACTTACTCACTTTGACGTTTAGGTACTATGTGTCAGAGGAAATTTGAAAGCTACGCTAATAACTGAGGATAAGCGGAAATCGCCTGCGTGGTATGAGCATGTAATGAGGAGGGACGACATGAGATGTTACACATATTGCTAGAAGAATGACATATCTGAATAATAATGGGACGCGGCACAAAGGTGACTGGACATCTTCACGGGGGATGATAGCATCCCCCGTGAAGATCTTTGAGAGATAATAATGTGTGATAGTTACTCCGTATGCACAGTCACCATAGGACTCAAACAAATGCATAGTTGCCGCTACCTTCACCTTCGTAGATTACAGGTTTACAGAATTGAAAAAATACATAGATAATAGCAGTTGTTTCGCGTGACTTTCTCCGAACCAGTGTTGGTTAACAGATGGAGCGACGGACGCACCGCACGGCCCATTGGCACATTCTGTAAGCACGGATGTACTGTAAGCGGATGCGTCACACAACATGCGCATTACAGAAGATCAGATCACATAGAATCATTATTAAAGAATTTTATCCTATATTATCGACGTCCCGCTATAAAGTATAAGTATCTACTAAACACATTGTAAAGGGTAATTCTGTCATTAATTTTGAATTCATTAGTTGGGACTAGGGTAATCAAATTCACAAATGTATAGTGGCTCTCCACTATACATTACGGTACGACAAATGATGAATTTTTATCCAAAAAAATCGAATCAGACAAGAATGTCGGTAAATGCAGCACTAGTCACGGACAGGACGATACTTGCATGATTCATTTGAATCAATCCAAATAGCTAGTAGCAGATCGTATAGGTCATAGCTTCGTCGTTTCGTGTTAGGTACCCGATCTTCTGGTGTGTCTCCTGCTGTGTGTGATCGTTGCGTGCGTGTCTGCAACTCGCTCTCGGAGAAAGCGACCTTCGCTTCTGCCCCCCGCTCCCCCGGCCCCTGTGCCTCGCCGGCGGCGGCGCGCTCACCCATCACTATTTACATCCACTCTCACTTAACACTCACTGCATTATACATACATACAGACACACCGCTCATTTGCATCGTTATATCACTTGAACCTTGTTATGATCCTCCACAGCCACCAGCTAGTTGCAATGATCATGTGTCGGTGGTATAACGGTTCACAACTCCGATTATAACTACACCTGGGGTACATGTGGTGAATGTTACTGGCTAACAGATGCGCTTGTATTATTGACCAGGGCGTGATGATGCATTATTGTCGGCGGCTAGAACTTCACATGCATGGAGGTGAAGTAACAAAGTATTCTCTTAAATTAAATTGATGAGATGGCGGACAATATGATCGACACCATAAAGCAGTAGAAGACAGCAGCCCTTCTTCACGGGTATTTCAGTTTGTGACGGAGGGAATTAAGTTTAACATGATTTTAACTTACAAAAGACATCAACGCGCAGAGCTGTGACACAGGACTAGAGAGGCACGAGTATGTGTGTATCAGTAAGTGATTGTGTGTCTCACACACAAACACTGTGCAACAATGCAACAAGTAAAGCCATGAGACTCACATCTAGTAAAAAAGTAAAGTAAAAAAAAAGTGATAAATTAATAATCAATTGGATCGTTTACTTTTTATTTAACATCCAATCAAACAGATAGAGGGCAAGACTCGTCACAGTCGAATCGTATCAACATTGTTATAAAGTTATAAATATAATCGTTACAATTAATTATTAGTTAAATATAAAACATTTATACACAGTCGTCTGTCGGTCACATTGTTCGAGATCACTCGAGTCGTTCACACGACAACACTCACTATATTATTATAATTCGTACACAGATACAAATTAATACTGAACAATAAATATTATGTATACACATAGTACAGTACGGTGTCCCTGCTCACGCACTCGGCACTCAGCACACTGTCTCCATGGGTATGCGCGGTGGGGTGGCGGACGGCGGCATGATGGCGGTGGACGAGGTGATGGCGGAAGGCACGGTGATCGCGGGCGGCGCCGGAGTGGTCTGCGTGAGGGACTCGCCACACGAGGGGAGATGGGTGGAGGAGTGGGCGCCTCCCGTCCCGCGCCCCGCACCACCCTCACCACCGCGCCGCCAGCACGCGTGAACGGCACGCTTCAGCGCTGCCCACGCGTGAGGCTGACATCCTACTACGAGGAAGATGAAGACTCCTTGCAGCGCGTTGAGAAGGTCTGTCGCGTACCATACGTAGTCGGGTCCGCCGGCGGCCCACGATATGACATCGGCACCCCACGTCACGCCCATCACCACCACCAGCTTGGCGCAGACTCGGCCCAGTGCAGCCCTGTCAGTCACCGCATTATTACATATTCAATTATCTGCTAGTCATATAAATGAAAGGTTTATAATAATTATAATCTTGGACGTACCGTTCTGAGGTGGACTTGACCTCGTCCCTGCGCCACAATCCGCATGTGAGTTGTCTGGTGGTGGACACAAATAGCGCCAAATTGACGAAAAGAAGCACTCCCACGGGACCAAAGAAGTAGACGAGAATCTCCATGTCACCGTAGAACCAGCAGCGTTGCACCGCGAACTTCGGCCGGAGCAAGTTGGCGGCGGCTGCTGCAGGCAGGTGGTCCAGCAGGGCGGCCACTCCCGCCACCACCAGCGGGCCGCCCCACGCGTACACCATGTACACGCGCAGCCGCCACGCTTCCTGGCCACGCTCCAGGCTCGTCGGACGGAAGTCCCTGCGGCAACAGATATATATCCATATAAAGACTAATGTCCCGAACGCTCTCGCATTGTCCATGACTCATCATTATTTAATTTTCAACTTTTATCTGTGACGTCAGGAGCAGGGATAATACATTATCAAGCAATCCAATGCCAGTTTTGTAATATTTGTAGGAGATAAAAATATTTTGCAGTGGACATAGCATTCACAATACATAAAAAGATGTAGAACGGATCCTTTAGAAGTAGTATGTGCTGGTGTTGAACCTGACGACCCGAATCACTAGGATAGGTGCTGAAAGAGCACCGAAAAAACAGCCAACGATTAGCACAAATTAGGAGGAGAGAAGAGGAGACTAAGAAAAATTAGAGACCAACATCATCTATTGTTGCAGTTTACTTCTGGGGGGTGAAAACCACCAACAAAAACAGATAGTTGACGTCAGACAGAAGGCCGGTCATTCTTAATAAAACCACAACCGAAACTTTGATATGGATGGTCCGACCCCACTTAGAGTGAGATGAGCAGTAAATTATTACTGGAGTATTATTTCCACATCTAAAAACCAATTATAGTGAAAAACATAAACAGTAGAAGTAGGGAACGAGAACGAGTGAGTTGTTGAGCTGGCATGTTTATGGCCAAAGATTTGGCATTCATCTTGTTCTCAAATAAAATTACTGTGAAAGTCTAGTCTGAATCAACATACATATATACAGATATTTGAAATTGGTACTTGAACAATACTCTCAGACGAGACTCGAACCCGCATCCGCTATGAAATATCTGAACCTTAAGGTTGGACAACGGTCGTTCTCTCATTCAATGAGTTTTCTATAAACATTTTGGTCAAGTTACATTTCGTTAAAAAGTCCATGCACTTATCTAGTGAAGCGTTAAAAGTCACTTGAGCGTGACAAATAATAATACGAACAGATTACCGATAGAAAAATAGTGTAATAACTATTAAAAATGAGTTCGGCGCGCAACGGTCCGGTGATGTCTAGATATATATGTGTCTTAGATTTATGCGAGTTGTAACTGGCTTGTCGCCTCATTATCCGCTTCACAAAAATGACTTTTTAAGTTCTGTGTGATGTGTCAATAAGTTACACAGTAGCACCCGAGGTATACCTCGCTGCATAGGTTTCAGGGTGTAATTAACGTAATTATTAATTATTATTAATTGTATATATATATGTAATTAATTTATTAAATATTGTTTAAATAAAAAATATTAATTACAAAAAAATCTACCTACATTTTTAGTAAGTAAAGGGCAAAGACCTTTTTTACTGTATGGGAGCCCCCTTAATTATTTATATGATTTTATTTTTTTCCATTTAAAGAGAACATGAAACTAAATATTCTGTAAACAATCAAAGCTCTACATGTTACCGGTATTAATATCGAGCAAAATAGATAAATAATCACGTTTGGCCCCTTCATTATTACTTTAGTTTTAGTATGTTGTTGTTATAGCAGCAATAGAAATACATCGAATGTTAAAGTTTCAACTGTTTAACTATCACTGTTCTTGAGATACAGCCTGGTGATACACCGACAGACGGACGGACCAGGAAGTCTCATTAATAGGGTCTCGTTTTGAGTAAAAATCGTCACTGACAGACACGTTGGGGGATTTAAGGTAGACTAACTCGTAAAAGACTTTACAGTTTTATTTAAGTATCTTCATGCCTAGTGACGGCCACTGTTTAAATGACTCCATAAATATTTACAGCCTAAACCGTCGAAATTAGCTAAAACATAAAGTTCTTGCGAGACTAACCATTAACTGAAAAATAACTGGAATGCAAGAAATAAAATAAATAATAGTTTAAAAAAACTAAAAAACACGCTTTTTATAGAAAACCGAACTAAAAAATAGAAAAATAAAAAAAAATATTTTATTTAAAAAAAGCGTGGGGTGCTTTTTAGATATTAACAAAATGATAATCACTCTACTCATATCTGTCAATAAAATATTTATAACTATTGACACCATGCACCCCACGCTTTTTTTAAAATAAAATATTTTTTTTTATTTTTCTATTTTTTAGTTCGGTTTTCTATAAAAAGCGTGTTTTTTAGTTTTTTTAAACTATTATTTATTTTCTATTTTTTAGTTCGGTTTTCTAGTCTAGAACTTTCATAGTTCACAAATCGCACCATCTAGTGGCAATCACCGGAAACTAAAAAAGAAGTCGGTTACAAACAAACATACAAACATACAAACCTACAAACATACAAACCTACAAACAAACATACAGGTGAAGCTAATAAAAAGCTAATAATAATATTGTTATTTGATAGTTCCAGTACTTAAAACCATGACAATAAGCCTCAACTAATATTCCTCGGTGTTAAGACACTAGGCGACATAACAGATTAGTCCACAACTAATAGAGACGTATACATACATAATTGTAGCACGACCACCGATCGCTAGCCATAAGTTTTCGCTAATTGGCTTATTAAATAGCCATTGGATTTTTAGATTTTTTGAAATTTTTAGGTTTTACCTACTACATGGAGATCAAAATAAATATAAATATATATATAAATCAAATTCGAATATCTGTTTGTAACATTATAATAACTGCCTTCTACTACATTCATATTAACTTTTTATTTTATAATTTTTATCTGTTTGTCTGTTCCGGATAATCTTTGAAACGGTTGGAATTTTGACGGGACTTTTATTGAAAAATAGCTGGTATAATAAGAAGTAACGTAGACTATTTTTTTTAGAACTAATATTGTGTTTAATGCTTCCGAGAAGAAACAGAGTTCGCCAAGTCAGCTAGTTAATAAATAAATCAAACTGTGACCTACGTTTTAATTCGCGTCTTCTATAAAATAATATCCAATATTAATGTAAACTGAATAAGTAAATGTCCTAAAAAGTTGTGTTGTGTTTGTATGTGAAGCATGTTTGTATCAAGTAGTATGTTCACAGGATCCACAAATATAACAAACGCAATTAACTGACATGTTAATTGCGTTTGTACCTCCATACTTGGTACTGCATGAACACTCTTGGATGAAAATTCACTCACCTGAAAGTCCACCAGATGTTAAAGCACATAGTGTTCAGCCAGAAGAACGCGGAGAGGAACAGGAAATGCATGCAGATGGCGAGTGCGCGACACAGCGGCGGCGGTATCTGGTCCGCAGCCAGCTGAGTCACAGCGAGGAGCACGTCTCCCAGCATCAGAGCTGCCACATAGTGCGTCTGGCAACGCCAATGCAGCGCATGGTGCGCTGCTGGCAACGCGAAACCTGCGGCCAGTGTCGCTGCCAAGAACAATGCGCCAACAGCCAGTCCAGCACCGTACAGCGCGTGCCGACTCGAGTGAGGAGCAGGACGCAAGGAACGCGCTGCTGCCTCACACGCTACTACTCGAGCACCACCCGACACGAGCTCGCTACTGGTGCCCACCACCTCGGCGCACCACGCACCGGCAGCGAGGCGTTCCACGCCACCACCTGCCGTCTTCAGCGAGAGAGCGCCATCGGCATCAAGCTTCGCGTTGCTCAACGCGCCCGCCACAGCATAGCGGGACCCCTCTGGGCACACGGGCCATCCTGCTCTCACATCACTATTGTTGGCCAACTCGCGCAACTCATTGAGCGCTATTAACCCCCGTACTGGGTCCTTTACGCAGCTCTGACCGTCAAAGGTTCGTCCTCCAGCGCAACACTTGGTAGGTTCGGGAGCCCACGTCACATCTTCGGCGCAGACGAGCGCTGCTGCCACATCTGCACAGTATCTATCTGGAGGTAACGCTGCAGCGGCCCCGCGAAGAAGTAGCGAACCATTGTTGGCGAGCAAGGCGTACGAAGCGGCGTGTTCTGGCAGCACGCGCAGACGCTCGCACTGGGGCAGGACGCCTTCAACCACGCGCCAGTGTCCAGGCATGCGGTCTATAAACCCACCGCGGGCAGGTGCATATATACGCGGGGACCAGACACCGGCCGCCTCTACTGTCACACACGCATTCGCAGCTTCAGTAGCGGACAGCTCGAGCGTGAGCAATGTCTCCCGCGCTAACTCCTGCTTGCCGGGGCAGCATCGCGCCACGGAGAGAAGCGCGGGCTTGACACCACCAACGCTGCCCCCTCCGCCGGCCCATAGAGCGCTGCTTACTATGATAACGAAACTGATGGTCACCATCTCACAAAGTGAACTAACCGCCCGGACAAGTATTCATCACTACCGCACACCACGTACACAAAACATTACTCACTTTCCACTGGCACTCGAATGTCGATTGTTTAAACTGCGTTAAACTATCCTGATTACCAAAATCACATAATGAACGAGTTATAAAGAAACACGGCGATGCGATATTAAGCACGTGCTAAATGTTCCGGGAGCGAGTTCACGCGACCTCGCGCGCCGAAAGCTATCGCAAGACTGGCGAGAGTGGCGACTGGCGAGCGCCGAGCGGCGGCCGGCGGCAGTGGCGCAGCGCGGCGGCGGCCCCGGCCCGGCCCCGGCCCGCTCGCTGTCCACCGCCACGTTCTGCTGCAGGCAGCCCCCACCACAGCCTCACATACAACAGAGCCTAGTGCACTCACTGCCTCACTGGTCCGACAGTGGTGAGTAGCGCGGGTCCTCCACACACCCATGCATCCATCTCTACTCAAGGGCCTGCACTAGTTCGTATAGTTACCACTTATACTGTCACAAGGTATTGTTATTGTCAATCGATTAATTATACTTAATAACATGAATATGTTACATCTGTCGTCATTTAACACAACCTTTGAGTAAGCTAGGGACTAGATGGCGCTGTGTGAATTATTATTACTAAGTTTGATTCCATCATGTTGACTATCAGTATCGTTGCTGGCAAGCTCTTACACCATACTTTAATTAACGTTCTTACGAATAATTACTTCGTCGGTAAATTTATAATTCAGTAGCTATTTTTAAGTAGCCTAAGCTACTCCTTATTACATCAACTACCTGCCGTATAAAGTTCCGTCAAAATGGGTCCAGCCATTTCAGAGATTACTCGAAACAAACAGACAGACAGGCTGAAATGAAAAAAATATTATTTTGGTGTATGCACAGTGTACACGTATACATGTATATATAATCATAAATGTAGCAATTATTTTAAAATACGAACAGATATTAAATTTGATTTATATAAGTATGTATAGATTAGATTGTCCGATTTTGAAAATAGGCGCATAAGAGCTTTGTGTGAGTTTTAGGCTAACAATAAAAGTAAAATGATTATTAACTTACGGCTAATAACAGATGTGACCCTGCAGGTCTGTTAGTGGCACGAGTGTGGCACATAGCAAAAGATTCCTGCGACAGAATAAAGAAACACATTCCAATAACAAATGTGCGCATCGTCCTCCCATCATGTAACTAAGCGTTATTACCGTGAGACGAGAACATTTCAGGATACCGACACTTGTGATTACTGCTCCGCCGGCGACTCTAGATATATACTCGTATCTTTAAAATAGCCTTTCTTAGAAGAACGCCTATGTAATTCTTGGTGATCTAGTGGTTCAAATCTCCACTTCTTTTAAGGCACGAAAACGAATTTAAATGAAACTGAACTCACAATGACATTATTAGGTACTTCCCAAATCCACTATGTACCTACTACACTATCTACCTACTACACTATGTACCTACTACACTATGTACCTACTACACTATGTATACTAATGGTTGTGAATGTTAAGTAAAATAGTTAAAAATATATTAAATGTAAACCCAATGAGAACAGGCGTCATATTGCAAGTGGCTTACCGCTACTTAGCCGCTGTGCTACTAAAAGGCGTGATAACATATAAATATTGACAGCATCATATGGCAGATGTTATAAAATTTTCCGTAATCTTTAAACGCAAGTGGTTATTTTCACGATCAAACTGACTGCGTGCTGTTGGCGGGTGACGTCAGGAGCCGAACAAAACGAGCTCGTACCTAACTAGGCAAACCAAGGAATTCATATTTTTATGTATCTTACTTAAACAGGGTGCTACGATGATTCGGACATGTAGAAAAAAATACACGATGCAAGCTTTACTAAGCACATATACAATGCAAAAGTAAGAGTAAAAAAAGACGGCTTATTGCTTGTAAAACATGTCATATTCGGACCCAAAATCTTCAAAATAGAAGTTATTAGTCTATCGAAACAACAAATGTAGATAAATCTACACAAATAATTATATGTAAATGTATATCTTTATTCGGTGTATTTATTTTTACTTTCAAACCCTTCGTGTTTATTTGCAATTATGAGAGACTGTGAATCTCCAGAGGGTAAGCAGACTTGCTTACGTACCAAGTAATCAAGGTCTGAAATTACGCACGTACTGGTGACTGCTCGCCAGCAACTCATCAATACGCAAGAACTGTGAACTTAATACATCGCCATCTACTTAGTATTCAATTTCAAGCTGGTACTAAGAGCAGGTATCTAATAGTACATACATACAGTCAAGCGAATTAGCACATTGACTTTTATTTACAACGTTCTGAGTTGGAATCCTGGCACATATTAATAATTTTTCAAATGAATTCTTCTTAGTTATGTGTGTCGAAGACTGGCTCACAAGACATCTGGCACTTGAACCGCCAGGTGAACAATAATTCACTTGGCGACATTAACAAACAGTGCCTACACACTCGAGGAATATGCGTGCTTCGAGACAAAACTTCGTCATCTTCACTTATATTACGAGTGTTCCACGACCCCGTCGCTATATATATAAACATAGAGTATGCACTGAACCTCAAGTCACCGCGCGACACCAAACCGGTGAACTGAGTCGACCGACTCCATTAACAACTAACTTTCTATTTAATCAAAGCCAACAAATTCTTTGTACCTTTCAGTCATGTCGGGTGAACTGCTACACTTCCGGTATAGTTGAGCACCACTCTCGTTTTTTGTTAAACTTTTTCTATGACAACTGAAAACTACTATTGTCATCTCATTTCAAATAAACTCGATTAGTACTAAAAACCTTGAATATGTTATTGGGACATTTTTATTTTTATTGCTTGACAGCTTAAAAGACCGTAGTGTAGACAGTGATAGAGCCAAGCAGTTCGCTGCATGAATGGGCCGGCTCGGCCGGTGAAATACCACAACCTCTCAGAAGATCGACGTAAAGTGGCTCATGCCGCTTTTTATTCGGTGAGAGAGATACCCTTTCCCCATCCTTTCCTTTCCCCTATCCCTTAAAGGTCGGCAACGCAACAGTAACACTATATGTGTTGCTGTGTGCTGGTGTCCATGGGCGGCGTTGGTTGCTTACCTTCAAGTGACACGCCTGCTCGTTTGCCCTCCTATCCCGTAAAAAATATCAAAGTTGTCAATTAGATATATTTTATGCCATACTTATTTTGTTGAAGTAGAACTTCTTCTTCTTCATAATCACCTACAAGGTTTCTGTATTTGTGCCGCTTGCTACTGAAGCAGCAGCAGCACCGGCCACCCTTACCGTTCTTGAAAGTTGTGATGGCACAAGGGTACTTAACGCCTCACATCTAAGGTCTACCCATCTTCTAAGTAAAAAGAGACATCCCGTCCGGTACATTGATATTACGAATATAATAAACTCAATTATTTTTATTTTGCAAAGTATGTTAGTGTGTTTGTTCGGGTGAATCTTATAACTCAATTTTGAAGTAGATAAACTTCAACCAAAACCAAATAGAACTAAAATGTTGTATACACACTAAGTTTGGATGATAATATTAATAGTGGTAGAACCACGAAGATCGCTGCATGAATGTGCACAATGGCTTGACCGGTGAAATACCACGAGCTCTCATCCTGATATATTTTTAATATGGGCAATGGTGGGTTGCAATATTGTGGAATATAAATATTTTATTGCATTTCTGCAAATTTTCACACAATATCATAGGAATTAAAAAAAAAACTTGCTTTAAGTTCTAAATAAACGGGTGAATGCGAAACATTTGAAATATATAGAGAGGCATAACATGACATAACTTCACGCCATTGTTACCCGAAGGTGTAGGCAGCGGATGTTAAGCCTCGTCTCACCGTTATGTTTACGTCCCAAATGGAATAGGTGGCGAACCTATTGCCATACCGGACACAAAGTTTTCAGTCATCGGTATTTATCACACATAACTTTTCGAAAAGTCATTGGTGTGAGCCAGTGTCGGGATTCGAACCACGACCTCTGGATTCAGAAACCGTGTACTCGACCACCGAGACTTATCAGAGTATATAGAGTGACAGTTCTCATATTATTTAACGTAATGTAAGTTCTAACTGAAATGAGCCGTGAGTGAACAGAGTATCAGATAAGTGAATTTAGATTAAGCCGAGATTCATAATCGTACCTATTGTGCGGTATCTCCTTTATTAAGTTAATTAAGATCTAATTAGGAAACTACAATTTAATTAAATATGTATTATTGACAAAATAATAAGACATTGATCAAAATTAATATTATTATAATTAATTGGCATTACAATTATAAGAAATATATAATTTATTTACATAAATATAGGAGTTCTTGTTAGTTTCGTCCTCTCACAATTTCGCAAAATTTCTTGTGATGTGACGAAATTGAAACGTGGAGAAATAAGTCGATTCACACAATTTCGACACAGATTTGTCATGTTTTATACACTCACTCATTCTTTATACGTTGATCTTAGTAGGGACAATACCGGACAGCGTGTCCTTGCGCGCGACCTCTAACGTATACGTAACCTTATTGCATGGTGCAGCGTGTAGTACAGCCTTTATAAATACACAAAAAGACATACGCCGTAACCGAAATGTAGACAGAAAATAACAATACAGATGTAGTACAGCATATTATTTATCGGTCACAATTTATTAGCGACAACAGAACTGGCATTTTAGACGATAATATAACATAATTAATCATTGTTTCGTTCGCAGTTTATAATCTAAAAGTGTAAAAAAACTTTAAAAAAAAGTTAAACCGACTTCTAGAAACGTAAACTCATTATTGAAGTCGGTGTAACACAATAGAGTGCTTTACCTAGGATGGCACCGACTCCAAAAATAAGTGACATTTGTAAATATTTTAATAGTTAAAGACGACTTTAAAGTATACCCAATGTGGGTATACAAATTAGTAAATTATGTTATTTATCGCTTTTTTAACCGACTTCAAAAAAAGGAGGAGGTTCTCAATTCGTCTGTATGTATATTTTTTTTTGTGTGTTCACCGATATTTTCGTCAATTATGGACGGATTTCAAATTTTTTTTTTGGTCGAATGTGTTTACTTTCGAGATAATCCAGTTTTTACCAGGTCAGGATCTGATAATGGAAACCAGGAGAAATCGAAGGCAACCTTCGAAAATTGTATGCGAGTACGGTATTTTTGTTACGTAATAGAGATGTCTTAGGGATATTCTTTATGGTGTCAACATTTGATGCTGCTGTGCTGATGAAGAAGCCACGGAACTCCTCAATGGTTAGGAGTTGGGAGACAGTACCGCAGTTAGTCGATGGAAACTGTTTAGTGGTGTATAGGACGAACGTGTTGGCTGGGAGATAAGCTTAAATCCATATCTGATACTGCTGTGCTGATGATAGCTACGGAACTCTTAAACGGTTAGGAGTTAGGACACAACACAGTAAAAATGTGCTGTTTTTTCTGCAATACTTTCAAGGCTACGATTGGTCTGCATTCGGGCTGCAGTGTTATTGTCTTCCCAGGATAATAACAAAAATATAAATAATTAACAAGTATTATCACACTCGGAGTCTATAATAGTAAAAGCTATATTATAATAGTAAAAGATTACTTCATAAAAGTATTACGTTATGACTACGTTACACTGAGTACGTACGAGGTGGCGCGCTCCGGTAGCACACGGACTCGCTTGCAGTGCGGCAGTACGCCCGCCACCACGCGCCAGTGGGCAGGTAGATGGTTCACGAACACTCCGCAGCTCGGTGTACAGGCGTGGAGACCACCTGAGAGACGGGTCAGCTGTCACACACGCATTGGCAGCTTCAGTTGCTGACACCTCGTGCATAAGCAGAGTGTCGCGTGCCAGCTCCTGCGCACCAGAGCAGCAGAGAGTCACGGTAACACGCGGGTGCTGGACATAGCTGCCCCCACTACAAGCAAGCCAAGCGCTGCTTACCACGACGACGTAAGTGAGGACGGTCATCTCGCTTAATTCACCAACCACCACCAAGTTTCCACACTTGTCACTCATACCTACACTGATACATCCACTAGCAATACAATTGAATTGTTGTTACATATGTATGAGGGGTGTATGTTGTGGAACACTTGTCCAGGAGGCGGCGCGACCTCACACATCTGGACGCCTAGAGACGCCTGAAGTTTTCGCAAGACTGGCGGCGTTTGAAATTATCTAATCTGATCCAGACTAAAATGTATTGTAATATCGTGGTACGTTTAGAAGTAGTTGGCAGCAAACAGATCGCTCTCTCGCTCAGGGCCGCTCCAAGTGGAGTGGAGTGAGTGACGACAGGCGCGTGATAGCAGCTCCTGACTACATAAACCTGACCGGTTTATATAGTACCTAAGTACACAGTCGGTCAGTTCACCTGATGGTATTTCAAGTTGGTGCTCCAACTAAATGTTAAGATGCTTGCTTCCTTTACGATAGTTTTGTTTGTGCTAGTTATATAAGGAAAGAAAAAAAGGCGAATATTACATGCAGTGTAACGGTGCGCGCTGTGCGGTGTACTTCATAGGCATAATAAGCCGCAGTATATAATAATGTATCCGTATGTGCTTCGGTGATGACGCCTCAACGAGTGAAATATATTTATGACACGTTATATCATCCACCGCATGTTGACCGACTGTAAACAAAACAAGTTACAGAAGGTACTCTCACCTCACAGTGAGTCATGCGCTCGCTCCTCGCGAATGTAGCGTGCGTCCTTGCGCGCGACCCCGACCCCGACCTCGCCATACTTGCTGAATATAAAACACAACTAAGACATACATCATTCAACAATTATGAAATTCTAAGAGTTTTGAAATTATCGGTAATAGTGCAAGACAAAATTACTTAAAATAACAATTAAATCGCCTACACGTACCACAAAACTTTAAGCGGACGAAAACAGTACCGGCAACGGACCACGGTGTTCATGGATGGTGAGTAGTTGCTTACCATCAGGTGACCTAGTTGCTCGTTTGCTCTCCATCCCATAAAAATTTTAGGTATATTGTATTAAGTAGATAAATTAATAGTCAAATTATTTATCGCTTTTAAGTTATGGTAGGTACTGTTTTCATTTACTTAAAGATTTTGTGGTTAACGTTACTAGAAGTAGGTTTAACTTTTTTTTAAGTAATTTTTTCACGAGTTTTAGTAAAATTAATGAGTAGTGAACTTCAATAGAAGTTAGTTCATTTACATGGCTTTCAGTTTAGTGAATATATTATCACTTGTTGCAAGTCCGGTTGTGAAATGGTTGATATTTTTAGGGAGCTATAATTGTTATTAATAAGTACTTAGATAAAAGAGTTTGTTAATACTAGTTAAGTATTTATATTTTTGTTATTATCACGAGTAGACAATAACACTGCAGCCCGAATGAAGACCAATCGTAGCCTTTAACCGTTTAAGAGTTCCGTAGCTTCATCATCAGCACAGCAGTATCAGTAAAAAAAATACATTACAAAACATCATCCACCACCAACACAGTTTTCGCATATAAGAAGCTTAATAAGCGCTTGTCACCTAAGAAAGCAACCACAAAGAATTTAAAATACAGAGTTCCAGCCAAAACAAACTAGCAATAAAAGTAAAATTAAAACTAACAGAAAACAACATCTTATAAAATAAACAACTTCATCATAAGTCGATAACACATTTATCATTATCAAAATATAATCAGAAACTACAGGAACGATCTACCCATGCTAAGTGCCTCCACACATCCATCGCTTAGTAAGTATATTTCTTAAGGAATCAGGCGACGATGTAAACAGATCTAGATCGGGCAAGTCTGCAGTTAATAATTTTAGCGCTAAAGGACATCTCACAAAGTATGAATTTTGTCTATAGTTGGTTACGCATCGAGGAACAAAAAAACGTCAAATCTTCTTCTAGTAGACAATTTCGGCACTTTTATACCTATTTTATACAGTAATTCAGGACAGTCAACTTTAGAATTTAGTAGCTTAGAGTAGAAAATTAAATCAGCAATTTGACGCCGAGTTTTTAGGGGAAGTATATGATGCCTTCGACATCTACTCTCGTAATCGTCAATGGGGAAAGTCTGAGCGTTATCCTATTTAGACCCTGTATGGAGTCTGGTTGCGCCGGTTGTGGGGAGCTTCCGCCTTTAGATGGGGTAGGGCTTGCTGAGAGCCTACACTTCGGGCAACACCAAATCTCTCTTCTGCTTCCCAGTCTTCGGTAGCCAACTTCCGATATCCCGGAACACTGGTAATCATATTGGTTCTTGCAGATAGTGCATGTAGGGCCGTCGGTATGTTCATCACCACAACTTGCGCAGTTAAACATTATTTCAGCAATAAAAAAAAATACGTATAGAAATTGAGAGAAACAACAAAAAAAAAACTTTGAGAATCCTTGAATCCGCTCAAATAAGTAACAGGCGTGCGTTGACTATGAGTGTCTAATGACGAATGATATGGAATGATGAAATGATGGAATGATGATGAATGAATGATATGGATTTAAGGTTATCTCCCAGCCAACACGTTAGTCCTATACACCACTAAACGGTTTCCATCGACTAACTGCGGTACTGTCGCCCAACTCCTTACCATTAAGGAGCTCTGTGGCTTCTTCATCAGCACAGCATCATCAGACTTATATTCAAGTATACCTCACAAGTAACACGTTAGCCCTACATATTACCAAGTAGTTTCTATGGAAAAATTGCAGTGCTGTCTGCAAACTCCTAACCGTTGAGCAGTTCGGTGGCTTCTTCATCAGCACAGCAGCATCAGATCTTGACACCAGAAAGAATATCCGTAAGACGTACAAAACGTACGTAACAAACCTACGTAACAAAAACACCATACCCGCATACAATTTTCAGAGGCTGCCTTCGATTTCTCCTGGTTTCCATCATCAGATCTTGATCTGGTGAAAATGGGACCATCTCGAAAGTAAACGCTATCTATCAAAAAAAAATTTTGAAATCCGTCCCTATTTGACAAAAAATATCGGTGAACAGGAAAAAAAAAAATTATACATACAGACGAATCGAATACCTCCTCCTTTTATCGAAGTCGGTTAAAAATAAACACACAGAATTACAGACTAATCGAGAACCTCCTCCTTTTTCGGAGTCGGTTAAAATACTTTATTCCAATATTGCTCTTATGAGATACTGTAACTACGTATTAGAACCACCACAAGGAAACAAAATATCCTGTTATGTGAGTAGAGAGTGAAGTTGACAGAAAATGTTCTAAGAAAGGCCAACGTAAACCCGGAACTATGTTGGCTAGTTATCGTTGTGAACGAACAGACGAACGATATGAGCGGTGCTGATGACATCACATCCTGTACTGTTATGAACACACTGACTGACAGATATTTATTTATGTATGGTGTTCTTAGTAAAAGAGAAAAAACGAAAGGTAAATATTAAAATACCTCAACTGAACTACTGAAACAAGCCGCAAAGCAGTAAAGATGCAGAAGTTAGCGGGTTCGATGCACGGCATGATAAATATAATAATTCGTTCGACCGTTTCATGTATACACTCAACGCACGGCCACTTTTCTGTCACCCATTGATGTTTTATACACATTTTTTTTAAGGGAGCGGAGGGCAAACGAGCAGGCGTCTCATCTGATGATAAGCAACCAGCCCCGCCCGTGGACATCTGCAATACATATAGTGTTACATTTGCGTTGCCCACCATTAAGGGAGTAGGATCGGAAGGAGGATGTGCCTTCGGGTATCTCTCTCATCGAACGAACCGCGGCATGGGCCACTTTACGTCGCTCTTCTGAGAGGTCGTGGTATTTCACCGGTCGAACCGGCCCATTTATGCAGCGAACTGCTTGGCTCTACCACTACTATAATTTGGGAAGGAATCCAGAAAAGTTATAATGTTCGCATGTATAGCCTAGATCTTTTGATTAGAAACAGGAGTGCTAAATCACCAAACCATTAACACGATCGAGGCGAACATCAAAAATATTAAATGTGCGGTGAGCAGTGACGCGATACACACACATCGGATTATACAATATACGTTCAAGCCCGGAGGGTATAGGCAGCGTTTACTCGCATCTGACAGCATCTATAGTAATTCGATAACCTACAAATTCGTACCATAATCCCCGAGACGTCTCTCACGACACAGACCTACTTTATGACAATATCAAATTTACCATTCCTATATCACATTAAAAGCTACTTTGTGCACAAAATTCTCGCTCGAATATGAACGTAATAAATAAAATATTCGTCAAGTTTAATTTATTTTCCTTTCGTCTCAGTATGAGGTATACCTATATATACGTGTTTACTGTAGGCTGCTCCTGGTCTCGGAGGCGACACGAAGCGGTGACCTCCTGGAACTAATAAAACCAACAGACAAGACCGACCAACAAATTAGAACATTTCTAAGAAACTCACAGTTTTTTTTACGACTTTAATTTTGTTCATCAAATTTTTAACGACATATTTACTTGTGGTCGAAGGAGCAGCTGTTTGGACACGCTGTGCTATCTAAGTCTGTTTATAATTTATCTCAACAGTAAAGACAAGTGACTTATTATGTATCCACGACGTATGTATGTTTTGACGAAAAAAGTTGCAAGTCCTGCCTGCAATAGCTTCGGATGTTAAGTGACTGGAGGTATAATCAATATTATTTATTATTGTAAATGCGAAGTAGCAGCACATCCTCGTAGATGGCGTCTCAATGTCGTATGCGAAGGCTTTTACATTCATAGAGGTATCCGGAAGAGAGACAACGTAGAATACTAACACCGAGACATGCGACAAATGCCAAGTGCTGAGACAAGACAATAATATTGACGGGCCTCGTGGCGCATTGGTAAAACTACCGGCTGCAGCACTGAGGTCGGGGGTTCGATCCCCACCCGAGCACAAATATTTGTGACAAACAGGAATATTTGTGCGGCGTCTGGGTGTTTTTCTATGTATTATAAGTATGTATTTACAAAAGAAAAGTTTATATGTTATATAGTCTCGGTGGCGCAGTGGGAGAGCGCATGGCCTCTGATCCAGAGGTCCGGGGTTCGATTCCAGACACTGGCTCACACCAATGACTTTTCGAAATTGTTTTCGGAAGTTATGTGTGATAAATACCGATGACTGACAAACTTTGTGCCCGGTATGGCAATAGGTTCGCCACCTATTCCATTTGGGACGTAAACATAACGGCGAGACGAGGCTTAACAGCCGCTGCCTACACCTTCGGGTAACAAAAGGCGTGAAGTTATGTTATGTAAGTTTATATGTATTAGTATCCGTTATCAAATACCCATAGCACAAGCATTTAGTTGCTTAGTTTGGAACTGGAGGGCGCTGTGTGATTTGTGTCCAAGATATTAGATATTGTTATTATATAATTGCAACAACAATACTTTATAAAGTTTATTTTAAAAAAATTGTTAACTTTCTAAGTCTCGGTGGTCCAGCGCTCGAGCACACGGGTTCTGATCCAGAGGTCGCGGGTTCGAATACTGACACTGGCTCACACCAATGACTGTTCGGAAGTTATGTGTGATTAATATCGATTACTGAAAACTTTGTGCCTGGTATGGCAATAGGTTCGCCACCTATTCCATTTGGGACGTAAACATAACGGCGAGACGAGGCTTAACAGCCGCTGCCTACACCTCCGGGTAACAAAGGCGAATAGTTATGTATGTGTGTATGTTAACTTTCTACAGCAATAGTTACATATTATTACTTAAGATATCTGCCAGTGAAGGATCGTTAAAATCCATCTGGTCTAGTCGTTTCAGAGATTAGCTTCAGCAAACAAACAGACAGATATTAATAAAAATAGTTTGGGTATATTATTACAAACTCTGTATACTTCCATAATAATATGCATTAGGAAAAGAGACTGATCGATGATTAGCAAAATTGTAATGATGGCGATATGTCGCAATAGATTTCATCATCTGTAACATTTGGGAATAGAATATTTTAAACTGATTTAAACAGTGGTAGAGCGAAGCAGGTAGCCGCATGAATGGGTGGGCTCGAACGGTGAAATACCAGGACCTGTCAGAAGATCGACCTAAAGTGGCTCATGCCGCGTTTCGTTCGATGAGAGAGGTACCTGGAGGCCTACTCCTCTTCACTATCCTTTCCTATCCTACTCTCTTAATGTCGCAACGGTAACATTATATGTGTCCATGGGCAGCGCTGGTTGCTTACCATCACGTGACACCCTACTCATTTGCTCTCCTGTCCCATAAAAAACTGGTTATTGCACTAAATGAGACAGAACCAAAGTAGATGGCGCTGTACAACAAACTTTCACAAGTCATTAACTGTTGACTGAAGCAACGTTACATGAAGAGGCGCGGACGAAATTAATACAATTTGGCGAAAATATTCGCGTTGACGTCAGACTCCAATCGGTTTATAAATAATACGCCAAAAGTGTCGGCATTTAGTGAACGAAAATATGAAAGGCAACAAGAACGCGTCGCCCGCTCGTGATAATGAAGCCATTAAATGATTTGGAGCGAACAGAGTGCGTTGTTCAGGAACATTGTTCAGTGCACACGATCAACCCGCTCAGGACAGAGTTGAATGTACTCGCCTTCTTCACTAGACGTGTAGCTCTAACAATCATATCGTTGGTGTTGGGTTGGAGTACCTATTGCTAAATTAATTGCGTTAAAAGATAATAAACAATATAATGTCGCACTGTTGGACAAATACTCGAAAATGTGTAGTAGGTACTAGTTGTTGTCCTCGGCTTTATCTCAAAAGTCAGAATAAAAATCATCATCACATCATGTTTATCTTTTCTTTTTATCTTGCTGTTTTTGATCGTTATTAGTTATTACATTACTTTTTATATAAAATCTAGCTGACCCGGCGAACTTTGTTCAGCATCAAAAGTAATAAATTAGTAAATTTTTGATATCATGAGGTTCAATTTGTGCTATTTATCGTATTTAACGGATTTTTTTGTAGACCTTTTGGAGGTGTCTAGTAATGTAGAACATCGTTTTGACATATCACTTAGGGTTCAGCCAGTGTTTGCAATTAAAGTGCTAAATCTCGAACATTATCATTTTTTTCTCTACAACATCATATATGAATTATAAATTAAAACCACCCTGATGACACCCTCTAACTATTAAAATAACCGCATCAAAATCAGTTGCGTAGTTTTAAAGATATAAGCATATAAGTGGACAGACAGCGGGAAGTGACTTTGTTATATACTATGTAATGATATTGAATAGCTATAGATGCTATCTTCGGTAATAAGTATGAGAGCAAATAGGTCTCCGGATGTAACAGCCGAGTGTCGGAGTTCTGTTGCGAGCGGTTCACCTTCATTAAAATTATCTACAGTCAATAATTATAAATGATCGACGGAACATATCTACTCACATCCTCAATTATGAACAGTTGCTTCTTCAAAGTAACGAGTTGCTCGCAGTTAACTGAGTCGAGATAGTTAGTTGAAGGAAGCTGACGAGTGTACCGAGTGTCGCGAGTGTCAGCTCACAGAGCGACACTGACATCACTCTCGAATTGGTAATTAACTGAAATGTTTATACTGGAATGTCATTATCGATAAATATTTCAAATGTGAACCAATAAAAATATAATGTATCAGAGTATTGGCATATATTCCTACTTGTCTACCTATGACATAGTCAAAGTCAAAGTCAAAATAACTTTATTTTTATAGGTCTTCACAGACACTTAAAAATAGTCAACAAGTACAGATAACATATTATTTAAAATTAGATACAAACACGAACGCTTGTGGAAAGTGCCTACGTGGAACAAAAAAAGACATGGACGCAATCGCCACGAGCGGCCCGATTCCGAGTGTAGGGGCTATCATGAGACGAATCGGGCAAAAAAACTCATGTGCCAAATACTCTTTTCAAACCATTTGAAGTAAATAACAATATTATTATAACTACTGAAAACAAAGCAGTAGGTTAGTGAATAAAAGGTATAGTAAACAGAATACTCGACAATCACAATTAAGATCGAACCAAATTAAAATCAACGTCCTACATGTTAACTAAGAAATTCTATGCGATCACAGTATTCGAGCACAACTGACGCGACATCTTTTAATTAGAGTGGTAACGTTGTGCAACAATTGTGGCGAATAATAAAATTTAAGTATCACATATTGAACACAATATCAAGGCAAATTTACAATTAAAAAGCTATCAAAAATTATGACAATTCGCCTCCATTCCGAATAGCTATATCTACGGACAGACACAAATTGACTGTATTAGTACTACAGTCAATTTGTGTGTGTCGGCGCACAGACCGGTCAGTACGGTCAGTTCCCACCGGACTGCTCAATAACGGACATACCATCTGTGTCTGGTATTTAATAAATAGAAATGTCTCAATATACTTCCTTGATCAATATCTAATAAATTTTATTGTAAATAAAATGAATTTGTCTCATATCTTGTCGTCCTTTTAATGTTGTTTGGTTGTTGGCAATGTTCTCTGGTGATCGCCCATTGCAATATTCGGTGACGGTAATTGACACCATAACATAACGTTACGTCTTTTTTTGCCGAAAAAGAAATTGTAAACGAAGCCAGAGGCTGTAAAGCCTCGAAATTTATAACGTCCCAAATGGAATAGTCGGTGGAACCTATAGGTATACACCGGGCACAGTCATCCATATTTATTTATATTTATCAGTCATCCACATTTATCAGTTATTAACTTCTGAACAGAATTTGGAGAAATAATTTGTGTGAATCGACGGCCGGAATCGATCCCTTGACTTTTGAACCAGAAGCGCGGAGTTCAACCGCTGGAACATAAACTCCTATTTACTCCTACTACACGTACCTACTTAATGAAAAAATATTCGGGTCTCTTCCGGTGTTCTGTTTATAATACAACTAATTGGCGATTTAGGGTGGGTATAGTGTCCGGAATCAGATTCAGGTAAAAAAAAGAACAGTGAGACCATCTTGACTACCAACTCCAAGTAGAAAAAATATATTACCACGAATTGCCACAGGACAAAAAATAGGGACAGACCTTCAGCGACTTTATACATACATGGCTCAATAAGTTTGTTTTTAACTCGGCTATTGTTATTTTTTTACTTATTATGCAGGACCTTTTGACGCGTAGACTATTATGGTCCCTTTTCAATAATAGTGAGTTTATATACTTAGATCTGCGACTGCTGTCGGATAAGTGATGGACTGGTACTTGAATAACTTGTTTTTGTAATAGAGGTACAAGGTTTAATGCTCCGGCGAGGGAACGAAGAGCCATGTTAAACGTTTTTCAATGCATTTCCCAGAGCGCCAGTCTCACTACTCTTGAACTAAGCAACTAAACACTGTGTTATGGAATACCTTTGTATGCCATATTCCATGCTCACATAAATATTTGTTCGGGCACTGAACCTTGGACTGCTGCGCAGCAATCAACATTATTTAACATTTCTTTTTTGAACATAATTAAAAAAAAACTACTGAACTATTTACCGCATGTGCTCGAGAGTGAAGAACATATTTGTGTTATCTATTTGATACCGACTTCATCATATAGTGTTAAATACCTAGAGAATATATAAAATACGAGTAATGTATGGTGCTGTAAAACAAACTGACGTCATATAAAGTAAGTATAGGTATGTCTCAGAGCCGGCGCGCATTCTGCATTAATTTCCTTGTGATTAAAGACAATGAGAAGCAAGTGGAGTTTATAAACATTCTGTTCGTGTAATGCGCAGTCAATTGACACAATCAGGTTATTTGTTGGCGAATACGTTCAAGTATGTGCAAAATGGTCAGGAATGTGACCTCGATGCAGCCAACAGCAGCTGGGAACCGCACACTGGCACTCGCCACTCGCACTCAGACCAACGAACCAGGCACCATTACGTTTTATATAGACCTAGGATTGAAGGCCCGTCAGTTGCATTATATGTAAATAAGTGATGACCAACGCTTTGCTTTCGTAAAATTTCTTAAAAAACAAACCATACATGTGTGTATGTCCATATTGTACCATTTATAGAGCCGGTTGACATTGAGATCAGAAACAGCTTTTTATAATCATAAGATATCATATTATACTTATACAATTAATTTGACACCATTAAACCGATTTTAATAAAATTTTGTCCATAGTGTGCTGTGTACCTCGCTTGAATGAAATCGCTATACGATAATGCATACCTCATATTTATTTAAATTTTGTTAATCGAAAGTTAATAATACTACGTAATACTGAACGAACTCGTTTTGAACTAAATGTAGTGATAATTACACATGATTTCGGAAAATTCATCGATGTGTCTCCTAGACAGCCGGATGGGAACCGCGATACTTTCAAGTCAATCCAATGTGCTAATTGTGCTAAACAAATAGTTATGTAAAAAGACTTATCGAAAATAATCACTTTTCTTTACCAAATTATATATATGAATTATACGTACAAACCGTTGCGTAGTTTCAAAGATCTAAGCATATAAGGGGACAGACGGCGGGAAGCGACTTGTACTATACTATCTAATGAAGAATGTAATGAAGAAAAAAACATTGTAAACGGTTAGAGTTAAAAAATAAATAAACTCTGTTAAGACAAAAAAACACGGGAGTTGAAGACGTGAGGAACGGTTGCGAGTATGAAACCGACAATCATACATGGTCACTTTGTAAGTTGTACAAGTTGTAAAAGTAAAACGATATATTTGAACGACGCAACAAAACTTGAAACACTTGAAGTGAGTGGCAGCCCTGACCGGCACACTTACTGTTTATAACGAATACAATACAACACAGGCACAAGTGTCAACACAAAGTAACGGCCGCAACATTCACCACAATGTTGATAATTGAATACCTCAAGTACTGCGAGCGGACCATGAGACGCACTGTCTGTGTCGGAACAGCGGTACATTGTGACAGTCAACATTAAACTATATCACTTTAAACATATATAACATTATAATTAGGTATGTAGAACAAAGGTACAACGTATGTCGACGGTTGAATGAGAGTAGAGCTCAAAAATATATTTTATAATTTATTTTCTGTCTGTATATCTGTATGACCTAGTTTGACTACAAAACTACTAACTCATCAAACCTAAATTTGTGATTGTTTTGTTTTATATTTTATGATTGCGATAGGAGAGCAAACGAGCAAGTGGATCACCTAATAGTAAGCAACTTCTCATCGCCCATGAATAGCGTGGTCGTTGCCGTCCTTTAAGGGAGTACAAGGGGAAAGGAGGAGGAAAGGGTTCGGGCCTCCGGATACCTCTCTCAACGAACGCAACTCGACACGAGCCACTTTACGTCGATATTCTCAGAGATTCTCCGGTCCTGCCGGCCCGATCCTGCACGGCCGATGCATCTGCAATTACCAAAATACATTGCAAATATAATGCACAACAATTCATCGCTATTGGAAAAACAATGCAACCGGGACTGTAGGCTTCAACTTGTATATAAGATTAATGACTATTTGTTGAGAAAAAATGTAATCGACTTTATTTTGGAGTACGCGATGATGATAGTTTCCTTCGTGTTCAGAAGGTGCTGGTGGAAGGCACGACCTGACCTGACTCTGTAGGTACTCGTAGTTGTCTAACAATTGTTGTGAACATTGAGAGGCGTGCACTATTTGAGATCTCAACAGGGAAATAACTGAGAGTTGACACTTGTGACATACACTGAGGATGGATATATAGCGAGTCGATAGGGCTGACACACAATTAAAACACTTCAAGATAATATAAGCAATAATATAGTGTGAAATGGATGTCTGCAGATATAGCATTACTCGATTAACCTATCTGCCGCAAGAGTTCCTGTTCACTTACTAACTTATTTTATAATTCCTCTTTCTTGCCAGCTATATCAATTGGTTTGTACCATTCTGGTAGATTAGTATCAAGATATTGAGAGTTTATATGGTTTTGACACTAACAGTGTTAAATGGTTTGATAGTTATTTGCGGAACAGAACCCAATATGTCGAAATTCAGACAAACGGTGTGGACCAGAGGTGTTCTGCAAGGTTCTCTGCTCGGTCCCCTTTTGTACATTCTGTACACTGCAGATGTTGGCGGTTGTATACAATACTGCAAATATCATATGTATGCTGATGATATTCAATTATATATGTCGTTCAGTGCAAAGGATACGTTGTCATCAATACAAAAGCTAAACGGTGAGCTAGAGGGAATAGTTGC
The DNA here is from genome assembly GCA_905147225.2 of Euproctis similis. Lineage (NCBI taxonomy): Eukaryota > Metazoa > Arthropoda > Insecta > Lepidoptera > Erebidae > Euproctis > Euproctis similis. Next base: position 21,168,004 of record LR990116.1, on the reverse strand, counting down.
CTGGTCCAAAAGAAACTCTCTTATTCTAAATCCCGACAAATCTAAATATCTGGCTCTGGGTAGTAAGAAACAAATAAGTTCCATACTATCGGCAAATCCTAATGTCAATTTGCTCCATAAGCCTGTTGATCGCGTGAAAACTGCTACAAATCTCAGATTATGTATTGACCGTAAATTACGTTTTGAGAAACATATTAGTTCTATAGTAAAAAACTGTTTTTATAGGCTTAAGCTCTTATACAACTATAGGCGGTATCTTAGCGTGGAGATGAGAAAAAGACATGTTGACAGCCTTATACTGAGTAATTTCAACTACTGCGACACTGTTTATGGCACGGCACTAGCACGGAGTGACAAGCTCATACAGCGCGTGCTAAACGCTTGTGCAAGGTTATGTTTCCAAATACCACGACGTAGCCATGTTACACCCTACCTAATAAAAGCCAATATTCTGAAAATTAAAGACAGACGCCTACTTCATTTAGCCACCATGCTGTTCGGCGTTATTGTAAACAAACAGCCACAATATCTTTTCCTTAAATTACGCTGTGTTAGATTATATAACTCTATGTAATTGTTAGATTATAACTTAACCATATATTTACACTATGTAATAGTATTCAACTTCCTAATTATATACAGTAGATAATATTGTTATACATTAATAAATATAAAGTCAACTTCCTAATTATATACATTAGATAATATTGTTAAACATTAATAAATATAAACAGGCACACAGACCTTGTAACCACTTACCCTATCCCCACGCACTTGTATCCCTTAATGTGTTCCCCTCTCCAAAACCAATAGTATATTTAAGATGATGTTGTCCCATTTCACAGTTAGTCTAGTAAGTCAATTCATAACCACAGTATCTTCTAAGTTAAATTGTATAATTGTATATTTCTATTTCATCCCTAAATTGTAATTTTAGTATTAGAAATAAATATTAGCTCTTAAAAACAAAAGTGTTGCCATTGCCATATAACAATTTGGCGCAGTCGGTAGGATCTTCGCAAACAGTAAGACGAAGGAAACGCGCGTCAAGTCTCCGTCATCAGGACAGCATCGCCTAGCAGACAGGAAACAACGACGTAGCGGTAGCCGTAGGCTTTTAAAGAACTTCGCCGAACCATGCGAGTCCAGTTATTACTGTTAATGTGGTAAGTGGCATAATTTGTTTTGCTCTCCTAATTCCTAACTCTATTTTTATATTTCCTAAGACCTCAAATTAATCCTAATTCTATTTAAGTATTTTATTTTTCAATTCTATTCACAAATTCAATGATAAACCAAATTAAAGACGAATCAACTGACCAACTATATAGTAATTTATCTACTTTCTTTGCAAATTCTTTCGCTCAATCAAATATACATAAAATGTCCCTCGATATCGCAACATTATTAAAACTAATACCATCTTTCGACACAAATATCAATGACCAAGTATATAGATTCATTCGTTCATGTGATTCCGCTTTTAATCTAGCCACTGAAGAAAGAAAACAAGTACTCTTAGTTTACGCGTTAAATAATATCACTGGTGCAGGTGCACCAGATATACATTGTAAACGATATAACTCATGGAACGAATTGCGCTCGTTTTTGATAAACAAATTCTCTAACGTTAAAACTATTGCGCATCTCAGCTTAGAACTACAATCTCTCTTTCAAAAACCCAACGAAAGTATTACAGAATATTTTAACAGAGTAGATTTATGCCGAAGTAAAATAGTAGAAAAATTAAACGCCGATATATCTGATAACACATTACCGGGACGTTTAGCAACTACAGAAGAAACCGCCTTAAACGTTTTCGTAAACGGTCTGAGTTCTGACATAGGCATAATGCTTAGAACGAAAGACGTTAGTACGCTAAACGAAGCTGGCCATTTCGCGATTCAGGAAGATAAAATTCGCGCAATGAATTACGCACGTCAATCCCTATTTCGTATAACATCCCTTCGACCGACGAACCCTAATACAAATAATTATACACCTAATAATCGAATACCTCTACCACTAAACCAACCTCGTCAAAATATGAATAATCCTAGTACATCAATACAAAAAATATGTAATTATTGTAAGAATTCGGGTCACGTAATAACTGAGTGTCGCAAACGAGCCTATAATAATAATTTACGTCATAGCCAGCCTCAACGCGCTCTTCCCGCGCCTTCTGCACAAGTAAATAATTTAAACTGCAAGGCGACCGACGAAATGAGCAATTCGTCGGAAATCGCCCCACTAACTTGCTCACCCACGTCAAATCAAACATTAGCACAAAGCTTGAACGACCTCCAACTCTAAAAGAACGTGTTAAATCTCACAGCGCGCCGATACAAAATGTTAGTACTCATGAAAAACAATTTAGAGACGTGTCTGTCCAAACTACTTCTAGTCCCATTTCTACACCTACTAAATCAATTATAACTCAGCCAAACGGACAGGGTAACCAGCCCCAAACTCATGGCTCTTCCACTGATTCAATTCCTACTACATCTACTCATTTAAATAGTACAAATTCTTATTCTAATTCTACTAATTCATATCCTACTAACTCCAATTCTAATTCTACTAGCTCAAACACAAATTCTAATTACTTAAACTCAAAATCTACTAACAAATCAAAACTTAAATCAAAACCTAAACCCAAACCGAAACCTAAATCAAAACCTAACATCGAATCATTTGCTATTTCATCTTTAAACGACGTTCCATCGGAAAATTTACTACACTGTATTTTTCACATTGAAGGAAAACCAGTCACTCTACTAATCGACACTGGAGCAGGAATTTCAGTTATTAAAAATAGCAAAATAGGATCTTCTTATTTGAACAAATCTAATATCGTATCCATTGTAGGCATATCTAGCACTCAATCCTCAATTTTCACTTCAGGTACTGCTGAAATATCTTTAGATGATTTACCAAAATTTAAGTTTCACGTTGCTGACCTAAATATTAAAGCAGATGGTATTCTAGGTAACGATTTTATGTCTAGATTTAACTGCCATCTCTATGTACAGTCTAGAACTATGAGATTACGTGACAAATCATATAAACTTCATTTTATTAATGAAATTCCCAACTTAAGTAACTCTCCAGATAAACAAGTACTAAATGGACGCTCTGAAACCGTAATTATGTGTAAATCAAACAACTTTAACTCCGGAACTGCATTAGTCGAAAAACAATCATTAGGTAATGGTATTGTCATTCCCAACGCACTAGTTAATGTCTTAAACAACTCATTCCTAATCACATGTGTAAACACAAATAAAACCGATGAAATTATTACCATTCCCACTCTCGAACTTATGCCCTTTAATATTAACGAACAAATAATTGACAACGCTGAACATCCAATAAATAATTTTAATATAATATCCGAAACTGATAGACAGAACAAGGTCCTTTCTTCAATACGAAGAGAACACTTAAACGCCGAAGAATCTCTATCTATAAATAAAATCGTAGCCGAATACTCAGACATATTTTTTCTCGAGGGTGATAATTTAACTTTTAGTAACCACACAAAGCATAAGATAACGACCACAACTGACACTCCTATACACACAAAAACTTATCGGTTCCCACAAATCCATGAGAGCGAAGTCAAGAGTCAAGTTCATAAATTATTAGAGCAAGATATCATTAGACCGAGCTCTTCTCCATGGAGTAGCCCGATTTGGGTTGTCCCTAAAAAACTCGACGCCTCAGGTAAACGAAAGTGGCGTCTAGTTATCGACTATCGTCGACTGAACGATGTAACCATAGGCGATAGTTATCCTCTTCCAAATATCACAGACATACTTGACAAATTAGGTCACTCTCAGTACTACACGACGATCGATTTGGCCTCTTCATTTCATCAACTCGAATTAGACCCTAAGGATATACCTAAAACTGCCTTCAGCACACCCTACGGGCATTATGAATATAAACGAATGCCTTTTGGATTAAAAAATGCACCGGCTACTTTCCAACGGGTTATGGACTCTGTTTTGACTGGTCTTCAAGGTGAAAGGTGTTTTGTTTACCTTGATGACATCGTTATCTTTGCGTCTAATTTAGAGGACAACGAACAGAAGCTTCGCGAAGTATTCTCACGACTCAGGCAATACCATTTTAAGATCCAGCCCGATAAGTGCGAATTTCTTAGACGCGAAGTAGCTTACCTAGGACACATTATCTCAAATGAAGGTGTCAAACCAAATCCCGACAAAATTAAAGCTGTAAAAGAATTCCCAATTCCTAAATCGTGCAAAGACATAAAAGCTTTCCTTGGTCTAACTGGCTATTATCGTCGCTTCATGTCTAATTTCAGTAAAATCACAAAACCTCTCACTAGCTTACTAAAAAAGGATGTCCCTTTCGTTTGGGGTGAATCTCAACAAAATTCATTCGATGAATGCAAGAATCTACTTACTAGTCCTCCTATTCTACAATATCCCGACTTCACTAAAGAATTTATTTTGACTACTGACGCTTCGATACACGCTATTGGTGCAGTTCTATCTCAAGGCGAAATAAATAAAGATCTACCCATTGCATATGCATCCCGAACTCTCAATAAAAGCCGAATCAAATTATTCAACAATAGAACGCGAATTGCTAGCTATAGTTTGGGCTGTTAAACACTTTCGACCTTATTTATTCGGAAGAAAGTTTAAAATAGTTACAGACCACAAACCTCTTACGTGGTTATTCTCGATCAAAGATCCAGGCAGTCGCTTAATAAGATGGCGCCTTAAACTCGAGGAATATGAATACGAAGTTATTTATAAAGCAGGTAAGAACAACACGAACGCTGATGCCCTTTCGCGACCTTCAATTTTAAATACAAACATAGACATACCCGGTAACACAATTCAAAATCCAACCAACACATCTGAAGATTACTTACAAATAAATTATGAGTACTTCTCAGAAAATTCTCACTACAATTTCGACACTCCAAATCTCCAAATCTCTCCGGATAACCTCTTAGACGATCGACACAAAAACATTTTAATTCCAATTTCATGCGAACTCTCAGATAAACATGACATTTTTAACAACGCAATCTCTAAATGCTCTCAAGTGGACCCATACATTAACAAAAAACGCACACTTTACGATACTGATTTATTGATTTCTAACAAAAACCAAAACATTATATTTGGGTGCTCAAGGCCCACTTATTACGACCCGTGGGACGCTGAAAGTTATTTTAAAACACTTTTAAATTGCTTACACAACAACACTCTTGAAACACTTTATATTCCTGATCTTAAAACAGACAAGACTTGTAAACTCAAAGGCAATGAACAGTTACATATCACTGCTTATCTTGCTGACACATATAATTGTAAAATTACTATATGTGAAAATAAAGTCAAGACACCAGAACCAGAAGAAATTCCTAACATCTTAAAGACGTTTCATGACGATCCTCTATCAGGCCATCGAGGCGTGATAGAAACGACACGTAAAATTAGGGACGAATATTTCTGGAAAGGTATGACTGACGCTATCAAAGAATACATAGACAATTGTCAAATCTGTCAACGTAATAAAATTCAAAGACGAACTTATAAAGCACCAATGGTAATTACTTCTTCTTCCACTGAACCCTTCGAACGCGTAACTATTGACTTAGTCTCATACTCTGACATCACCAACGAACATAATAAATACATCTTAACATTACAAGACGACTTAACTCGATTTGTTCAAGCTTACCCTATACCTGATAAACAAGCTACGACTATAGCAAAAACACTACTAAGCTTCTGCCAACATTATGGTATACCTAAAAGATTCCATTCCGATCAAGGTACAGAATTTGTTAACACAATTATCAAACAATTAATGAAAATTCTTGGCTCCACTCATACAGTTAGCACTGCGTATCATCCTCAAACGAATGGCTCCCTAGAACGTTTCCACGCAACTCTTCGTGATCACATAAGAATGTATCACAAATGAAATAATTCAAACTGGGATCAAATAGTGCCATTCGCCGTCATGTGTCATAACACATCTGTAAACCGATCTACAGGATTTACACCTCATGAACTTCTCTTCGGATTTAAACCTCGAACTTTATCTTCACTCAAAGAAAATAACGACTATACTACACACGATTATTTAAACGATTTAACCGAAAAACTAAAAATCTCACGCGACGTAGCTAAACGTAATTTAGATCAAATGAAAGAGAAAGCTAAAGAACGCTATGACAGGAATATAAAAAACATAGCAAAATTCAATATAGGCGATAAGGTAATGCTCAAGGTACCTAACCCCAATAACTTAGATAATAAACGGGACGGACCTTACGATATAGTTAGATTAGGATTTAATGAAAACTATATTATACGAAAATCCGGTAAAACTCAATTAGTGCATGCTAATCGTTTACGACCGTTATGCGATTAGACTAAATTAATAATGTCTCTTATCCTTTAAAAATAAGTAATAGTATATATATAGTATTAATTTAAGTTCAGGGTAATTACATCCATGGCTAATCCTATTCCAATACCCGAAAATAGTAATATCCATTCAATCAATTCAATCAAAAATCAATTATAAATATAATTATAAATTATAATTATTTCATCTCGTTAGTGAATAATCCCTATTTTAGTTTATAATCTGTTCCTTAATTTAATTAATATTTTACATTATTTTATACAAACTTTACATTTATATTGAAAATCTTTACACAACTTATAAATTAATGTATCCAACTTCTTGAAAAGCAACAAATTTCTACGAAAGATATACTTAAACAACATTTGCATATAATTTCTACAACTATTACAAATTTCAACAAAACTATTTTAAGAATTAATTATGACGAAAACCGAATTAACGAAAATCTAGTTAAGATCAGTTCTTATTTTAAATCCACTAACCAAATTTTATTTAATCTTACTATTTCCGAAGAAGTCTATATCTATACAAATCCTCGAAGCAATAACTTCACTAGAACAAGATATAGATGATACAATTAGTAGTATATTGTTCATCAAATCGGGCGCTATTCACCCTTCCATTATTTCTACTATTCGTATATACAAAGAGTTACTATCAATCAGTCCAGCCAGATCCAATCGGAATCTCGTAGCACATCGTAGCACACATCTCGTAGCACTTTAAGCAATATTCACCAAATTCTCGAATCAGCTTCCATTACTTCTTACATGTACATGAACAAACTCGTATACATATTAGACTTCCCTTTAGTAAAAAAAAAAAAAATGACAAATTCACCTTATATCACGTTTACTCTATTCCTATTCTCCATCCCGACTCTTCCTTATATTCCACCATACTTCCCGAGCAAACATACATTGCCACCAGCACTACTAGACAACAGTACGTGACTACAAACTCATTAGATAGCTGCAAGACAATCGCACCAAACACCGCAGTCTGCAAATTCACAATATACAACGTCAACTCAAGACCTATCTGTGAACTAGCAATTCTGTCGACCACTTCAAGAAGCATTCCAGAAATCTGTGAAACTACGACTTTCTCCGCCAATATCAACACGTTTCAAAAATTAAAATCGAACAAATGGATCTTCATTTTACGCCACAGAACTCCATATGCACTGGAATGTGGAGATAAAACAAGCCACCGAGAAATACTCGGAACAGGAATCATCTCCTTAGAAGAAGGCTGTAAATTATATACAGCACTTGCAACCTTATCAACAGAAAACAGTAAATCCTCCAACATCAATCATCCCATAATTACAGTAGACCTAGAAACTTCGTGCTTAGAAAATGATTTCAACATAGAAAAATACCAGAATTAATGCCAATCAATATAAATAACATTCCGCTAGATTCGTTAAATACGATAAAAGAAGAATTATAAATTCATACACAGCAACTTCAAAAAGAAAATTTCATCGACAAAAACTCATCGAGCTCCTCATTTATAAGTCTCGCAATTGGCTTCATATTGTTATTTTTCATCTGCCTTAAACGCTGCAACATATATTTAAATTATTCCGCAAAAGAGCCGCACATCGTAGCGACGCCAACTGTATCCAGATATTCAACAATTGTTTTGACTGATCTCAAAGGCGACAGCAAGTCCATTTAGCTATACCGATGACGGACTTCAACAATACTGCTGTAACAGCGCGCCCATCCGAAACCGAAGACGAAGATTACACAGCCAGAACTTCAAGTCCTAAAAAATCGGGCAAAATAGCCCAATCTTTGTTCTAAGGGGGGAGGTGTTAGATTATATAACTCTATGTAATTGTTAGATTATAACTTAACCATATATTTACACTATGTAATAGTATTCAACTTCCTAATTATATACAGTAGATAATATTGTTAAACATTAATAAATATAAAGTCAACTTCCTAATTATATACATTAGATAATATTGTTAAACATTAATAAATATAAACAGGCACACAGTCCTTGTAACCACTTACCCTATCCCCACGCACTTGTATCCCTTAATGTGTTCCCCTCTCCAAAACCAATAGTATATTTAAGATGATGTTGTAGTATGATGCATAACCACAGTATCTTCTAAGTTAAATTGTATTATTATATTTCTATTTCATCCCTAAATTGTAATTTTAGTATTAGAAATAAATATTAGCTCTTAAAAACAAAAGTGTTGCCATTGCCATAACAGCTGGCGCCAGGGCCATTCTAAATGCGGTCCTCGGGGAGTAACCAATCCACTATCGCAGTTTAAAACCACAGCATTCAAGGGATGTTTCAAATATGCTGCTACCAAGTGCTGGAACGACATTCCACCACCATGTCGCTCAAGTACAAGTAAAACATCGTTCAAGACAGCTCTCAAACGTTATCTTATTACAAAACAACAAAGCTTAATAATACGTTGAATATCAAAGGTTAAACTCTAAGATCTCCGCGGTACTACCGTTTATCCTATACAAAATTATTGTATGGCATGTCGTGTTCTGTGACTCTGATTGTTCATTATTTGTGTTGTCTCGTGTTTTCTACATTGTTGATACCTACATGTCATGTTTGCGCATCCGATCGTCACCACGGTCTGCATTGAAAACCAGCGCTGCAGTGTGACATAAAGTCAACTGCAGCAAATAAAGCTGAATGTAGACCCTGTTGTCACCCGAATTTGGATTGATAAATGTTTGATGAATGTATAACATATATCTGAATAAGTTGTAATGTTATAAAATGTCAATACTATTTCAAGCGATAATAAAAACTTTTTCTTTCTTTCTTTCATATACCTACTTAAAGATAGTGTGAAGATATACTTTTGATTCTTATGATGGCGGGTTCTAGTGCTGATCGACTATTTTGTTCCACATTTGTAAAAAAAATACTTGGCTGTGTGGCGCCGGCTTAGAATACCGCCACCCCATCTCTTCCCGTGGGTGTCGTAAAAGGCGACTAAGGGAAAAGGCTGGAAGAATGGGCAGCAGCATTCTCTCTCAATAAAATATAGCCTACTGCGATCGCCAACCCGCCTGCCAAGCGTGGCGATTATGGCAAAAACACCCCATGAGCGAACGGACCGGCAGTTGTGGCGCTCTATGGGGGAGGCCTGTCCAGTGGACCTCAAAGGGCAAATGATGATAAAAAAAATACTATGAATAATAATATATAATAGGTCGGGGAAAAAGTCTTTTCGCATAACGTAGGTATAAACTTATTATAAAATTTCTTTGACTGTACTATTTGTGTCTGGCTGGTTTTGGTAACATTAAAAAGGTTACATTATAAAGAAAAGAAAAAAATAAAAAAAAGTTGTTTCCCCGCTATTTTTCATTTGTTTTTCTCTCCGTAAAAATGAGTGAATCTAATGAAGAAATTCGATACATTTTAAAATTTTATTATAAAAGAGGCAAAAATGCAACTCAAGCAGTGAAAAAAATTTGTGATGTTTATGGACCTGATGCAGTGTCAGTAAGAGTAGCACAAATTTGGTTCAAACGTTTTCAGTCCGGAAATTTTGATGTTAAAGATGCACCTCGCTCTGGTCGCCCTGTTACGAATAAAATGGACGCCATTTTTGAAAGAGTGGAGCAAGATCGGCATATTAGTAGTTAAGATGTAGCTGAAGAACTGGGAATTGACCACAAAACAGTTTTGACCCATTTGAAGAAAGCTGGTTATACAAAAAAGCTCGATATTTGGGTGCCACACGAGCTCACTCAAAGAAACTTAATGAACCGTGTACTCATTTGCGATTCATTATTGAGACGTAATGAAACCGGTTTTGAAGAGATTGATAACTGGCGATGAAAAGTGGATCACGTACGACAAGAACGTGCGAAAAAGGTCGTGGTCGAAAGTTGGCCAGGCTTCACGGACTGTGGCCAAACCTGGCCTAACACGAAATAAGGTGATGCTGTGTGTATGGTGGGATTGGAAGGGCATTGTTCATTATGAGCTTTTACCGTCCGGCAAAACCATCGATTCTGATCTTTACTGCCAGCAACTGATGAGATTAAAGGAAGCAGTCGAGAGAAAACGGCCGGAATTGATCAACAGGAAGGGTGTGGTCTTTCATCACGATAACGCTAGACCACACACATCTTTAGCCACTCAGCAAAAATTAAGAGAGTTCGACTGGGAGGTCCTAGTGCATCCACCATATAGCCCTGACCTTGCGCCTTCAGATTTTCACCTGTTTCGGTCTCTTCAGAATTCTTTAGGTTCTGTAAGGTTGACCTCAAGAGAGGACTGCCAAAACTATTTGTCCCGTTTTTTTTATCAGAAGTCCCAAAGTTTCTACAGTAACGGGATAATGTCTCTGCCCACAAAATGGCAGAAAGTTATTCAACAAAACGGTACATATATATTGTAAATAAATGTAAATAAACTTTGAAAAAAATGTCTTGACTTTTCATACAAAAATACGAAAATACTTTTTCCCCAACCTATTATGTATAATGATTTCTGTGCATATCCGGGATCCTACAGCTTTACAAAAGTAATATTATTTATTAGTTTTTTTGGTGACGAAACAAATTATTACCAACTTTTTATGATGAGCCTGGTTATATAAAAACAATAATTAAATTAAATAGGACAATTAAGTGTCAACCCTAGTAGTAAACGAGATGGAATAAATTTGAGCGGCACAAGTAGTGCGCCGCGAGTGGCCGCGAGCCCAGGAGCTGTGTGTCAATGTGTCACGTCTGTGAGGAACGATCAGCTCGTGGGCGTCTCTGTAACCTTTATGACTTTCTACACTCGTGACTTGTGTTTTATGATCACCGTGATGACTTTCATTTACTGCTTATGTTTATTAATATTGATACTTGATATAATAATTAATATCATTACAATAACACAATTATATAGGGCCCAATTATTTGCTCTTATTAGATACATGAAAATTTTATTTTTGACCAAACTGTTTTATTGTTTTATCTCGGGTGGGTGGCGCTTGACATAGAGATATTTTTTATAGATGTACACCAGCTAATACCTTGTTAGATAACTAGATAACTTGTTTTGGAAAAATCCCAAACAGATCAATGAGTTTACGTAAATCGGCTAATCGAGGCAAGGCCTACATTTTCAAGTAATAAAATACGCTAAGCTCATTGATCTGTTCCCCAGATTTATAAAGCGTTAAGATATAAAAATAATATATTATTGTAACTAGTAATACAGACATATGTCAGAGTAAAATTGTTGAACTGCAACACAATATTGAGATCACGATGATGAATGTTTGTTTAACGAGGTCAATACAGATGTTGCGTTGCAGACGTTGTACCACATCTGTGTACAGCGATATCGCACTTGAGCACCGCTCCTCACTTGACGCCTGCATGCGCCGGCGCCGACATATTACTGATTCACCAATACAAGAGCCGCATCACTACGGTCCACATAAATCTATAATTCCGGAGACATCGTCAAAGAATTTATACAGAATATTGTTTTCTTTTATTTTTAACTAGCTGACCCGGCGAGCTTTGTTTAGCCTTGGAAACAATTAATAAAAGATTTTTTCTGATAAAAAAGGAACCTAGGTTACTCTTTATTACATCAGTTACCTGCCAATAACAGTACCGTCAAAATCGGTCCAGCCATTTCAGAGATTACCCGCAACAAACAGACAGCTAGACTGACAAACGAAAATAAAAAAATTATTAAACTCTTATTGTGAGATAACTACAATAGTTAGACACATAGTGTCGCGAACTTTTGTGTAGAAAATTATATATTCTACAAAGTTAAACTAATTGTTTTGCTCTACAATCAATAGTTTCTGCAGCGTACACGATGTAAACATTTTTTCAGGTCCTTTTTTACACCTTGGGTTACATTATCGGACTTTTAGTAAAAATCTCTAATTGTTTAGAAAATATAATATAGCCTAAATCCTTCTTCTCTAAATGGACTATCCACTAGTAAAAGAATTTTTAAAATAGAACCAGCGGTTTCTGAGATTAGCGCGTTCAAAAAACAAACTATTACGCTTTATAAGTATTAAATGAGTGGTATAGTGACTATAGTGCCACCACTAGCTAATAGATGTCTATGTACAGATAAAAATCAAGCATAAGCAATTCTCCTCCTGGATTTATAAGTAGACCGGTTCAAATTCATCCTTTCTATTAATATAAATTACGTTTAGAGGGCGCAAGGGGGCGTTAAAAGTGTTAAACGGTTGCATGAGACATTAGAAGTAACACTTCAAAAAAGACAATATATTTCGTTGTAAGTACCGCGTATATTATTATGTTCACGTAAATGACACTTAAATTTTATTGACATGTACAGATTACTATAGATATTGACTAGGCGAGTGCCTACTAAATGTCTAATAACTGAATAAATACAACACATTAACTGAGTTCGAACTACTCGTACATAATTTCCGCCATTTGTGAAGTCGGTACTCAAATGTAGCGGACGAACAAACGAACAAATACATTGTGACATAATATTTCGTCATATAAAGCTTTAATGGCGGCGTAAATCCAAAATGAGGGATACAATTTTGATTTGACATAACACAGTAATAGTTAGAATATTTGCTAGTTCCCGAGAGGGCGGTGGGAGTGGTGGGACGCCATCGGTGAAGCAATATTCGCCTGTTTAGCTGTAACCGCGTCGTGGAATCAAGAAAATGTTGGGATTTTACCAAATAGAGGAATATTGGTGAATATTTTGACGACGGGAACGTGGAATGTGAACGTTTCCAGTGTACTGCGGAGTTGAGACGCACGCCGCACGTGTGATCATATCACAACTTCGTTCGCGTATTAAGTGCTCGTTTTTTAGACCTTCCTTTTCTTAGATATTAAAAACCTTTTCGTGGGATCAATTTTAAGAGAAATAACTGTCTTCTCGTTTGAGAGATAACATGAATAGAATCAAATAGTGAGAAAAACAATTTTAATTTTTTTATGGGATACAAGGGCAAACGACCACCGCGTCACCTGATAGTAAGCAATCTGCGCCGCCCGTAGACACCAGCAACACATATAGTGTCACCTTTGAGTTGCCAATATTTAAGGGTGTAGGATAAAGGATGGGGAAAGGGGGTGGGCCTCCGGGTACCTCTCTCACTGAACAAAACGGGGCATGAGCCACTTTACGTCAATCTCCTGAGAGGTCGTGATATTTCACCGAACGAGCCGGCCCACTCATGCAGCGAACTGCTTGGCTCTAGCACTGTAAAAGTCATTAATTACCGCAAATCACATCTGTAAGCTATAGCGTGTTGATATAGATTTGTTTAATTAAAGCGTTTGATGCAAAGTATCGGTGGTCCAGTGGGAGAGCACACGGCTTCTGATCCAAAGGTCCGGGTTCGAATCCTGACACTGGCTCACACCAATGACTTTTCGAAATTGTGTTCGGAAGTTAAGTATGATAAATATCGATGACTGAAAACTTTGTGCCCGGTATGGCAATAGGTTCGCTACCTATTCCAATTGGGATGTAAACATAACGGCGAGACGAGGCTTAACGGCCGCTGTCTACACCTTCGGGTAACAAAAGGCGTGAAGTTATGTTTATGTTAAGTTATGTTTAATGAAAGCGTTTGATGCATCAGAGAGTATTCCCAGCGGCAACGTGCCGTCAGGCCGTCATGCGTCAGGCCGTCACCCAACAACAAACGTAAACAAAGTATTGAATGTTAAAGAATCCATTGAGTGTCGAGCGGCGTGGTCACCCGGCGCGCGGCGCCCGACACTCAACTAAATATAACTAATATTTTTTCTTGTAATTATTAGCGAACGGAAATATTGTTATTTTAAATTACTTTTCGATTCGTAATTGAATCTCAACCGCACGTTGCTGTTTCTATATTTATAGAATTATTCAGAATCAATTAGAACTTCCGATAACGTAGTAGTTTAACACGCGGACTTCTGTTTGGGTACTTCGGACCCAGTTCCAATACAGGTACAAACCGATTACTTTTCGAATATCGTTTCGATGTTTATCTACAATTTGGTTCTACAATTCTATTTATAGTTGTTATGTCAACATGAAATTTTCCTAAAAAGTATTTTTCGTATACATCTGTTTGGATTTAATTTTATTACACACATTTATGTCGAAGTCCTTCTTTGAATTTAATTAAAGACACTACCCATACAAAATCTAACATCCCATGCCCATATGGGGATAAAAGTCCTTACAGAATACCTCACCATACCAGGCTCTGAGCACTGCCATAGATAGTAGTTATAAAGAGCCAAGTACGAGGAAACATCGGCCAACGTCTTTTAAATAGCCGCGAAGTGAGCCTGCATACATAGATGCCTTACAGCGTATATCAAACTGTACATCATTATAACCCCAGATATTATTAAAATTATCAATAGAGCCCCAGCAGCCCTGGAACGAGATCGTCGAGGGACTGGACAGGGACCCATGGGGACGCCCGTACAAAATGGTGCTGGGCAAGCTGACCCCGTGGGTCCCTCCGTTGACGGAGTCCTTGTACCCGGACGTCGTGGGAAGAGTGGTGGATACGCTCTTCCCTAGGGTCCAGGGCGGTCCCTCAGATCCTCCGTCTAAGTCGGACCACACTCCGTGGTCCGACGAGCTGGAGGTGATGGAGGATGAGCTCGGGTGAGCCGTTGCGCGACTCGCCTCCCGCAGCGCCGCTCCCGGCCCGGACGGAATTCCGGGCCGGGTCCTGGTTCTCGCTCTGGGAGTCCTGGGGAACAAAGCGAGGCAGTTTTTTTTTTATTGGATAGGAGGGCAAACGAGCAGGCGTGTCACCTGATGGTAAGCAACCAACGCCACCCATGGACACCGGCAACACATATAGTGTTACTGTTGCGTTGCCGACCTTTAAGGGATAGGGGAAAGGAAAGGATGGGGAAAGGGGGGTGGGCCTCCGGGTACCTCTCTCACCGAACGAAACGCGGCATGAGCCACTTTACGTCGGACTTCTGAGAGGCCGTGGTATTTCATCGGTCGAGCCGGCCCATTCATGCAGCGAACTGCTTGGCTCTACCACTGTTAGTTGTTCACCAACTGCCTCCGCCGCGGGGTGTTCCCCCTCGACTGAAAGTTGGCGAGGCTGGTGCTCATCAGGAAGCAAGGATGGACCGGAGACGCTCCGTCGTCGTTCCAGCCGATATGCCTGCTGAACAAGGCGGGGAAGCTCTTTGAAAGGGTTATCTCCGCCCATATGTAAGTATGTATTTACAAAAGAAAAGTATATATGTATTAATATCCGTTATCTAGTATCCATAACACAAGCATTTAGTTGCTTAGCTTGGAACTAGAGGGCGCTGTGTGTATTGTGTCCAAGATATTATTATTATTATTATATCAGCAGCCGCCTGTCGCAGGTGTACCCGGACATATCGGACTGCCAGTTTGGGTTCCGGCAGGGGCGCTCGACCATCGACGCGGTGCGTCGGGTGCGGGCCCTGTCGGAACCGACAGTCGGATTGGGGGGGGTTCGCACCGGCGGTGTCGCTAGACATCGTCAACGCCTTCGAGACCCTCCCCTGGCCGGCCATCAGGGAGGTCCTCGTCCACCACGAGGTGCCTCCCTACCTAAGGTCGGTCGTCGGAGAGACGGGTGGACTATGTCGACCGGAACGGGACGGTGCAAAGAAAGGAAGTGACGTGCGGCGTTCCGCAGGGGTCCGTGCTCCGGCCCCTGCTGTGGAACCTCGCATACGATCCGGTCCTCCGCACCAGTCTGTACCGTGGCGTGAGTGTCGTTTGCTACGCAGACGACACTCTGGTGGTCGCCACGGGGCCCAACTTCGAGCGCACGCTCAGGTTCGCCGAGCTGGGGGTGGCTATCGTCGTCAGACGGATCCGGGGGCTCGGCCTGGAGGTGGCTCTTCACAAGAGTGAGGCGCTGTGTTCCACCGGCTCACTCGGGGCCGGGGGCCACCAGCCTCACGGATCCAGGTGGGTGACACGGCTGTCCCGGAAGGGAGGTACATGTAGTACCTCGGCCTCACCCTGGACAGCCGCTGGTGCTTCGAGGAGCACTTCGTAAGGATGGTCCCCCGAGCGCGACGGGTGGCAGGTGCGTTGCACCGCCTGCTGCCCAACCTTGGGGGACCGGGAGAGGGAGTTCGCCGCCTCTACGGTGGCGTCGTGCGGTCCGTGGCCCTGTACGGGGCCTCCGTTTGGTCGCGTCACCTCGCGGGGGCCTCCCGCTCCAGGGCTCTGCTGAGGAGCCTGGAGCGGATCATGGCCATACGGATCGTACGGGGCTACCGTACGATATCGTACGAGGCGGTGACGGTCCTCGCGCGTTCCCGCGTTGGCCGATCTCGGCCGGGGAGGGGGGGATCCGGACGCGCGGGGAGATGAAGTGCGGAGGTGGGAGGCCTTCCGGCGGGTCCTGGTGGACTGGCGCGATGCGCTGGTCCTCCAGGGCTGTGCGCATCAGCGCGCCGTCGGTGCCGTCCTGCCCCACCTCGAGGCCTGGGTGCTCCGTAAATGGAGCACTGTCACCTACAGGTTGACTCAGATGCTCACCGGGCACGGGTGCTTCGGTGAGTATCTGAGTCGAATAAAACGTGAACAGACGGCGAGATGCCACAATTGCGCATCCGACCTGGACTCGGCCCAGCACACGCTGGAGGTCTGCCCGGCGACCGAGCGCCGAGTCCTGGTCGACGGCAGGGTGGACCAGAGGGCCGACGCACTGTCCTGGGCCACCCCAACGCAGGAGGAAGGCCGCCGCGAGTTTTTAGTGGTTAACCTAAGATCGGATTGCAGTTTACTGTTTTGGGAGTTTCACACTACCCCCTGCCGTCCCCAGGCGGGGGGTGTGCATAAAGCATTTAAGCATTTCCTCGCGTAAAAAAAAATAAAGTACCAGCAATTATGCCTCCATGTATGCCCGATAAATTATCTAGTGTCAAATTAAAATGTAGGTAGCGGAAAATAGAAATTCCTAAATTTTTTCTTCGCAATAGTTCTTAAATACAATAAAAAACTGTTTTTTTTTTATTAAATATTAAGTTCTTGTTTATAATTATTCACATTTAACATTCACTCGTTTTATATCTTTGATTATTGTCTTAGCATTACTTAAACCAAGACAACTACCATTAGGTAATCTAAATTTGATACCATTTGAAATGTCAACAGGTTGAGTAACGCTGCCCCCTCACTATTCATGTAAGAGCACATTGGTTGGCGGTGCAGTGGTGATGGTGTGATGGTGTTTGCGATACATAATCACGCCACACTGGAGCAACGACCGCGCACTCCACTCACTCCACAGGAACATCGCGATGAAATATTCAACGGATTTTATTTGAAGCCGTTATACGTGTAAATGTTGAGATACGCTGTGCCGATATACTCTACATATGGAAGTGTGCATACATTCACAATACAAGTGCAATGGGGTTCACATATTATTCTATTTTGTTATGCAAATAAAATAACTTTTAAAAGCACTCTATTTATTTTTGAAACAGTTTTATGAATGGATTAAAAATCGCAGTTTAATTAAGTATACTATTTCTACAAAACTAAACCACTCGAACTATTCTGAAGACAGTTTATTAAAGGCGTTTATATATTTTATTTTCACACTGGCTCACCAATGACTTTTCGAAGTTCTTTTCGCCAGTTATGTGTGAAATATATCGATAACTGAAAACTGAAATGTAACTTGCACTCATAACTTTTGATTGTATCCAACAGATATTGTTGTCTCCCAGTTTATATATGATAACATCATGTTTGTGAGGAGAAACTTAGATAAATATACAAAACATAGCGATGTACACAATTTTAATACTAGAGGCAAGCATAAGCTTGAATTACCGTATCATCGCCTGCACAAGGTACACAAGTCTTTTTTTGGGAATGGGTGTACAGTTTTATAATAGGATACCTGCGCATATTCTGGATTTGTCTTATGATCGCTTTAGACGGGCTGTGAAGGGTCGTCTCATTGGTGGGGCATACTACACCATCAACGACTTTATGACTGACGAGTCGGAGTGGGACCGTCAAAATTGCTTGCTCAACGCGGATTTTGTACTTTGTGTATTGGAATTTGTTTACTTTTTCGGAGTGGAGGCGTTCTGTAATAATTTCTGATAGCTTTTTAATTGTAAATTTGCCTTGATATGGTGTTCACATATTTATTAGAAACTTAATTTTTTATTTTTTTTTATTATTCGCCAAAATTTTTGCACAACGTTACCACTCTAATTAAATGGCGTCGCGTCAGTTGTGCTTGACTACTGTGATCGCATAGAATTTCTTAGTTAACATGTAGGACGTTGACTTTAATTTGGTTGGATCTTAATTGTGATTGTCGAGTATTCTGTTTGCTACACCTTTTATTCACCAACCTACTGATTTGTTTTCAGTAGTGATAATAATATTGTTATTTATTTTAAATGGTTTGAAAAGAGTATTTGGCACATGAGTTTCTTGCCCGATTCTTCTCATGATAGCCCCTACACTCGGAATCCGTCCGTGCTGCTTTTTTTGCTCCACGGAGGCACTTTCCACAAGCGCTCGTGTTTGTTTTTTTTTATTTAATTTTAAATCATAATGTTATCTGTACTTGTTGACTATTTTTAAGTGTCTGTGAAGACCTATAAAAATAAAGTTATTTTGACTTTGACTTTGACTTGATATTGATAAAATATACGTACAGGTGCTCTTTATGGTTACTGTGCCCTCTCTGGTACTTTTTTCAGCATCCTAATAATATTATCAATGTTAAAGTTTGAGAGTGAGAATTTAAGTTTGTTACTCTTTCACGTAAAAACGACTGAATGGATTTTCCTTCCAAAAGCACGCCAAATCCCTAGCGGGGTAGGCAGAGAGAAAAGAGCGCAATTAGGCACGATTCTAACACGCCTCACTTGCTTCGTTGACTTTTATAACTCTTCGATTTTTGAGGCTCTTAATATCACCTTCCTCGAGAACACGTGGTCATGGAATGTGTGTCTTGGCCGTCCTCGACTTTTTTATTTTATATCTGCTTTTTTTGTATTTGCTTGCAATCTTGCGTCATCCATTCCTTCTACATGTTTGAAACATCGGAGCATGCCCTTTCTTGCTTTTACACCGACACTCTCTTTCAATCCCACTTCCTTCCTTACAACCTTGTTCTCGACGCGGTCAGTGAGTCTCCGCAGAATTTGCGCACTGCGCTAATTTCAGCCGCGTTTATCCTACTTTCATACACTTTGTGTTATTCTGATGTTACTATATTATTACGTAAAACAGTTACAAACACACTCACAAACTTTCGCGTTAATATTAGTCAGACTAGGGGGCAGTAGGGGGCCCGGCAGATGTAGTCGTGCATGATATACTAAACGATTAGGATATTAAACGGAGTAAGATATGCAACAAGTCATATAATAATTTAGTTATTTTTAGTTTTTAATTATCATCAGTTATTTCAAAAAATAATTCATTATAATCAATCTTGTTTGAGGATAGTTTAGATTCACTATAAAGCTCTGGCAGTTTACTTACAGTATAAGTAAAAAACCTAGATACCACTGCAGCTCCGTCTGCCGGTTTTATCCAAATCAGTCCCGCCGTTTAGGAGGAGTTGATTGTCAATACACGTACAGAACAATTATGTATATAAAGATTTTTATTTTATAAAGTGCAATAACCCTAGCGTATATAATGTTAAAAAAATAATCGCTTAAGCGTTACTCTCATCACGCAACACGTACCTAGAGGGCGCTAAGGACACATTGACACGAGCCAAGTGTGAGTGGTGCAGGGGACCCTCCTCGACTCCTGACACAAAGCAGAGTGCCGGATGTACTATCCGGCCAGCACTCAGCACTGCTCAATATACAAAGGAGAATTGAAATTCTAGACAATATTATAAAAATAAATAACAGTATGAATAAATATTCATAATCGTACCCTTATTTATGCCTTCAATACACGAGGGTATAGGCAACGACAATTAATGCAACGGCACGATGTTTGATTTTTTTGTCATATAGAGTGGGTAACGGAGTGAATACATCCGGTCACACAAATATTAACCTTCAATTATATGAAAAATTCCCAGTTAAAAGTGTTGCAAAGATATTTATGTAACATGAGTTTACGCTCGGTTCTTGATCGCGTGATAATCCAAGCCATAGCAATCACGATGAACCTTTTCTTCGTTCATTTTAAAGGATTTCAATCCAGCAATAGTTGTATATTGATGGATAGAGGACAGCGCTGAAAGGTCACAGAGCACACACACATTTACACACAACTTTATATTAATAGCATTGCGTGCAACAAGCATGTTAAGTAAGTGACGTGGACTATAACTTGAATCACATAAATGTATAACGAGAGCATTATTATATTTTCCAACCATTTTGCATAACTTTATAATGGAATAATTAATGAGGCATAATAAATAGAGGCCTCGGAACTACACCACCCATATACCACTATAAATGCTAATTTGTTACAGAGCTCAGCAGTTTGTTTGTTAGCCGCAATCTCAGGGGCTACTAGTTCACAAAGAAACATTTCTTCTGTATCGGACAGCTCATTTATCGAAGAAGGCTTTATACTTTATAAAATCACGCTGCAACCAATAGCAGGGGAAGCGAAAGATGGGAAAATTTATTCCTTTGGTTGAGAGCCCTGGATAAACTGTACAAGTTTTGCAAAATGTGTTACAGGATTGTTCTCTTTTAAAAATCTATACTTATATTATAAAGCGGAACAGTTTGTTTGTTTGTTTGTTTGAACGCGCTAATCTCAGAAACCACCAGTCCGATTTCAAAAATTCTTTCACGTGTGTATAGTCCATTTATCGAGGAAGGCTTTAGGCTATATTATATTTTCAAATAAATTAGGGATCCTTACTATAAGTTCAATAATGTAACCCAAGGTGTAAGAAAAAGGCCCAAAAAAATTCTTAAATCGCGAACGCTGCAAAAACTATTGATTATAGAACAAAACAATGTACTACACTTTCATAGATCATATAATTGTCGACAGAAAAGTCCGCGACGCCATATGTCTAACTATTGTAGTTATCGCATAATAAGTACTTTTTTAATTTTTAAAAATAATTAAAATGAGGTCGTTTTAAAAGTTCTTTATTTTGTACCTTGGTATTAACTCTCTTTAAAATAAATTACTTCAATATAAAGATAGATTCAATACCTTTCTAGAACTTTTTGAATGATTCAATTCGGACATTTAATTCAAAAGATATCGCAAAATACAAAATGTAAGTATTCGTTTCATAAGCAAATATTCCGCGCACATATATCGGGAGCACAGAAATATATCAAGATAGAACGGCGAATAGGCGTGGCAACCGTGCCAAAACCCTGCACTATATTGCATGCTTTTCGAAACTCGCTCTCAGTACGCAACGAGCGTTCCTGCCCTGCGTTCAGGACGTAAAAAAATAGATAAAACGTCACATATATGCCTTATTGTGCTGTGGCAAATTGTAAAAACAAAAGTAGTGAAGCAAATATGAATAAAGGAAATATTTCATATCATCAGTAAGTATTGAAATTCAGTAGAAAGTATTTTTTTGAGATTCTAAATAATTGTTTTACTTTTACCATGTTAATTAATTACGATAATAAGTTGTATATTTTTTCATTATGATAAATATCCATTGCTGTCCACATTCAACGCTTGTATACAAAAACATTGCGCGCATATATTGTACGCGCAATGTACACAATACACTGCACCAGTAACAACTTAGAGGTCATATGTCATTGAATCGCTGTGATTGGTCTTTGTGCTTGCAACGAGAGATTTAGAGATGCGACGCTCCGTGTATCGTTGAGTCTTGTCGATGAATTAATTCAATATTAATTCGAGTATCAGCTCATGTCTTGATTTGTTCCTACCTTTATTCCAACAACATTAATAAGCGTGTTGCGTAAAGTTTTTAATAAAACTAAAAAAATATTTACATATATATATAAGTGAATTGTCAATCAGTCAATTTGTTATTGTACCAAAATTAATTAAGAAAATAAGATAAATAACTAATAATTAACAATAACAACTGTTACCTATTAAATCATACAACAAAGGATCTTTACAAACAAAAATTTTCCTTTAGGAAATATATCTTATAAATAAATATTATTTTTTTTTGTTTCATGGTCTTATATGGGTTACCAATAGCAAAAATCATATTGTTAACATCAACTTTTTGATTTTTATTTCCAAAAAGTGGGTACTCTCTGTATCAATGAAAATAGCTTTTGAACGACTACCATCGTTTTGTTCATCACTCGTGAAAATGATCTCCGTAAAGAGTTCGTAACGTCGGGAAATTAATAAAATTGGTAAGAAATAAACGCGATGAAATCCTAAAGTTTGTTTTAATGTCATGAACGTGATTCGCGAAAGTCTTAGAGATAAAAATATGTATTGTTTCAAGGACAATAAAATATTTATTAATAAAGTTTATATACTATTGGGAAAACAGGATACTCAGCTTGAATTTTGAATTGTGAATTACATACTTATGTGATATTAAAGATGTCTGACTGATTTTCTATGATTATCGTTACACAAAATCAATAAAGTTTAACACGTTTCAGATATCGATATCGATAATCTAATGAGTGTGTCTTCTCACTAGTCGCCACGCTCACAATGAAAATGACGTCACGCTGTGGGCGTGGTTTTTCAAAAAAGTGACACGCTCGAAATGTATGAAAATATGACATCGCGGCCGTTCTATCTTGATCTATTTCTGTGATCGGGAGTCCCGCCCGACTCGGTCATGAGCGCCGCTCATAGCTGGCAGGTAATTTTATTTTTTAACTTTCTTAGCCATTTTTTTGTTTCTTTTGTCCTAATGAGTTTGTAGTATTTAATCGTCTTTTGGGGGATATATATTGTTATTTTGTAATAAATAATAGGTGATGTGAATGTGTAACATCTGTGACCCCGTGTCTATTTAGACACATATTTTAGAATTTGATCTATTTAAGAGTATAATAAACCGGAAATAACGCGACACGTTTAGGTAAACAAATAATTACTTTTATTATTAGCTTGACGTTTCGTCCTGGTTGCACTAGCTGTAGTCGCAAGCAGACAGATAATTTGTTTACCTAAATGTTTCGCGTTATTTTCCGTTCATTATATTTATGTAACATGCAACGCGAATATTAAAATAAAAAAATATTTTCATACTTATGTAACCAAAGTCATGGGTCAAAGCTAGAGTTAGTTTACAGTTAGTTCTTCACGCAGATATTATAATATTATCTATAATTCTTTACCACATAGAGTTGCCCATCTAGATTTACTTTTTTAATATCGTGATCTCTTAAAATGTAGTGAATTTATTTTAATAAGAGTAATACCAAGGTGCCAAATCGACATCATTTAAATTATAAAAAAATCACTCACTGTGAGTAAGACATAGTGGTAAGAACATGTGGTGACCAGGTTTTTTTGTAAATCGACGAGAATGACCGATTAAAAAAAAGTTTCAAGTAGTAGATACTAAAAAAAACTAAAGATTGACAAAAAGTTTCTGACAAAGTCCCTGGTATTGCTATTGATTGAAATTGATAATATTTGTTTTGGGATAGGAGGGCCAAGCGTGTCACCTGATGGTAAGCAACCTGCGCCGCCCATGGACACCGGGAACACTTTTAGTGTTACCGTTGCATTGCCGACCTTTAAGGGAGAAGGATGGGGAAGGGAGGTGGACCTCCGGCTACCTCTCTCACCGAACGAAACGCAGCATGAGCCACTTTACGTCGATCTTCTGAGAGGTGGTGGTATTTCACCGGTTGAGCCGGCCCATTCATGCAGCTAACTGCTTATTATTTTCCTCATATCTAGGTTGTTAGTCGCTAATATCAACAGCTAAGCAAGTAAGATGTGTAATAATCGTGCCTTATGGCGCTTTGTACTCTCTACCTACCCCGCAAGGGATCTGGCGTGAAGTTATGTATGTATAACTTGAATTGAAAAAAAATAGTGTTAGTTCATTTATGTGGAAAGCTTTGGGGTATTAATATGATCGCGGCAATAATCTTTTTAGTGAAAAATGGCGGTACGAAGTTCGCGCGGCCTGCTAGTTCTAAATAAAAATCTGCGCCAACACTGCCTATCTTTGAAGGTTGGCTCACAATATCCTCTTCAGTAAATAATCTTGAGCTCGCCTAGTTATATGTAGAGTGGTCGGCCAGCACGACGTGGTCGACATTACACCATAATTGATTGAAGTTATAAATTTATACATAAAATATCTTTTTTTTATGGGATAGGAGGGCAAACGAGCAGGCGTGTCACCTGATGGTAAGCAACCGACGCTGCCCATGGACACCAGCAACACATATAGTGTTACTGTTGCGTTGCCGACCTTTAAGGGATAGGGGATAGGAAAGGATGGGGAAGGGGAGTGGGCCTCCGGGTACCTCTCTCACCGAACGAAACGCGGGATGAGCCACTTTACGTCGGTCTTCTGAGAGGTTGTGGTATTTCACCGGTCGAGCCGGCCCATTTATGCAGCGAACTGCTTGGCTCTACCACTGTTATGTTATATCTACGTAATTTCCTTTTTCTTTTAAACAAAATATATGAATGTTTCTCCAAATATACATCTTGTACATGTCTCGAGACGGAGACGCAATTATGCTTTAGGAATGTTACTTACATCTTGTGACTTGAGACCATCTTCATACCTTCGAGTGTACTGTTGGACATAATCCTCCCTCATGGAACGCCATAATTCCAGATCCTGTGATAACCGCATCCGTCGCCCTAGGTCGTCGTTCCAGCTAGTGGGGGACTCTACGTCGACCAGTTCGTGGTTGCCACTCGAGAACCTTTCTCCCCCAACGGTTGCCGGCTCGTCGTGCGATGTGGCTTGCCCATCTCCACTTGCCGCGCCAACCGGCACGTTGAAGTGGAGATCGTTCGGGCTATGTCGGTCACGTCCGATCTTCTGTCTTCTTTAACAGTGGTAGAGCCGAGCAGTTCGCTGCATGAATGGGCCGGCTCGACCGGTGAAACACCACGGCCTCCCAGGAGATCGACGTAAAGTGGCTCATTACTCGTTTCGTTCGGTGAGACAGGTATCCAGAGGCGCACGTCCCTTCCCTATCCCTTCCTCCATCCTACTCCATCCCATTCCCTTAAGGTCGGCAACGCAACTGTAACACTATATGTGTTGCAGGTGTCCATGGGCGGCGCTGGTCACTTACCATTAGGTGACACGCGTGCTCGTTTGCACTCTTACCCATAAAAATGAAAAAATACAAATAAAAAAGAATTCTGCGGGTCTCTGTATTTCGGATTTTGCTCTCGGAGAGAGATTGCAAGCACAGCCCGCTCCGTACTGCGCCCAGTGACTTAAAGCTTTCCAAATAAACAAAACAATATGTATGCATCACTGTCATAATACACATTAATGAACGGTAGTGTGTATAACGTGTTATTTATAAAACATAACATAAACATAACTTCACGCCTTTTTCTACCCGAAGCTGTAGGAAGCGGCTGTTAAGCCTCATCTCGCCGTTATGTTTACGTCACAAATGGAATAGGTGGCGAACCTATTGCCATACCGGGCACAAAGTTGTCAGTCATCGATATTTATCACACATAACTTCCAAAAATTTCGAAAAGTCATAGGGTGTGTGTCAGGATTTGAACCCACTACTTCTTGAATCAGAAGCGGGGTGCTAGCCACTGCGCCACCGAGACTGTTACGCATAACTTCCGTATAATATGTATTACTCCTCTGTATACCTAAATTATGGATGTGCGAATTTCATACTCCTCTGTACAACTAATATATGTTACATGAAATGTTCCATATATTATTCGGTCGGTATATTTGAGTGAGTGTTACAGCGACTATTTCACCGCCAACAATGTCCAATGTCGATACTTTGTTACGATTACTAACTCAGTTTATAGCTGGCTGTAATTATTTACAATAACTAACGGAAGCAATATATTTTGGACTCATAGTAATGTTCACGGAAAGTTACCGTTGTGTTCAATGTAAACTTGTTTTATATGACATCACAGTTTTGTTTATAAATATAGCAATGTGAACTGTTGAATGGACCCATACTCTCCTCTTGTGGGTGGATAAGAGGCAGGTATTTGATTTGTAGTGGACCACCTCACACGAAATGGTTAAAACAAGTTGAGAATACAATTAGTATTCCCTATTGAAGTTAATTATAAGCCTACAGCTACACTAACGAGAGAGTGAATGATATTTATAAAAATATTTTATAAATGTTTATAATTCAGACACTAATATGATCGTTATACAGGTCGTTACTGAGATATATGAGTCAATAATGTCTTCTCGTGTAGCTGGTGGCTGGTGGCTGGTGGCCGAACTCCACTTCCCGTCCTCATTCATCACTGTAGTCGGGGAGTCACGACGCCAGCGCCACGGACTTGATGTCATAACTACTTAGTTAGTGTAAATATTGTGGAATTGTTTGATTTATTGACTTGCGTGGGAGTATCAAGTATGTTATGAGATAGTAGTAATATTCTACAAAAATGTGTTGTATGAAGAGAGTTATAGAGAACTGGCAATTCAAACTGCACTACTCACCTCAATTCAAACTGCACTACTCACCTCAATTCAAACTGCACTACTCACCTCAATTTACCGATAACCGTGGTTTAATTTATATAGAAACTTTTTATACCTTCACGCACTTGTTATCGGAAGCTGTGGATAGCAAACCAAGGATAGCATACTAGACAAATTACACAAAATTGATCAGTTTCAACCATAACTTAGGAAAAGAAATTGTTCAGTCGCAATTGCCGCTGTCCACACCTTAGTAGAATTTATACGGAGTTAAAATACTTTACTTTAAACAAATTTATTACAATATTCCCCACACGAAGAGATAAGAAAAAGGTTTGGTACATAACAGCTCGGGTTCTGGATCGTAACTCGTTTCTTATTCTGCGTAACAATATCCAGCCCTCGTCCCTGGTCGTTCCTCGGGCCATACATAAATAAGGTCTACCCTATCAGTCAGTTCTCTCGCTCGGAATAACTAAGTTTATTCAAATGTATTATTTTACTAAATTGTACAGTGATAGAGTACCTACATATACAGCTATTGCAGTATATACACAACTTAGCAACAAGCAAAAACTTTATTCAGTGACTGAAATACATTATTAAGTGATAAAAATGTCATTAATATAATTTTGTGCGAGGCAAGTTTTGTACAAATCCGTTGACTATTTTTACACTTACACAAAAAGAAAAATGCTGAATAAAGGTTAAAATAAAGGCTGCGTTGCAAAACCAGATTCTCATAATTAATTACACAAGAGGCTTAGCAGAACTAACATTACAATAAATGTCAACCTAAACTATTCAGACTGACTGCAATAAATTTATAGACTTGGTGTATTTATGATAAACAAACAAACAAACAGCTAGTGTACAATCATGCTAAGCACGTAGTTAGTAAGAACAGGAAGAGTCCTCTCCGGACATGTTGCACATCGGCAGCGGACAGCGGCGAGGCGCGGCGCAGCGTGTGCAATACATTCAGTATGTTTATTATTACTACTTAATATGTACGACGCGAACTAAACAAGAGACAAAAAGCTTAATGATATGTTATTCAAAGTGATGCACATAATTACTTATAAATACAAACTTACACAATCATGTAGGCAGCGATGCGCGCCCTCTAGCTAAACATTATATGAATTATATTAAACACTATTCATTTATTACATTAGACCACCGCATTTTGTAAAATAAAACAGAGTTTTGCTTGGTATAAGACTTTCGGGTCTTTGATATCCAAAGGTGTCTTTAAAAACACCGCTTAAATTATCTCACCTTATAGTATAACAGTTCGAGTAGTCACCTATATTTATGATAATTTATGTACCAATAACATATGAAATGATTTTGAACATATCCTGTAACCGTGCCCGGATTCGTAAGCGGGAATTCTCAATCAGAGGTTGGAGCTGTAAACCGCTAGTTCTGACAAATATAACTGATACATTAATATGTTATCGTGGTGCTGGTGTGTATACTTGTACAGTAAGTGGTATATGGTACGTACAGTGTACACAGAGCTGGTACATTCCATCCCACACGCCGCTCTCAGTTTAACCTTATTTTTGGCATCTAAATATAACCCCGCGAAATGTTTCTCTCTATGTTACTCTAACATTCTCACATATTGTATTAAATGAGCTGTTGAAACATGAAACAGATATGCACTGACTCTTCACATCAACCTGACCAACTTCTATAACAAACTGCCTATTCTATTACATTCCAAATTACTAAAAAAGATTTGTTCAAGGTTCTGGAGGTCAAGAGACAACAACGACACCAAAAATATTCTTAGATAGGTAGTTGGTACTATAAAAATAAAGTTTTGGAAGCAATTCAGGCTGCGCCATCTGGCACAAACATAAGTAATGACAATTTGTTTTAAGAAACCAGACCATACAATACATATATATTTTTTTTATGGGATAGGAGGGCAAACGAGCAGGCGTGTCACCTAATGGTAAGCAACCAACGCCGCCCATGGACACCAGCAACACATATAGTGTTACTGTTGCGTTGCCGACCTTTAAGGGATAGGAGAAAGGAAAGGATGGGGAAAGGGGGGTGGGGCTCCGGGTACCTTTCTCACCGAACGAAACGCGGCATGAGCTACTTTACGTCGATCTTCTGAGAGGTCGTGGTATTTCACCGGTCGAGCCGGCCCATTCATGCAGCGAACTGCTTGGCTCTACCACTGTTCATATACACATATATGTACTTTTTGTGTCCGTGTGGTCCGTTGGTTAAGCACCGCGCTTCTGAATCCAGAATTTGCGTTTTCGAATCCTGGCATACACCAATGACTTTTCGAAACTAATTTCGAAAGTTATGTAATAATAATATCTTGGACACAAATCACATAGCGCCCTCCAGTTCCAAACTGAGCAACTAAATGCTTGTGCTATGGATACTAGATAACGAATACTAATACATATATATATATACTTTTTTTTTGTAAATACATACTTATAATACATAGAAAAACACTATTATGTGTGATAAATATCGGTGAATGAAAAACTTTGTGCCCGGTATGGCAATAGGTTCGCCACCTATTTCATTTGGGCTCGAGTCGAGGCTCAACATTTGGGCTCGAGTCGATGCTCAAGAGCCACTGCCTACACCTTCGGGTAGAAAAAAGCGTGAAGTTATGTTTTTTTTATAACTACCCCGCCTAAAGACTATTCACGAATTCGATTGATTTCGATTTATTCGATTGATTTGGAAGTCTACAACAGATTATCAACTTGAACCCAGCACTTTTAAGGAATGTACCGTCACGAGCAACACGTACAAAGCAACGCACGAAATAAAGCTAGGGAATCGATTGTGAATCTATTTGTACCTAATCGATTATGCATGCTAGACGGACACAGCGGCCAGTGAGCAGTGCGGGGCACGGCTTTTAGTTGACATTCACTGTTCGACGATACAAGCAGTAGTACTAGCCCTTTGTGCCTGTGGACCGAGCTTTGTACATTAGATAGAAGGAGCTAGCAGCTGCGTCTGTTACTCATATTGCTTAAGCTTCATAGAAAAAATTACAAACACGAAACGACATTCAAAACACATGTATTTAACATATTCACTAGTACTAATATATTTAAATCAGGTTAATTGTTTTTTAATATCGTCATACTTTTAATATCTGAAGCTGCACGGACTGTCACATTTAAGTTAATATCACACGTAATCCATGAAAATAAAAAAAAATGATAATTTTCGCGATTTAGTATTTAAATTGCAAACGCTGGTGATAGAAACTAAATGATAGATCAAAACAAAGTACTACATTATTATACAATAGACACCTACAAAATTTGTACAAAAAAATTCGCTATGGCATATTATTATGTGTATTTCTTTCTTATAGTCCAGTCATTATAGTAAGTTCACCTCGGAATTCGAGATACCCAGCTGTAAATCTGTAAATACTTGTATATTAACACCCTAAAAGTTGTCTGAAAACCTACATATGGTAAGGGGTAAGCAACTATTAAATTTCAAGGTCAAAAGTCACAAAAATAGTTTTTTTGCGCTTTTTTTGGAAATATCTCATTTCCTATGGGTTTTTTGCTATTTGTATTTATTATCAATATTGAAGAATACAACATTTTCTACAAATTTTGTTGAAATTTTTTTTTATACGGTGAACCGTTTTCGAGATAGAGGGCGGAGAGCGCGCGGTCACCGCATCTCTTCAGGTCAACCGGTGCCTCCGGTCGAAAACGCGCCATATATAGTATAGTTGATGAACTATCAATAAATCAATGATTATAAATATTTGTTAATTTTTATTAACTATTATATTCTATTTTATCATTTTCTTCATGCATTAAATCTATATCTATTCAATAATACTGATAACCGTTTACTAAATTTAAAAAATAATTAAGAGAAAAACTTTTTTGTTTTCTTCTTTCGTTATTGGAAGAGAAAAACTTAAATTAAAATATAATTATATTCCCATTTACACTAATGCCATTTTAAATAGGAAATAATTTTGTGTTGTGTTTTGTCTTTAAAATCTACAATGTCAAAGTCTACAAAACTTAGTAAACCTGTGCAGCTTTCAAATATTCCACCAACAAGTGCAGCTGCTCAAGTTGAAACTTGGTTAGAACATGATTTGGAACCCCAGGTATGGGGTTGGGCAATGCGAAATGATTTTCTGGAGCCTATCATGACAATTTTACCACCTGCTCCAGAAGATTTGCTAAATACAATTTTCTGCAACTGCAAAAGTGGTTGTGGTTCGCGATGCGGATGCAGGAAAGCGAGCTTGTGGCCAATGTAATGGGCAAGCTTGTCTCAATGCTCTACCATATCAGAGCGACATTAATCTTTGATCCCGAAATCATGGAAGAACTTGAGACAAATGTCGTTGAAGATGATAATCAAGCCCAGTTTGAAATTTACCAGCAGCCAGAAGACGACGATGAAGAGGAAGAAGATGATTAAAATTATAAATTGTAGTTTTTGTACCCTTTATTCCATTTTTTTACTTTCAATAAAAAAAAATCAATGATATTTTTTAATAAAAAGATTAATCCATAATTTATTTGATTTTTTTTCATCATGTAAGAAGTTATTAATATTAATTAGGTTAAAATTCAAATATAATTCTTATATTTTCATTAACAATTCTGCAATTACATGGGCAGGTAAGTGTTGTTAAATAAATCAATACTGAATAAAAAGTGGATAAGTTAGGAAAAAAATGATAAAATATAATATAATATGTAGTTTATAAAAATTAACAAATATTTATAACTATTGATTTATTGATAGTTCATCAACTATACTATATATGGCGCGTTTTCGACCGGAGGCACCGGTTGACCTGAAGAGATGCGGTGACCGCGCGCTCTCCGCCCTCTATCTCGAAAACGGTTCACCGTATAAAATTTTTTTTAAACAAAATTTGTAGAGAATTTTGTATTCTACAATATTGATAACAAATACAAATAGCAAAAAACCCATAGGAAATGAGATATTGCCAAAACAAGCGCAAAAAACCGATTTTGTGACCTTTGACCTTGAAATTTAATAGTTGCTTACACCCTACCATATGTAGGTTTTGAGACAATTTTTAGGGTGTCAATATACAAGTATTTACAGAGTTACAGCTGGGTATCTCGAATTCCGAGATTCTTACCTAATTTAAGCTTAAATGACTGGACTATTAGGTATAACCCACAATGACCATTTTTAAAAGCTTTTGTTTAGCTTGCACTGTATGTATGTATGTAAGTATGTATGTTCGGTGGAATCTTGCAACTCAATTTTGAAGTAGATATCTTCAACCGATTAAGCTGAAATTTTGTATACACGTTTACTTTGGATGACAATGCATGATATGATGTGTGACATTATTCTATATCCAATATGGCGGACCACCCAAGATGGAGGAATGGATATTTTGAATGCATTTCTGCAATATGGGTATCAAATGTAAGGGCTTATAGAGTGTAACTCAAAAAATAACATGACGTCATTCTAAATCCAATATGGTGGAATATCCAAGATGGAGGAAAATATAGTTTAAGCTTCTGTACAATATGGATATCAAATGAAAGGGCTCATTAAGAGTAATTGAAAAAATAATGTGACGTCATTCTAAATCCAATATGGCGGATCATCCAAGATAGAGGAACTGTTTTTTTTAATGCATTTCTGCAATATGGGTATCAAATGAAAGGCCTTGTTAATAATAACTCGAAAAAAATATGACGTCATTCCAAATCCAATATGGCGGGAAAAATATTTGCGTTTCTACAATATGGGTATCAAATGAAAGGGCTTGTTAATAGTAACTCCAAAAATAATATGACGTCATTATAAATCCAATATGGCGGAATATCCAAGATGGAGGAAAACATATTTTAAGCTTCTGTACAATATGGGTATCAAATGAAAGGATTCATTGAGAGTAACTGAAAAAATAATGTGACGTCATTCTAAATCCAATATAACGGATCATCCAAGATAGAGGAACAGTCAAAGTCAAAGTCAAAGTGGACCATCCAAGATGACGGCATACATATTTTTGATGCATTTCTACAATATGGCTATGAATTAAAAATCATCATTGCGATTAAATGGAAAAGAAAGCTCTAAGCTGAAATTGAATTAGATGGTCTCCTTGTCGAAGAGCTGGACTGTTTGAAATTAAGCGGTAAACTAACTTGCAATAATGATGCGTTGAATGAAATGACACTAACCTAGCCAGCTATAACTAAAAATAAGAAAATAAATTAAAAGCAAAAATCCTTTATAAAGAAGCTTTTATTTAAGCGCTCTAAAAATAAGAAAATAATATTTCCTTAAAATTTCAAGTATCAACTTAGAGCCTCAGTAGGTATGTACATTGTATATAATAATAATTACTAGCTGACCCAGCAAACGTTGTCTTGCCGAAAAATAAAATTGAAAAAATAGGGGTTGATCGTAGGGGGTTGAAAATTTAGGGTTGCATGTATTTTTGTATCCCGTTTTATAAAAAAAATAAGAAACAGAAATATGTCGAAAAATTAAAAAAAAATTGAGGGGTGGGCTACCCTTGTAATTTAGGGGGATGAAAAATAGATTGTCCTATTCCTATTAGATGTCCTATTCTCAGACCTACCCGACACGCACATAAAATTTCATGAGAATCGGTCAAGCCGTTTCGGAGGAGTTCAATTACGCACATCTAGACTCGAGAATTTTATATATTAGAAAAGCTTGTCGCGAGGTTTGACTCCCTATCAGTAGGTAATTAAATTGCAATAGATAATATAGTAAAGTTAGTAGATTAATTTACATGAGTGTTTTGCCCATTTCTTCTCATGATAACCTAACACTCAGAATCGTCCGTGCGTTTTTGTTCCAATGAGGCAATTTTCTCAAGCGCTCGTGTTTTAATATGTTATGCTTTAAATATAATAATAAGTTAAATATCTGTATTTACGGACTATATTTAACTGTGTGTGAAGCCACAAGACCAAGAAAATACCCAAGAAAATAAAGATATTTTGATTTGATTTGACATTATAAAATTAGTACACTTTATTTACAACTCGCGCGACAAGCTTTTATTAATAAATATATTGTACATACTGAGGCTTAAGTTGATACTTGAAATTTTAAGGAAATATTATTTTCTTATTTTTAGAGCGCTTAAATAAAAGCTTCTTTAAAAAGGATTTTTGCTTTTAATTTATTATTACTTTACTTCTGAGGCGAAACAAAGTTCGCTGGGTCCACAAGTACTTATCTTTATAAAGTTGTACTAGTGATCAATACATAAATTAAGCATTTCCTGAGACATGACATAAATATATTCTACAATATTCTACATGAATTAAATTTTTGAACATAAGTACGAATCACGGTGTAATGTGTAGACTGCTCAATAAATGCCTGTCAGTACCGGGATATATTTTAATGGGCACTGGGCGTACCAGGGGGTAAGTACTTGGTGTCTCTCAATTCTCTCCTCGGCGCTCGCGAGTGAGACGAAGCCACTGAATATTTAATAGTTAATCTGACAAAGTGACCATCGACAGCCATTTTGCATTAGCACATGACTGTTATAACATTATTTATTCACGAGCGCTCGAAGCCAGCTTCAAGCCTTCTGATAGATCTTCTTATTGGCGTGGGCAATGACCACTCCGTGGGCAAATTAATTACACAGCTCAGGTACAGTAAATATTGAATTTTGGTACAGAAAATTCGTGCTGGCTAACATAGTATTAAATAAACTTCTCTCATTATAGTTACATCAATTCATTATTCAAAGTGCTTTCACGGATTTTGATGAATTTCTAATTCGTTTGTGATAAACAAACGAATTACAAAATTGTACCCGGTGTATGGCAATGGATTATACTAACTTATTATATTATGTTGAAGATTAGGAAGTGCCTCCGCCAACATCTTCGGGTATTTAAAGCGTGAACTTACATCTCAACAGATCAGACTAGAGTATGTGAGTTCTAACTTTATTGTATGTGTTGCTTTTTGTCTATATGTCTTCCAAAAGACGAACCCAAAGAGACGAGGAAGACTATCAGCATAAATATACCCGGGCTGTTGGTATAATAGAGAGTGACAGAGTTACTTCCACATCTGCAATATTAGCGCGAGCCTCAGTTCCAAAATACGATCTCGCCAAGAGTGTCGGTAAGTGTGTCGGTGTGAGTGAGGTGTGTGCAAGGTAAACACATCACACTCGCTCGTCTCGTGTGAAGTGTACCGCCCCCCGTCCTCCCGCGCCCCCGCCCCCCGCTCTGTAATCTGTGCGTCCCACATCAAACGCAGGTGCCGCTGCTCGTCTTCAAATCATAATTAATGCACTCCTCTTTGTATGCTCAT
Organism: Euproctis similis; assembly: GCA_905147225.2. NCBI lineage: Eukaryota > Metazoa > Arthropoda > Insecta > Lepidoptera > Erebidae > Euproctis > Euproctis similis. Next base: position 21,132,600 of record LR990116.1, on the reverse strand, counting down.
TTCAACTACATTATCCAATTCTCTTTGTTCTCCAAATTCATAATACAATTTCAGTTATAACATTAACATTGCGTTCACGACCATGGAAGCTGTAAGCCGCCTTAATCGTCGAACAGTCGGGATTAATAATTAATTGCCGCGATATTTTCTCAAAAAATATGATTTTTAGAACCTGAAGAGGTCCACGAGGCTGATAGCTGTTGACAGAGATAAACGACTTGGTAACGTCTTTGTAAAAAAATATGTGGCACGCTATTTTATTAGACAAGGAAGGCCACCTATAAAATAGGAAGAGATCTAGAAAGAAGAAAACCGCAGACTGGACTTGAACCGTCAGAACCACAAACCGCAGAATGTCTACGCTTCAATAAATTGGCTATTTTTAAATCCACTAGATCCAATTTCCGCAGTAAAAAGATCGAGTTATTAAATATAAACGACATTTATGAAGAATTTCTTGTTTGTGACAAATTATATATAACAAAACGACGCCTTTTTCTACCCGTAGGTGTAGGCAGCGGCTATTAAGCCTCGACTCGCCATTACGTCTACGTCCCAAATGTATGTAAAGTGCGATTTAGAATCAATAACCATGTGACCCGCTAGCTTGTTTTTATATATAGGTAGTATAAAGACAAGCCAGCGCTGCAGCGGGTCAAACCGGCTTTTTTTTAAAACTTTGTATACATACTAAATAACAAATTAAAAGCATCATGTGGCATCATGTGACTTATTCGATATAATATATAGTGAGTAATAATAATAACTCGCAATAACTAAAACATGTCCTAAGCGATAAGTTTGTGCATGAGATTGGAAATTAATTTTACATGGAAATATATTTTATACTTATTCTTGTTATTTAAATAATAATTAAACCATGCACTGTCATCAGGTAGAACGTTTCTTATCTTCCAAAACGGTTAGTCCAATGAATGCCACAAAATTCTGCCCTCTGTGACAAAACGACCAAGGTGCTCGGTACCAAACGATCTCATTTTCTTAAATGTAAATTAAACTAGGATTATAGAGTTGTTTATTGAAATATCAAATATTAGTCCAGTTTGGTGAGACCAGTCCCGAGTTAATAACAGCTGATTGTAATTGTGAGGCAATTTGTAATTTGGTTAAGAGTTGTATAAGTAAAGTACATTATTATTTGTCACTTAAGAAATGACTAGACTACAATTAGGGTACAATTAGGTTACTCGTTGATCTGTACCCAAATTAGCAACCGAGACTTGGCGTGTGGCTGTATCACCAGCACCACTCAGTCACCGACTCGAGATAACATAACTTTGATTACTGCTACACTCTTGTATTAGATGTTGGTGTGTATGTGTTTACACAAATGACGGTGTACGTGCACGGGTACATAGTACATAGTAAATATTTGAAGTTTATTAAATAAACTTTATTAACTAGGCCATTGTTTTTTTGGGACTAATCTGAGGTGTATGTTGCGCAAGTCGCTTAGAAGAGATCGTTTCCAACACTATGTTCATCCAATAACCTGCTCGTTGTATGTTATTCTTTCTTTATATTGTTTTTGATACCATCAAAAGATATTAATTTATTAAATAGATATTATTCCATCTATAAATCTTTGCTTTTCCAGACCTTTCTCTCCGTTAAAGTCCAATATACTCCAAAGTCTGCAAAACTGAAAATTTATTGTGATCCTAAATTCTTATTTGTCATAGAGTACCTACCGATCGATGCGCACAAAGGAAAAAACTTTCTACTCTGTGGTCTATATAATAAATTTGTGGAGCGTGACAGTCGAAGGATCTTATCCACTCCTTACGAATGTGAATGTGGATTCTTTCGGATGTTTATTACTCTATCACGCATACACTATAGAACCAATATTACATATTATACAAAATTTGGTAACGATCAGTCATTACCAAATTTTGTATAGTAATATTGTCAGAGGCACGGAGTAAAAACCTGATACTTTTTTAGCCCTAGTTTGGAAATATTACAATTGATTTTTGTTATACTCAATCATCACCATCATCATCCTTAGCCTTTTTTTGAGGTTGGACATAGGCCTCCCCCATAGAGCGCCACAACGGCCGATCCACTCAATCATGGGGGGATTTGGCCTTAATCGCCACGCTTGGCAGGCGGGTAGGCGATCGCAGTAGGCTGTATTTTCTTCAGAGAGAATGCTGCTGCCCATTCTTCTATCTTTTCCCTTAGTCGCCTTTTACGACACCCACGGGAATAGATGGGGTGGTGGTATTCTAAGCCGGCGCCACACAGCTATATATGTACTCAATATGTAGCGATAAATGTGGATTTAGAAAAGGCTCGGCTACAAGTGAGCTAAGGCGTAACGAGCGCTATAACTGAAACGGCAATATAAGAACGTTGTCAATTTCCTAATCGCACGGGACTTGTATATTTATACAATCCTCTTGAATTGGGTGGAGGGTTAGTGTTAGTTTAGCTGAAAAATAATCGTAGAGCATACAAATGTAGGAGGCAAAAAGCCGACTAGTAGTAGACTAATAGTAGACTAGACACAATCAGCTACTACTGCTTCCCCCAAAGAGAATGGGGTGTTATTAGCGACTATAGTTACTATTGTTACAGACAATTTAATATAAAGTGTGAGTCTGTTCAGGTGGTAGGCAGAGCTTGTCGCTACAAGGCGTGACACTCATCACGGAGATCATGTCACGGGATTGTCACGTCTTGATGCTTGTGTTTGTGTTTGTGATTTATAACCAACTAACGGTACCTTACTTACTTATCTCTTCGAAGACGAACTAGCTGTTGCCCTGCGACCTAGTTCGAGTAGTGCACACATAACCTGTCATAATTTAAAGATTTTAATTTATTTGCGAACTAGATGACCTAATATATTAATTTTTCAATATTTATTCAATAGTTTTCAATAGATTTCTTCAATATATTAAAAATGAATTATACATAAAAACAACTCCGTTGACAATCTCTGTCTATTAAAAATACTGCATCAAAATTTGTTGCGTGGTTTCAAAGATCTAAGCATATAAGGGGACAGACAGCGGAAAGCGACTTTGTTTTATACTATGTAATGATATGTAATTGTTTTCAGAAAAGTTAATGAGCATAAAATTATTTAGTTCGTTTCTCATAACCCAAAAATGAATTATCTAACATAATGTTCTACTGTGATCGAGAAAGTTTAAAAAATGTCATAACATAACATAACATTTTAGTAATAAGTAAGAACTATTAATAGTATTTATTACCGTTCCACTTAGCGATGATGTCAAGTGGCTAATATAGATCGTCAGATAATGTAGGAAGCTATTAAGTGAACCGCTCAGTAAGTTATCAACGGTATCCGCTGCGGCAGTAACGGTACGGTCTAGGAGCTAGTCTCGTCATTACCGAGGGTTTCCAACGGTTACTCGTACTGGAGCTTGGATAATAGGAAGTCATCGGGGCTGTACCGTAACGGGGTCTCGTGAATAACTGTTAATGCCTATCAATTTTAACCGGCTTCACATAGGAGGCCGTTATCGATTTGGATGTGACTTTTTTATGGGATTGGAGGGCAAACGAGAAGGCGTATCACCTGATGTTATGTGACCAGCGCCGCCCATGGACACCTGCAACACATATAGTGTTACAGTTGCGTCGCCGACCGTGAAGCGATTAGGATAGGAAGAGACGGGGAAGGGGGATGGCCTCCGGCTACCACTCTCACCGAACGAAACGCGGCATGAGCCATTTTACGGCGATCTTCTGAGAGGTGGTGGTATTTCACCGGTCGAACCGGCCTATTCATGCAGCAATCTGCTTGGCTCTACCATTCCTATTTTGACTATTATGACTCCACTCTTTTTGATCGAAATGGGTTTATTCAGAATAATATATATTATACTAGCTGTTGCCCGCTACTTTGTCGGCGTGGACGACATAAAGCAGCAAAAATTATGTGCCTGGGCCATTACAAATGTTCATTGCTCATCCCTAATTAATGATAGCGTGATAATATTTAGCCTATGTGTTGACCCGACGTCTTGGCTATATTTATGCAAGATTTTGACATAAAATAATGCAGGACTTTTAGAGTTTATCCGTAACAAACATGCAGAAGAACAGCCAAAAAAATCTAAAAACATTATTTTTGGGTTCGGTATCAATCGTAGATCATGTCCCAAGTATTCTTAAAAAAAAATTTAATGTAAAGTATTAACTTTCCTAAAATTGTATTATCATCATCAGCATCAGCCTATTGCAGTCCACTGCTGGACATAGGCCTCTCCCAATGCGCGCCACAACATCCGATTCTCTGCCTTCCGCATTCAGTGTTTTCCAGCAGCCTTTCTGAGGTCGTCTGACCATCGGGCAATTACATTAACTTAAAATCCTAAAATTGTATTATACGTATATACAAATAGGTAAACACGTATTGGCAAACACTGAAACCGAGAGACTCAAAAGTGTAGAAATAAACAAAGTCAAATTACACCTTTAGGCCGAATTTCCTGAAGGAATTATTTGTTTTAATTTTTGTGTATAAAGTTAATGTAATGAGTTGTTTGGTTCAGGGCGGTAGTGGGGGTAGTGGTGGTGGTGGTGGTGGTGTCGACACAAAATTAAATTGAACAAAATTAATAAGTAACAAACTCGGTAAATTCCCAGTTGAGACGAAAAGAACTGTCGGTACATTTCAGCTCGACTTGCTTCGTCCTAGATTGAAGCGACTTGTAAAGTTTTAATCAAAGAAGCTGCTTCCACGTAATTTACAAGACAAAACTTCATTAACCAACTCTGTAGGCGAAGTTGGACGGATGTCGCACTGACTTCGGAGGCTTCTTAGCAGTAGGCTCGACTCTATCTCACACAAGAAATATTATCTACGATTTCTATATAATTACGCTGCCTGAATTTAAGAAGGGATAGGTAGGGGCACAAGGAGGGAGAATGTACTGAGTGTTCATATGCCTCTCTCAGTAAAAGAAACGCGGCATAAGCCACCTTACGTCATATTTCATGCGAAGTATTTCACCGGTCGTGTCGGCTCATTCATGCACATGGGAATATTTAACCAATAATTTACTCAAATAAACACCGTGAACTTATGTAAGTACCTATACTATTTACACATTATTTTAAGTAGGAAAATGTGAAAGGCTATTGAAAATTACATAAATATAATAAATACAATTAAATATTCCTTGGTATCAGCAGTTAGTCCGAAGGTATAGACGAGCAGCCTATTATTGCCCGCATCAGACCAAACACACATAAAATAGCTCTACTGTTAACCCTGACATTAAGGCAGTGTCACAGCTCATTTTCCACTGGGCTCCAGACGCTCGCAATCAACATTTTCTCCTTTTTAATGGATACTTCTCTCCCGAGACCAATAACGAGACAAGAAGTGCTCCTCACAATATGCGTACCCACACTAACTACTGAGTATTTTCGTACAAGACCTTAATTATTTGAAATGTTAACGGAAATTTAGTAAAATACATTTAAATATTTTAGGATTGGCGTAATTTGAGTTCAAACATACTTAACAAAGTGTAAAATAAACACACGTAGTCTTTCATCCACGCCAATTAAATTATGTGGTCACAATAGATGACCTAGGGAAGTGCCTATTGATATAAACCGAGCCAAATGGACTAAGAAATGCTGTACCACTGTAAGATATGCACTCGATATTTGGATTTGAATTAAAGACCCCGCAATCAGAAATCGTATTGGTGTCTATGTATACATACTAAATTTCAAGGTTCGCGAGATATCAGAGAAAATGTTAAGAAATCACAAAAATATATATCTAGTATTAGCTTAAAGTGCGCCAATTGCAAACGTCCGTCATTATTCGTGACGTCTTTGGGTGTCGGGACCTCCCCGATGATTTATATCTTCGACGTTAAAGGTTCGAATCTATGAAGGTTATTAAGGAGAGTACCCACGGCCCGCAGCTAGTCATGTATATTTATAAGACGTTACGATGTGAGAATGTGCGCTCATATCAGTTCTCACCTCACTACCTACACCCGATTGTATTGCCGGCGTGTGGATGGCGCCACTTCGCGGCAAGATATTGCCAGAATTCCAATTTATTTTCACAAGCAATTTTCATTTTATTACGGGGATCATGTTAGCGTTTACGTGGAATGAGAACTAATAACTAACATATATTGATAATATGAAGAAAAGAAGTCTATTTGTGTGTTTGTATTTTGCTTGTTTAGTATTAATCTAATGCTAACAGTCAGTGGGCGTTGAGCAGATATGTAAAAAATGTCACATAATGTCTGAATTGGACGCCACTGTGTGAAATCCGTAAAAAATTAGGGCATATATATTATCTGCTAGTCGTACGAAGCCGGGTTGGGTAGATAGTTCGAGAAATATTTTTCTTCATTACATCTATAGATACATTTTTATATTTTATCTTATAGTTTTGGATTTGATCTGCAAATATTTTTAGGTGTAAATAAAAATATATTATAATTGCCAAAAGAAAAAACCTGTCGTTTAATTTGAGAGCACAATAGATAATAACTAGTTCACCTGGCGAACTTTGTTTCGCCTCGAACCAATAAATGAAATTATTTTTCTGAAAAAGTACCCCAAGTTAGTCCGTATATATATTCATATAGTGTACATATTATTATTGTTATTGTTATTAATGTAGCGAAAATCAGTTATTTGTTTATAGTTATTATTAGACAACAAACATTACAAATGAAACAGATGATAAAGAAGGCTAAAGCAAATGAATCTTTACTGTTCACAGAGGTTGTGTTCTTTGTATTGGCGACTATCGACTATTAGTACCTCCTTCAACTACTGCTCTCGGCAGTTCTGAGCGAACCATATATATTTATATAATATCACACACGTCAACCAGTGCGTAATATATATACGTCTGAATATTATGAACAACTCGTATGTTTTGTATAAAATATACTATTTAAATATGGTTCTACTTTTTATAACGAAATATTCCAAGAAGCGAGTATTACCAACAAAATACGTTTTTATAAGTTTTATAAATAGGGTGGCTTGAATCGTCTAGATAAATAAGTATATAATAATTCGCAGAAAAGGCTTTGTATTCTTTACGCCCTTCCGAGGACATTTTTTTTATGAGATAGGAGGGCAAACGAGCAGGCGTGTCACCTGATGGTAAGCAACCAACGCCGCCCATGGACACCAGCAACACGTATAGTGTTACTGTTGAGTTGCCGACCTTTAAGGGATAGGGGATAGGAAAGGATGGGGAAGTGGGTGGGCCTCCGTGTACTTCTCTCACCGAACGAAACGCGGCATGAGCCACTTTACGCAAATTCAAAGCAAATTTTACATTATATTATAAGTATGTATTTACAAAAGAAAAGTATATATGTATTAATATCCGTTATCTAGTATCCATAGCACAAGCATTTGTTGCTTAGCTTGGAACTAGAGGGCTCTGTGTGTATTGTGTCTAAGAAATATTATATTATTTCTTTTTATATCTATCTTCTTAACGGGTTCTTCTGTTTTCATACAGAAAATGTATACAGAACCACGAAGCAAAGTGATCCGCACACACTTCACTAGTCCTTCGACCTTCATAATTCTTTCTTCGTTCGCGATAAAATATTTTTTCAGTTTTCCCTTTAATAATTTTCATGATTATTATTATGTTCAATGTTGTAAAAAATTGGGGAACATTTTAATTTTTATACAAAATTTCTAAAATTATTATATTATTACGTTACAAAGCCCTACGGAGTCTCCATTATACACAAAGCTGCTTAAATATCAGCATAATACCCGGCGCTGGTACCCGGTTGTAAAAAAAATTGTATATAAAATATAAACCATCAGAAGCTGAACAGAACTCGTGCCAAAGAACATCTGTAGTAACGGAACAGATTTGACAACTTATGACATATTTTTATATAATTTAAATAAGTAAATAAATAAAGGAAATAAATGTAAAAAACATACACCAAATTGAGAACATCCTTCTAGTTTTGGTACGTACATACGTAGCTTCACATCAAATCCTCCAGAACTCGTTATAATAGGTTGGGGAAAAAGTATTTTCGTATTTTTGTATGAAAAGTCAAGACATTTTTTTCAAAGTTTATTTACATTTATTTACAATATATATGTACCGTTTTGTTGAATAACTTTCTGCCATTTTGTGGGCAGAGACATTATCCCGTTACTGTAGAAACTTTGGGACTTCTGATCAAAAAAACGGGACAAATAGTTTTGGCAGTCCTCTCTTGAGGTCAACCTTACAGAACCTAAAGAATTCTGAAGAGACCGAAACAGGTGAAAATCTGAAGGCGCAAAAATTAAGAGAGTTCGACTGGGAGGTCCTAGTGCATCCACCATATAGCCCTGATATGGTGGATGCACTAGGACCTCCCAGTCGAACTCTCTTAATTTTTGCTGAGTGGCTAAAGATGTGTGTGGTCTAGCGTTATCGTGATGAAAGACCACACCCTTCCTGTTGATCAATTCCGGCCGTTTTCTCTCGACTGCTTCCTTTAATCTCATCAGTTGCTGGCAGTAAAGATCAGAATCGATGGTTTTGCCGGACGGTAAAAGCTCATAATGAACAATGCCCTTCCAATCCCACCATACACACAGCATCACCTTATTTCGTGTTAGGCCAGGTTTGGCCACAGTCTGTGAAGCCTGGCCAACTTTCGACCACGACCTTTTTCGCACGTTCTTATCGTACGTGATCCACTTTTCATCGCCAGTTATCAATCTCTTCAAAAACGGCTCGGTTTCATTACGTCTCAATAATGAATCGCAAATGAGTACACGGTTCATTAAGTTTCTTTGAGTGAGCTCGTGTGGCACCCAAATATCGAGCTTTTTTGTATAACCAGCTTTCTTCAAATGGGTCAAAACTGTTTTGTGGTCAATTCCCAGTTCTTCAGCTACATCGTAACTACTAATATGCCGATCTTGCTCCACTCTTTCAAAAATGGCGTCCATTTTATTCGTAACAGGGCGACCAGAGCGAGGTGCATCTTTAACATCAAAATTTCCGGACTGAAAACGTTTGAACCAAATTTGTGCTACTCTTACTGACACTGCATCAGGTCCATAAACATCACAAATTTTTTTCACTGCTTGAGTTGCATTTTTGCCTTTTTTATAATAAAATTTTAAAATGTATCGAATTTCTTCATTAGATTCACTCATTTTTACGGAGAGAAAAACAAATGAAAAATAGCGGGAAACAACTTTTTTTTATTTTTTTCTTTTCTTTATAATGTAACCTTTTTAATGTTACCAAAACCAGCCAGACACAAATAGTACAGTCAAAGAAATTTTATAATAAGTTTATACCTACGTTACGCGAAAAGACTTTTTCCCCGACCTAATATTTGGTCATGGAAGGTATGTCGTGGCCGTCCTCCGTCGACTCCTACACCCATCCGCTTTTGCTTTCTACATGTCGGAACCTTTTCTTACCTTTACACCGAAATTCTCTTTCATTCCAACTTTCTTCCTCACCTTCTTCCGCAGATTTTGCGCAGTGCCCTCATTTCGACCGCGTTTGTTTCTTTCTTGCACACTCTGCCAACTCTACCCAACTTTCACTTCCATAAGTTAGCGTTAGGATCAGTATCACCATAAGTTACCGTTGATTTGCTAGCTTAACTTTTCTGCTAACGTTCTTTGCGCCTAGGAATCTGCCCAACACTTCATTTACGCTGTTTTCCAACACCACTCCTCTTTCTACATCCGCAGTGTACCTGCCATTCCCACGAAAAGCGCATCCAAGATATACAATTTCATCCACCTGCTCCAGCACTACATCACCAACAGATTAGTAACTTGGGTATTGGTATTCGGTTAATAAGGTATCATCAGATGAACTAGTGTCTTTTTATGTTATAGAAGGCAAATCTGCAAGACCTGGGTCCCTGGTGGTAAGCAACTTCCGCCGCCCATGGATATTACGGTTGCGTTGCGGGACTTTAAGAGAGTAGGATACGAAAGGAAGGGAATAGGGGTTGGGCCTTTCTGGAAACCTCTCTCGCCGACTGAAATGCGGCATGTGCGACTTAACGTCGATATTTTGCGAAGCCGTGCATTCACCATTTGGGCCAGCCCATTCATGCAGTAAAATTTGATCTACAACTCTTTAGTCTTTAGATTTGAAATTATCTAAGATAATGTGCGATCATGTATGTGCTTCATTCTGCATATGAAGCGTTACCTGCGAGTATTGAGGGCAACATGAACAAACAAATGTTCAGTGAGAACAATAATGGAACCCTCACAAATGCTCCCCGATACCTCTTTTGATGTGTTCATTCCCGGTACAAATGGCCGCAAAATTATTGTTATCATGTTATTTTCCAGATCAAAGAGTATTCCAGCAGAATGGCCATTTCAGCCGAATCATAAACATTCAGAGCTGAATAAATAAGCAGCGCGGCAGAGTTGTGTGTTTGTAAAATGCATAATGTCTTTAAATAACGAGCTCTTGTTTATATATCTACTTTTGATATAATACAATTTGCTCTTGTATAGTTTTTCCATCTAATAAGCACCCAATTATACATACCTACTATTCATACATTAATTTAACGTAAGTTCCATGGCGTCCATTCAATCTTATAAATAAAAACGTTTGCTCCTTAACCCGAAACGGATTGGCTAATTCTTAAGAAATTATTTGTGCTTAATCTATCCAAGACCTGTTGTTATATATTCTGTACATCCCTAAATGACGAGGGTTTTCTAAAAAAGTTTCGAATAATGTTTAAACACAATTTCTTTCAAACATCTATATTTTTTGCGATTAACAGTAATTCACACAAGCTTTCAAATTTACAATACAGGTTAGCATAATAGAAATTATTTGATTTTATGTCATTATCATTATTTTATTATTAAACTACTCAACAGATTTTGATGTGGTTCCTTGGTGGTGTCAACGGGTTGGTTTGTATGTGTAAGAGATATTATACGTAAATCAGTCTAATACATGACGGTTCATTACGGTCTCGGTGGTCCAGTGGTACGAGCACACGGCTTCTGATCCAGAGATCCGGGTTCGAATCCTGACACAGGCTCACACCAATAACTTTTCGAAATAGTTTTCGGAAGTTAAGTGTGATAAATATCGATGACTGACAAACTTTGTGCCCGGTTTGGCAATAGGTTCGCCACCTATTCCATTTGGGACGTAAACATAACGGCGAGACGGGGCTTAATAGCTGCTGCCTACACCTTCGAGTAACAAAAGGCGTGAATTTATATTATGTTACATTACTATACACCTTCAAAAGGTCTACAAAAAAGTCCGCGATGGTGTATTTCTATGTCTTAGGGATAACCAACGAATATTTTTATTTGTTCTTATTGGTTCTGGGGCGAAACAAAGTTCGCTGAGTCAAATAGTTCTTATTTAAAATTACGCACTAGAACACCGTAGATGTACATCACATGTGACTTTAGAGAAGTAGTCACTTCCCCGTCCCGTGCCATTCGGGATTATTCCAGGTGTACAGGAGAGCGATGTGTGGGGCGTGACTGATAACAGCCAGCGATAAGGAGTGCCTGTGCCGGTACATAGGTGGTCACAGATCACACTATGTAGCTACACTGATAACGTTATCAGCGGCTGAAGAAGTAGCCGCGTACCGGTCATATATCGTGAGGAGCGCTCCCTACACCTTGGCGCAGTGGGTGGTGACTCAATGAAGGTTTTGGAGGACATGATATATGATGATCGATTATGTTTATGACAAAAAAATCGTAAAGTAATCAAATATTCAGAACTTGTTTCTCGGGACATGTTTTGAATTTTATTTGAAGTACAATATATACGGGAATGTCAAAAAAAAATTATCGAGAAAAAATTTTAGCGAGTCTTTGATGCCAACTGCAGCTCATTGTAATTTTAACAGTGGTAGAGCCACGTACTTGCACGAATGAGCCGGGCGGTGCGACCGGTGCAATACCACGACCTCTCAGAATAACGACGGAGAGTAGCTCATGCGGTGTTTTCTCCTTCGCTATCCTTTCCCATCTAGCACGCAACTGTAATACTATTTGTAGGTTATGGTTAGGTATATGGTTAGGAAGGACACAATTCTATGCAATAATATGTATACATAGAACGATCCGCTTCCGCAAAACAAATGTATTTACAGACAGTTGTACAGCTTATGGCGCTATATGTGTGTGTATGTACCACCTCACCAGTCCGTACACTTGGAGTCGTTAGCGGCTGGAGATCTTACCGTGAGATTTGTGACTCTCAGTCGAGGTCAAAGTTCTCTCGCTCGACAATTACAATAAACTATAACTAATTCAAAATATCATTTGAAAACCATCATGGCGCAGGTATGTGAAATATATTGTTTTTATATTTACGCCTGTTTTTGCAGGTGAGGGCAGCGTTTCACCGGTTTCATCGAATGTAACATATCAGATACTGTAAGTAATGAGCACTCTCCGTCTGTGTTAACTTGTGTATCTGCCTGTAACCTGTCGGACAGTCTATATAAACAGAGGAGATATATTGAGAGAGATTCCTAACAAATGTTCTATATTGCTGTGTCTAAATAAACTCGCATCTCTGTTACTTCGTGTATCTGTTTAGTATTTTTATAATCGCCTGAATAATATTATATTTATATCTTATGATGTTATCGCTGATATATATTCTTGATAAAATATAACTTTTCCAACACAAATGTGAAATGAAATGTACGTTTATATTGATATTAAAAATAAAACTAATATGTACACAGTTAAATTTAATGTAGGTGTTCTGTTTACAATCTAAAATCAACACAGTAATGTTTTATAGCTAGGTAACGTTTGCAGCTCCGCCCTAGAATAGACTAAAGACTACTTACTAGCAAACATGCAGTCCAGGTCTAGAAGCCAAATTGCCTGCGTCGATGTTCCTAAGCAGCTATACGTGGCTCTACCAGTTTAGAATGTATGAAATTAAAATATCTCTTAAATGAAATATTGTAAGACACTCGCAGCTCTGTCTTACGCCTGTGCCTGTGCCGCGACGCTGTGACGACACAGAGGTCGTTGTTCGTATATCGAGTGAGATATGATCCCGACTCCACTCCACTCCATCTGCGAGCTGTCACACGTTATCAATATGCTGACGTTTTAAAGGATCTCAGCCGCCTTGTTTACGACTGTCGGGATGCTGGCCGATACGCACTATCACCCGATAAATTATAGTTTGTTTGTTTATAGGTGGTAATTAATCCCCCCAACTACTAACCCGGTTTGAAATACTCATTTTGCATGAGATACCCCATTTATGAAGAAAGTGTTTTGGTTATATAGCATCAAGCTATTACGCAATGAAGTCAATGATAAGATATGCATAATTTGAGACGGTTTGTTTGCGCAGATTTGGTGTTCAATGTGAAAAGTAATTGAATGTTTTTAGAGCAAACAACAGTCAAAGTATGTTCGAACATGGTTAGAGCGGTTGTGTAGCAATTACTATAAATAAATATATGTATCTGCTGAGCATCGAATGTGTGGCTATTTAGACAGGGCGCTGATTTTTTTCTCTGTTAAACGTTTATTTTTGTAATTTAACTTTGGGAAGTGGGAAGAGAATATTATACAAAATTATCAAATAAAATATGCAAAACACGGCAGTATGTTCACTTGTACACTGCATATAAAATTAGTGCAAATATCATTAAAACTAGCCCAAGTTTGGCAGAAACAACTGAGTGAGCACGTTCTTCGACACTGCACTTGTTTCTTTACCTTTTATAATTTCAATTGTTTCCACATCGCCTCACCACCAAATCGTTTGACACAACTCGTACCCTACATTTGGTAGCAATTGTATTGTTTAAACTCATCTGAAATTGCCAAAGAAACTAAAGATTGGATTACTGAAAACGTTTTTCAGTAATCCAATTATACTTAGAACCTAAATAGGTATACGTATATGCACACCCCCGCCTGGAAACGGCTGGGGTAGTGTTGGACTCCCAAAACAGTAAACTGCAATCCGATCCTAGGGTTACCCACTAAAACCTCGCGGCGGCCTTCCGCTGGCGTTGGGGTGGCCCAGGACAGTGCTTCAGCCCTCTGGTCCACCCCGCCGTCGCTCCCCTTCTGTCACGAGGGGGTGCTCATCCTCGGGGAGCCTCAGTGAGGCTCCCCCGGGCGGGGCGGCACCGACCGCGCGCTGTAAAGAGCGGCCGGCGGCGCCCCCGACGACCCTCTTCTCCCGCATTGCCGCAGCATTGCCGCGATCAACGCCGGCGGGGACAAGTCTCGCCCGATCCCGTCGACCAGGACTCGGCGCTCGGCCGCCCAGGCCGGGCAGACCTCCAGCGTGTGCTGGGCCGAGTCCAGGTCGGATGCGCAATGGTGGCATCTCGCCGTCTCTTCACGTTTTATTCGACTCAGATACTCACCGTAGCACCCGTGCCTGGTGAGTATCTGAGTCAACCTGTAGGTGACAGTGCCCCATTTACGGAGCACCCAGGTCTCGAGGTGGGGCAGGACGGCCTCCCGCCTCCGCACTTCGTGTCCCCGCGCGTCCGGGTCCCCTTCTCCCCGGCCGAGATCGTACGATCGTACGCAGCAGCGTACATCTGGATGCTCGTACGAGATTGTACGGTAGCCCCGTACGATCTGAATGGTCATGATCCGCTCATATAGTGTTGTAGTGACCTTAACATTCAAGATCACTACCACACTTATTAATTCCTCGCAGTCCATGCAATTAGTTCACTATCGTGATATTAGGTGATAACCTTGAAAAAATATAATTTAATAATAAAAATAGCGGTGATTTTAATAATGGCCGCCATAATGAACATGTGGCGTGTTCGTAATTGTTTCACATTTATGACAAGTCGGTACACCAGTACTACCTACCTACTTATAGGTGCGTGTCGCGTGATGCCCTTGGCACCTCGGAATAGCTTACCGATCACCGCGAGGCTCAATATCAGTACCTGCCTAGCCTCTCGGTTCTGTGCCTATAATATACAACACAAAACTCGAAGGTGTCCGAATAATATCCGATTTCAATAATCCTTTCATTAATAGAAAGCTACTATATTAGAGTTAAACAAACTTCAAATTGTGAATATATTATGGAGCTAGGCCGTACGGCACGAGTTCTCTGTTCTGTATCTCGGAGAAAGCTTCAAACAACAACCTATTAATATAGTTGGTATTTCTACATAAATAATACCGATACAAATCCCTTCGACTTTCTTAGATGTGGTTAAAACTGTAAACTGGTTGCTTTCTCTACAGCCTTGTACTTGTTATATAATTACCGCGCAGTGTACAGACAAGACAATACCTATTATAGTCAACAGCAGCGCCACCGCGCGGCCTAATAAGGGAAGCTTTATTGAAGGAAATGTTTACAATGACCTATAATATTTTGATAAATTAAGAACATAAACGTTGAATATTATAAAAGTACGTTTTTAAACGGTTTTATTTAGCTCACCCCGTTTGTTTTATTCTTGGGTCAAATTTAGTAATTCAAATTTCACCCTCTTCCTGTCAACCGATTAATCTGAAATTTTGTATACACTTTGGATTTTGGTGACAATATAATTATGTTTATTCATTATCTTTATAAATTCAAGATGGCCGCCGCTACAAAATGGCGGATAATTTATGTTTTATTAATCCCATCAATATGGGTATCAAATGAAAGGGCTCAACAAGCAGAATACAATATACTATAAAAAAATTAAATTCAAGATGGCGGCCGCTACAAAATGGCGGATAACGTAGGTTTTATCAATCCCATCAATATTGGTATCAAATGAAAGGGCTCAACAAGCAGAATACAATATACTATAAAAAATTGAAATCCAAGATGGCGGCCTCTACAAAATGGCGGATAACTTAGGTTTTATCAATCCCATCAACATGGGTATCAAATGAAAGGTCTCAACAAGTAGAATACAATTTACTATGCAAAATTGAAATCTAAGATGGCCGCCGCTACCAAATGGCTGATAACAATTTTTTATCAATCCCACCAATATGGGTATCAAATAAAAGGGCTTGACAAGAAGAATACAGTGCACTATACAACCTCAATATTTAAGATGGGCGCAGCCACTAAATGGCGTATAATAATAAGATTTAAATTTAGAAATTGAATCTGTAATTTAGGTATCTGATTAATCCAGCCTGAATCCACCACCCAAGTCAAGATTATGTATCGTGTTGAGGACTATGTGGCGTTAGGGTGGCTAAAAATGATACGTCGTTAGCGGTACACCACTCAAGTTAAGGTGAAAGGTTAAAACGCGCCGAGAACTGTATGCCATTAGGGTGGATAAAAATGATATGTAGTTTTAGCGTTTTCCCCTCAAGTCTCAGGCGCATCTTGTTGTACATAGCCTTGCCCTTTTATTGGACCTCTGGGGGGGTCGACCGTTTAAATGTCCATTACTCATGGAAACAAAATGGTAAAGAATGCGAAATAAAAACTAAAAACTAGAAAATAAAAATAGGTAAAAAAACTTTTTAAGTTAAACGGTTTTATGTTAAACATACATTGCAATGTTTAAGATAAATGTACTAAAAACCAAAAAATAATAAAATAGATACAGTCGTGGGAATTATAAACATATGCATAGACTAAACTAAAATAAAACCGTGGGGCACGTCAATTGTCTACAAATTATCGACTTAATGTGCGATAGAAGAATCGTTTAATTCGTCGTTAGGCAGTTGGCCCGCAGACGGTGAGGAAATTACTTACTATTTTCTTGCTCATGGAAATTCCAATAGTTATACACTCCATGTAAATAAAAGAGATGTTTCAACTAGTTTATCGTTGGACATTCACACTGCTGGCTGGCGAGGAATCGTTTCACTGCTCGTAGTTTGTCTTTAATCGACAAAACATATGATAAAAATACTACTCGCTCACCACTATGAAACCCTAAAACTCGAGCTTGCTAGCTTGTTTCCACATTCTAGCCCTACTTATCACACGTCCATCGTTGTCGGTTGAACAACTGCCTAATTATAGTGTAACATTACAAAATAAACATTTTAATCAACGATTGTAGACAATTGACGTGCCCCACGGTTTTATTTTAGTCTAGTCTATGCATATGTTTATAATTCCCACGACTGTATCTATTTTATTATTTTTTGGTTTTTAGTACATTTATCTTAAACATTGCAATGTATGTTTAACATAAAACCGTTTAACTTAAAAAGTTTTTTTACCTATTTTTATTTTATATCTTTATCGCCTTGTAATGCATTATCTTGCAGGCAGCGTTCACTGAAAGTCCCTGACCCTGAATGAAATATTTGGTCACGTGGAGTGGACCTATTGACTTACAATTGTCGACGCCCAGAAGCTATAAAAAGAATCATTTTTAACGTACAGATGTTTGCGCCGGGACGAGGGACGAACCAGCTGACCCTCCCCGGCACCGGTACCGAGTTTTTTATACACATTGAAGTATACAAAATGGAAATAAGGATCGTCCATAAATCATGTTTTTTTTTTTCACCAACTTTCCAACACCACGTGGTACAATCTACTTTATGATAATAGCATTTATTTATCTTAAAACTACTTGCACTACTTGGAACAACAAGGACGTAACGCGTTACATTATATTGTTGGGTATCAATACATGACAGTTGAATAGGCTGATGAATATCATGAATTAAAGGCGACGCTGCTTATATTCAGTATGGTATTAAACGACGTCGTGAATATTTTAAGATAAATGTTACAACAAAATACATTTTCGTAATGTGTTAAGTACAAAATGTGTTGAGGAAGATAAACAGGATTATGTAGTTTAACTCGGGGAGGATTTATTTCACCGTCAAGCTTAATGGCAGACGCTCGGAACGATATCAAACATAATTGAGGATTTCGGATGTTTCACTTTTGCATCTGCTGGTCTGTCTGTTGCCTCGTCTCCGGTACTGATACTCGCTCTCATCTTGGTACTCGGTACAATCCGGGCAAGTTTTATAAATTTACTAAGGATCTTATCAAGATGGCACCCGAAAACGTTCCCGGGTAAACAAAATAACTCATTACATCAACAGTATTAGTTAGGTCCATGTCAGCTGGTGAAATGCGTGACGTGGTCAGGTCGATGTCCGTCGACATGCGACATGCTGTGTCCTTCTCTTACACAACTACGGCCTTGCCGTACACAATCGGAATGCAGATCCGCCTGTGCCGCTTTACAACTAAACTAGTTACCAGAACAATTGGTAGTTCCACATAATACCTTATTTGTAGTATGATTGCCACAATATTTTTTATATTTGTCACAAATTAATATTGATTCGTGTGAGATATTAAGTATAATGTAATAAGCAAGTAAGAATTTGATTGTTGACGTGAAATTGGAAACGCAATTTTTGTATTTAAATAGTATTATAACTAACAAAAATTGTCTGTTCAATGTCAAATACATATCACATTATTTATACAGTGCCATCTGTTGACAATATGTTTATAGAAATAACATGGTATAACAATTCAATAACTTCTCTAAAGTGTTATTGGTCACGATTAATGTAATGTTTTAAATATCAAACATTTATGACGAATAGGTGGCATGTGAATATTACTAAGAAGAATAAACTGTTTTATACCTTCAAGTCTTTAACATTCGAGGCGACAGGCAGCATTACATCGGCTATAAGTGAGGTACAAAGCGTTTGAGTTCCTACAAGATAAAATACATCGAGTTGAACATTTTAATTATTTGTTACACCGGCACCGTCACTTGGTTGGCGATTTTAAATTCTTTTGTCAAAATGGCTTCGTACACTTTGGAGCTGCCTTTTACGAGTCGATACTTGGCCCGTTTGCCCAAAAAGACTCTTGAATCTCGCCCCACGAACCTTATACTGTTGAAGAGTTGGTGAGTACTTAATTGTCAATTCTGTTTTAATGGCCCTGCTCTAGCCTCTGCTTACCTTCACGAAATTTCTTGCCGCGGGCTAAAGGTCAATAAACATTTTCTCCAGATCCTGGCCATCTCTTTAACCTTAAGTGTTCGATTTGGTTTGGTACAGAACAGTACAGACTTTCTGGAAATTATGTGTGATGAATATCGATTGGAGAACTTCTAGACAGTTAATTTTATCTGATGAGGCTGTAGACTATTTGTCACTGCTTGTAAGTTCGGATATTAAAGCGCGTAAAGTTACATTTAAATGAATTATGTAGGTAATCACATTCAAATGAAATAAAAGAAGCAGGCAATGATAGAACAGAAAACATAATAATGTTCCACGCATATATTATAGGTACATGTTATATGTTAATTAAAATATTACAGATTATGAGATTAAATAAATTACATGAGACGGTAGTGTAGTGGATTGCTGTGCGCCCGCTGTGTACAGGGCGGTGAGTTCGATCTCCACCACATTTATACAATCAACATTTAATTTTATAGATGTTGAGAATATTATATACTGCGAATATTATATACGATGAAGATTATACAGGGTTAATTTAATATACTAATACTATTCTACACATAGCTCCTTTGTGTCATTCTAAACAACTTTTCTTTTATCAGTTTTACAAAAACCTAAAACTCTAGTAAAAAAAACGATTTTTAAGATTTAATTGTACCATCTGACACTTTGTAACTCTGTATTTTGTACTAAACGTACCAATTTCACCCGATTTTCATTCAGAGTAGCAGCTCTGTTTATGCATCTAAACAAGAGAAGCGAGTTCCCGCGCTTTCTACACGAAACTGCTTTTAATTCACATACCCAATCGGATATCGTGTAGATTACGAAATTAAAGGTGTTAGAAATGTATTTTTAGGCTAATACACTTAAAATTTAATGTATTTCAGGAAATTTGAATTATTTACCTACCTACTTAATGCGGGTATTTAAGTGAAAACTCGATTATTCCGCCCACGATATTAAGCATTCGAGATTATTCAGACATACCAACTGCGACTAATTACATTTATTAAATACTTGCCACCGCAAGTCGAACATACTCATACATAAAGTTAAAAAACATGTCGAAACGTGATCCTGTGCATGATCTCGGCTCCACACGTTTACTCCAACTGAATGGCATTCGTCACTTTACCAATTCGCACACAATGAGATGACACGCGCGGTACATCAAACGTCACGGGCGGTAACTTACGGGCGACTAACATATGTTTTGCTAATGACCTACGGGAGCAATCAAAGTACAAATGCCGCGTGACCTTGCTCCGCTACCCCCCCCATACCGTTGTCACTCGGTGCGCTCAATGCAATACGTAGACTTAGTTAATATTTTACAACTACCGATTTTAATTATTTAAATTTGTTTGAAATGAAAAAAAAAAAATTGTGATTTTTAAAAAGTCGTGGAACAAAAGTGTTAGGTAATTACCTACAGAATATACCCTTAGCTAATTATTATTATATTTGAAATAAC
The DNA here is from genome assembly GCA_905147225.2 of Euproctis similis. Classification (NCBI taxonomy): domain Eukaryota; kingdom Metazoa; phylum Arthropoda; class Insecta; order Lepidoptera; family Erebidae; genus Euproctis; species Euproctis similis. The sequence continues at coordinate 21,112,151 of LR990116.1, read as the reverse complement.
CCTGTATACTGCGCAAAATCAGCGCAGTATATAATCTTCTAAAGTTCGGACATGTGGAAAGGATGGATGATGCAAGATTGACTGAGACTGATTGACTGACGAGGACGGCCAAGACACACATTCCTTTGCCAAATAGAACGTGTTCTGGAGGAAGGTGATTTTAGATGCCTCAAAAATGGACGCCAGTGCATGAAAACAGTTATTAAAGTCACCGAAGTGAGTGACGTGTGTAAGAATCGTGCCTTATGGCGCTCCGTTCTCTCTGCCTACCCGCAAGGGATTTGGCGTGAAGTTATGTATGTATGTACATTTTTTTGCCTAATTGGAAGGATAATAAAATTTTAAACAAAAAGCCAACATCGCGTGGCTATATATTCCCAGGCGGTGTGTTCCCGGTATGTTCAACATGGCATGAACGTTGGCGAACATTGGATTGATGTTATTGAACATAACATCAATACTGAACATATTTAAAAAAATTAAGATTATAACGTATAACAACACATTTATTTCTAAGACTTTCGCGAATCTCACTCATTGATCAAAACAACTTTCAGGATTATATCGCGTTTATTTACTTCTTATTTATATTTATTTCCCGACGTTTCGAACTCTTTGCAGAGATCATTTTCACGAGAATGATCTCTGTAAAGAGTTGTTTTGATCAATGTATAAAAACACTTTAGCGTAATATTAATTAAATATTTTAATGTTGGTTCTTTGAAATTTATATTATAAAGCTGGCCATATGAATTAGATGGCGCTGTATGAATTGTGTTCAAAACATTATTACATAACAAAATATATATGGCCATATAATGTATCGTAGACATAAAAGTAACGGTTAAAATACAAATGTAACCTACGAATTTAATAGTCACGTAATTGAAAATATTAACTAATATCTAAGCGATACTGATTCCATCTAGCAACGCCATCTATCAACAAACCACGAAGGCACGATGTTTGTTGAAAATTCATGCACATTTTAAATGATTCAATGCCAACTATACATAGTTGGCATTGAATCATTTAAAATGTATTTATGTGGTCGTTTATTTTGAACATTTCCATAATTTCCATTAATTAGCTAATAACAGTGATGCGATTACTTAATCGTTATAATTCATGTTATTTATATTATGATGCAATTAATATAAAAAAATGTTATTACGTACGCCAGTTCTTCACTTGACCCACTCATTATTAATATTGAATTCAGTCAATCTGTATAGCTAGTGAACAGTGTAGCCCAGAAGCCGTACAAACACACAGATTAATATTTACATACGCGTGGGAATGGGATCGTGGATAAACCCATCCATCCCATAACTTCCAGTACAGTTTTTTTACTGTCTATAATTTACACAAAAAGTGTGTGACACTCTGCAACTAATACGCAATAACGCATCTAAATTAATATTTGAAGGAACAATAAGTTTTACATATTTTGTAATTTAAATGTAATTTAGTAAACAATAAATACGACCATTTTGAATAATATCCCACAGCTGAGGAAGCCGGGATGATAATAATATCGTATTATAACTTCACGCCTTTGTTACCGGAAGGCGTAGGCAGCGGCTGTTAAAGCTCGTCTCGCCGTTATGTTTACGTCCCAAATGGAATAGGTATTTGGTAGATAGGTACCTTTTGCCATACCGGGCACAAAGTTTTCACTCATCGATATTTATCACACATAACTTCCGAAAACAATTTAGAAAAGTTATTGGTGTGAGCCAGTGTCAGGATTCAAAACAGCGACTTCCGGATTCAGAGGCGGGGGGCTCGACCACTGGACCACCGAGACATTGATGTAATAATTTATATATACTTATACAATATTTATATTTACTTATTCAATAACAAGTGATAGATATATGAATGTTACCGAGGATTATGTGTTACAACTATAGGTACAACGCGAGCATCGAAGGTGAGGCTGCGTCTGGGCACAGACACTTTCACCTGCATTCCACACGTGATTTTGACAAGTGGGGAATGTTCTCTCTGTGTTCAACGTTACTTTATGCCTCGCGTGCCTCGCGTGCCTCACGTGCCCGGCGCTAAGCGTTACTGGTATTACTGCCGTCTTGCGTCATATCCGTTTTGTATCGTTATATGATGTAGTTTAATGTCTATAAATATTTGTTCAGTTTGAACAAAATAAAACTCCGTATAGACACATTACATTTACTTGTACTTTTTAGTACATTTGTAGTATCTTTTTCTGAAAATATCTCCTCCTCTGAGTTTATCTTTTAATGAAATCAAGTTTAAACGGTAATACGTAATCCAAAGGAAACTGATAAAAGAATTAAACTAAACTGTCTTGTTCATTCAATATAGAGTTGACTGGAATATACAGTCAGTTTGTGGTAAAGCCACCCAATTGGCTGCATGAACGGGCCGGCTCTTTTGGTGAAATACCATGACGTCCCCACCGTAAAAGTGGCACATGTCGCTTTCCGTTCGGTGAGAGGCATCCAGAGGCTCATCACTTCCCCCTCCCTACACATTCCACTCTCTTAAAGGCTGACATTGCAACTGTAAAACTAACAGTGTTGTAGGTGTCCATGGGCTGCGCTAGTTGCTTACCATTAGGTGACCCGTTCCCTCGTTTAAGTCGTTAGCCCATTTAAAAAGTACCTTTACGAAACAAGAATAATGTAACAACAAACAAACACTTAACTTTCATTTAGTTTTAAGTACATATAAATATACCGTTGCATACACACAGGGCCAGCAAGTATTTACTGGAGTGTGTAGGCAGTCAGCAGTGAGCTTATCTAGGCTGCAGTTGAAAGTTAGCGAAAGTGCTGAGTTAGTGGAGAAAGTACACAAATATAAGTACTTTCTTCGAATAATTCACGTGTAACTCAACAATAATTACCACTGCCGCTGGCACACTTGCACAACACCACCAGCCCCACCAGATATTTAAGTAAATATAATGGGCCCCATCCTTTAAAAAAAATAAGGAATTGATGCAAACGAGCAGGTGTGTCACCTGATGGTGACCAACTAACGACTATCTGCAACACAGATAGTCTTACAGTTACGTTGCTAGCCTTTAAAAGAGATAGGGAAGGGGTCGGCACTCGGAAGTGTGATGGGAAGGGGATGGGGAAAGTGGGGCTTCTAGATACCTCTCTTTTTACAAATGGATTTTACAACATGCTTATATTTTTTAATTGGAGGTTATGAGGTTAAAATACAATACCTTCTGCTCTTTCTGGCAGCAATCGATTTCTTTTTAAAAGCTTTTATTTAACTTGCACTGTATGTATGTATATGTATATATATATATATTATATATGTATGTATGTATGGACCGACGGTAGATGGAGCAAGAAGGTCATTGAGTGGAGACCGCGTCTTGGTAAACGTAGCGTAGGACGCCCACCAGCCCGATGGTCAGACGACCTCAGAAAGGCTGCTGGAAAAGACTGGATGCGGAAGGCAGAGAATCGGATGTTGTGGCGCACATTGGGAGAGGCCTATGTCCAGCAGTGGACTGCAATAGGCTAATGATGATGATGATGATGATGTATGTATGTAAGTACATATGTATGTTCGGTGAAATCTTGCAACTCAATTCTGAAGTAGATATCTTCAACCGATTGAGCTGAAATTTTGTATACACGTTTACTTTGGATGACAATGCATGATATGATCTATATCCAATATGGCGGATCACCCAAGATGGAGGAATGGATATTTTGTATGCATTTCTGCAATATGGGTATCAAATGAAAGGGCTTATTGAGTGTAACTCAAAACATAATATGACGTCATTCTAAATCCAATATGGTGGAATATCCAAGATGGAGGAAAACATATTTTAAGCTTCTGTACAATATGGGTATCAAATGAAAGGGCTCATTGAGAGTAACTGAAAAAATAATGTGACGTCATTCTAAATTCAATATGGCGGATCATCCAAGATAGATGAACATTTTTTTTAATGCATTTCTACAATATGGGTATCAAATCAAAGGGTTTTGAGAATAGTAACTCTAAAAAAAATATGACGTCATTACAAATCCAATATGGCGGGAAAAATATTTGCATTTCAACAATATGGGTATCAAATGAAAGGACTTGTTGAAATTAACTCAAAAAATAATATGACGTCATTCTAAATTCAATATGGCGTATATTCAACCATATTTTCATTTCTACAATATGGGTATCAAATGACAGGGCTTGTTGAGAATAACTCGAAAAATAATGTAACGTCATTCTAAATACAATACGGTGGACCATCCAAGATGACGACATACATATTTTTTTATGCATTTCTACAATATATGAATTAAAAATCATCATTGCGATTAAATGGAAAAGAAAGCTCCAAGCTGAAATTGAATTAGATGATCTCCTTATTGAAGAGCTGGACTGTTTGAAATTAAGCGGTAAACTAACTTGCAATAATGATGCGTCGAATGAAATGCCACTAACCTAACCAGCTATAACTAAAAATAAAAAAAATAAATTAAAAGAAAAACCCTTTTTAAAGAAGCTTTTATTTAAGCGCTCTAAAAATAAGAAAATAATATTTCCATAAAAATTTCAAGTATCAACTTAGAGCCTCAGTATGTACAATTTATATAATAATAAAAGCTTGTCGCGAGGTTTGACTCCCTATCAGTAGGTAATTAAATTGCAATAGATAATATAGTAAAGTTAGTAGATTAATTTACATGAGTGTTTTGCCCATTTCTTCTCATGACACCCTTACACTCAGAATCGTCCGCGCGTTTTTGTTCCAAGGAGGCAATTTTCTCAAGCGCTCGTGTTTTAATATGGTGGCGTTTTAATACGAGTGGTGGCTTTAAATATAATTTGTGTGTTTTAAGCCCAAATACTGAACCGCCACTCAAATATATGAGCGCTACTTAAGCGTTTAAGTAGCTGTCACATTACACAGAATACATGAAATTTGAGCAGTAAGTAGCACTTTATTGATTGTCAGATTTGAGTCGCGGTTCAGTTAATATGTTATGCTTTAAATAAAATGTATTTACGGACTACATATAACTGTGTGTGAAGACCCATGAAAATAAAGCTATTTTGATTTGATTTGACATTATAAAATTAGTACAGTTTATTTACAACTCGCGCGACAAGCTTTTATTATTATATAAATTGTATATACTGAGGCTCTAAGTTGATACTTGAAATTTTTAAGGAAATATTATTGTTTTATTTTTAGAGCGCTTAAATAAAAGCTTCTTTAAAAAGGGTTTTTCTTTTAATTTATTAACACTTCTAAACAAGTTCACAGGCTAGGCTAGCGACTTCGACTTCGAGATCGGCTTGTCCGACTAGTCGGCCGATAAGTCGGCCTTTGCAAACGACTAATCGGCTAGTTGGCTAGTCGGCCAAAATCATGATCAGCACATGTTTAAGAGAGGTGTAAGAGATATTGTATTTTTGTGACTTCGGCCGAAGGTTGTGGATATTGCCGTTTTATTATTGTACTTACTTGTTGCACAACGTTATCATTCTAAATAGAAGAAGTCGCGTCAATTGTGCTCGACTAATATCATATAATATCTAGAGTCCGACCGAAACTGGTTTTCCGGCCGAAACCGAAACCGAAACTCACGTGTTCACGTTTCAAATTCCATGAAATACTAAAATTTGATGTATTTTCCTCATTATTTTGAATTAATTAGAACATGAAATGAAAATGAAAAACAACTTCACGCCTTTTTCAACCCGAAGGTATAGGCAGTGACTGTTACGCCAAGACTCGCCGTTATGTTTACGTCCCAAATGGAATAGGTGGCGAACCTATAGCCATACCGGGCACAAAGTTTATTTTAGTCATAGATATTTATCACACATAACTTTCAACATAACATAACTTCACGCCTTTGTTACCCGAAGGCGGCTGTTAAGGCTCGTCTCGCCGTTATGTTTACGTCCCAAATGGAATAGGTGGCGAACCTATTGCCATACCGGGCACAAAGTTTTCAGTCATCGATATTTATCACACATAACTTCCGAAAACAGTTTCGAAAAGTCATTGGTGTGAGCCAGTGTTAGCGGTGTGCTCGACCACTGGACCACTGAGACTATTATACCAAAAGAAATAGGTAAAAAACAATTCAAATCGCTAATTATTTTTATGATACAAGGGGCAAACGAGCTTGCGGTTAACCTGATGGAAAGCGACTACCGTCGCCCATGGACATCTCCAACACCAGGGTCATCACATAAGCGTTGCCGACCTTTAAGGTGGCTAGGCCAGTAGGCTCGTTTCCTGAAGAGGGCAAGGTCGTAGCGGCCTGGAAATACCGTTGCCGGCAACTGTTTCCACAACAGAACAGTGCGTGGCAAGAAGTGCCGGTGGAAACGCACAGTTGTCGATCGCCAATTGTTCAGCCAATGCAGAAGGTAACATTGGCGAGTTGAGCGCTGGCGAAAATCAGTATTTGGTATTAATCCGAACAATTCTCCAGGATGCATAAAGATGCCACCTCCGTCCTCAACGCCAGGGGATCAAGCCGATCGGAAAGAACGTGGCTGTCGACAAGTCGAACCGCGGGTCGTTGGATGCGGTCAAATGGAGTAAGCTGGTACTGGGGTGCCCCTGCCAGAGAATTCCACGTGAAGGCGGACCTGCGCCTTGTATAATTGCAAGCGATGACCTGACCTAAAATACTGTCCTACTCTATTGAGCACACCAAGCTTTTTTGAGGCCAATTTGGCCTTGCCCACCAGATGACCGCGGAACTGAACGTCACTCGACAACTGTCGACAAGTCGACACTAAGAATTCCGATAGCGGCTGAGGCGGGTAAGGGACTGCTCTCAAAACAGGGAGCTACGACAAAGGGTGTTTTTTAAGCGGGAAACGCGCAAATCTGTGTCTTCTTGGTTGAATTGGAGCAAGTTTAGTCGGCCCCAGTCTGAAATATGACTAAGCAAAGTTTAGATTTCAGACACAGGTTTATTCCAGTGCTCGTCGACCTTTTCTCGAGAAATCGCGGGTGGCCAGTATATAAGGCATCCCTCGTACTGTCATCCGCATAACAATGAAGATTGCTGCTAAGCAGCATGTCATTGGTACACAGAAGAAACAGCGTAGGGATAGCACACGGCCCTGGGGGCCTCCAGCATGACTCCAACAGTGGTAGAGCCAAGCAGTTCGCTGCATGAATGGGCTGGCTCGACCGGTGAAATACCACGAACTCTCAGAATATCAAAGTAAAGTGGCTCATGCCGCGTTTCGATCGGTGAGAGTGGTACCCAAAGGCCCACCCCCCTTCCCCATCTTTTCCTGTCCTACTCCCTTAAAGGTCGACAACGCAACGGTAACACTTTGTGCCCATGGGCAGCGAAGGTTGCTTACCATCATGTGACACACTTGCTCGTTTTTCCTTCTATTCGTGTACAGCATGTACGCAGCCGCGTACGATCTCGGCCGGGGAGGGGGGGACCCAGGCGCACGGGGACACGAAGTGCGGAGGCGGGAGGCCTTCCGGCGGGTCCTGGGGGACTGGCGCGACGCGCTGGTCCTCCAGGGCAGTGCGCGTTCACGCACCGTCGGCGCCGTCCTGCCCCACCTCGAGGCCTGGGTGCTCCGTAAATGGGGCACTGTCACCTACAGGTTGACTCAGATACTCACCGGGTGCTTCGGTGCGTATCTGAGTCGAATAAGGCGCGAAGAGACGGCGAGATGCCACCATTGCGCATCCGACCTGGACTCGCCACAGCACACGCTGGAGGTCTGCCCGGCCTGGGCGGACGAACGCCGAGTCCTGGTCGACAGGATCGGGCGAGACTTGTGCCCGCCGGCGTTGGTCGCGGCAATGCTGGCGGGCGAGGAGGAGTGGAGGGCTGTGGTCCCCATCTGCGAAGCTGTGATGCTCCAGAAGGAGGCCGCCGAGCGGGATCGGGAAAGAGCCGATCCCGCTCGAAGGCGGCGGCGGCGAGCTCAGTGATCGCCGTCGCCGACAGGCCGCGAGGGCGCACACCCCGCGGGTGCGCCCGGGTCACGGCCCGAGAAGGATGACCCCCCGGTGCGGTCGGGGAGGGTCGTCAGGGGCGCCGCCGGCCGCGCAACGCTTTACAGCGCGCGGTCGGGCCGCCCCGCCCGGGGGAGCCTCGCCGAGGCTTCCCGAGGATGAGCACCCCCTCGTGACAGAGGCGAGGCGACGGCGGGGTCGACCAGAGGGGTTTATCCGAATCCTGGACCACCCCAACGCCGGAGGAACGCCGCCGCGAGGTTTTAGTGGGTAACCCTAGGATCGGATTGCAGTTTACTGTTTTGGGAGTCCCAAACTACTCCCTACCGTACCCAGGCGGGGGGTGTGCATAAAGCATTTCCTCGCGTAAAAAAAAATATAATGATAAAGCAGTCGAAGTCAAGTAGAGTCAAGTAGAGTCAAAAAAAAGTTATAAGGAAGAAAGGTTTAAAAGAGGTTTGGAAGAGAGTGTCAGTGTTAAAATTAAGGAAGTGCATACTCCGATGGTTTAGACATGTAGAAAGAATGATTGATGCAAAATTGACTAAGCAAATGTACAATATAAAAGCGGAAGGATGTGGGAGTCGATAAGGGCGATCGCACACTTTCCATGATCAAATTAAACGTGTTCTTAAGAAAGATGATGCCAGGAGTCTTAAAAACCGGCGAGCATGTATGACAATGTTGATTGAAAGTCAAAGAAGTGAGGGATGAAAGAAACGTGCCTTATGACGCTCTGTTTTCTCTGCCTACCTCACAGAGACTAGGTGTAAAGATCAGACACTCTCAACAAAGATAACCATGAGTCAGAATTAGTACGACAATAGTTTCGGTTTAGGCAAAAGTTTGGCCAAATTTGGCGGAAACCGAAACTTTTGCCGAAACTCGGCCGAAACCGAAACCGAACTTTTGGTCGGACACTACTAATATCTTATAATTTATCTCATTAACTTGTTGGACGATGATTCTAAGTTGGTTGGGTCATAACTGTGATGGTCGAGTATTACTGGCTGCTACACCTTTTATGCACTTACCTACTGCTATGTTTTCAGTAGCGATAATAATACTATTGTATCAATTTTAAATGGTTTTGAAAAGAGTATTTGGCACATGAGTTTCTTGCCCGATTCTTCTCATGAAAGCCCCTACACTCGGAATCGGGCCCATCGTGGCGATTGCGTCGGGTTTTCTTGTTCCACGGAGGCTCTTTCCTCAAGCGCTCATGTTTAAGAATTTTAATTTTAAATATTTTTGTACATTGACTATTTTTAAGTGACTGTGAAGAGCTATGAAATTAAAATTAGTTTGAGTTTGATTAATCGGCTTCAGCTTCGGCCAAAAATAGACCTTAGACACAATAGAATTATTAGGTATAAACAGTATAAATAAAAGGTAAATAATAAGACCCCCATAAACATAAACCCCAGATTTGTACCAACGGTTGCCAGATACAGAACATTGACAATACTATAAAAAAACATTATCAGTCTACCTTTCTGCATATAATTCTAAAACTGATGACCAGTCTTGAGAGGAGAGGACTCGCCTACCATGCTAATGAAGAACATAGTAAACTTTTAAGTTTCATGTAAACATTCGGGTTTTAAGACTAAAAGATACTTTGAAGATTTATGTCAAAATAATTGCTAGCCCTATGTATCTAATATTTGTTGAACGAGGTCCTCGTGACAAGGTGCAACGACCAGAGAGGCCACTAAAAGAAACTACCGTTGCAATAAATGATATTTATATATACACCTACTAGATGGCGCTAATCAATTTAGTACATTCAAGCATTTACAAATCGGATAATTAAAGTCAGATAAAAGACTTTTTCTTGTCATATCAATTTACTAGCTGACCCGGCGAACGTTGTTCCGCATCAAAAGTATTATCTCCTGTCCTGCTATGTTAATACTGCAATATCTTCGAAAATATTTGTTTAAATTGCATGCTGTAAAGGATCATCCATATTACATGTACAATCTACTTAAGACACTTAATTGGATGAAAATTAATACAGTAATGTTTAAAATCGCTTCGTAAATAGGCCATTATTTCTCGTAAAAACTAAAAAATAAAAATTGCAATTGTGGGTTATCCCTAAAAAAAACCGCATCAAAATCCGTTGCGTGGTTTTAAAGATATAAGCATATAAGAGGACAGACAGCGGAAAGTAACTTTGTTTTATACTATGTAATGATTAATAAAAAGAATTCATGCCGACATGAAAACCATTTCATTATATAGTATAAAATAAAGTAACTTTCCGCTGTCTATCCCCTTATATGCTTATTTATATCTTTAAAACTACGCAACGGGTTTTGATGCGGTTTTTTGGATAGTTAGAGGGTGTCTACGGGGTGGTTTTGATCTATAATTCATATACCTATGATGTTGTAAAGAAAAACCGATAATTTTCGAGATTTAGCACTTTAATTGCAAACGGCCAATTGCAATTGGCTGAACCCTAAGTGTTAGATCAAAACAATGTTCTACATTATTAAACACCTTCAAAAGGTCTACAAAAAAGTCCACGAGGACATATATCTATCTCTTAGGGATAACCTACAATGACCATTTTTATTTTTTTACATTTTACGAGAATTAATGGCTTATTGACGAAGCGATTTAAAACAATACAGCATTAATTTTCATCCAATTAAATGTCATAAATAGATTGTGCATGTAATATAAATCATCCTGGCCCTTTACAGCGTGCAATTTAAACGAATATTTTCAAAGATATTGTAGTATTATCATAGCGGGACAGCAGTTAAAGCCTTATCGGTTTTATAGCACAAATTGAACCTCGTAATATCCAAAATTTACTCATTTATTACTTTTGATGCGGAACAAAGTTCGCCGGGTCAGCTAGTTTATTATAATACTTGAAAAAGAACAATACGTGAAAAAGTGTATTGACGCTGTTGTTGCAAAAGCCAATGTCTACAGATGGACCTACATTCGCCAAACATCTGTTACACTAAGAGATAACGTTATATTATGTTTTCATGCTCATATTATTAATGGTAATTTAAAGATAGATCACAATTGCATTTACCAAGCCATCTAATGTGAAAAGTTTTCGTAAAGCTCCCTAGATGGCGTTGACGCGATTTCAAACAAGATGTGGTTTTGTTTACATTTATAGCCCACATCTGTACCGAATTACAGTTGTATACAGACAGACAAACAAATTAGGTTAAAACTAGCTGTTGCCCGGACTTCGTTCGGAAATTTTTGCAGTGGTCTCTGCTTAAACCCAGTGACCTCGTTACTATAATACATAAGCAGAAACTTTACGTGAAACTAGAAGTAGTTATTAAAGAACTTTAGGCGAAAGATGCTAGTGAGTGATGTGATGTGCTAATCTGCCAATGTCAACTATTGTCAACTAGGGATGTGACATTTAACGTAAAAAATCGATTTTTAATTAATCGATTAATTTATAAATATGAAAAAGTTGATTTATGAATGATTTTTATATTTTTGGGCAATATGTACAATTGGCATTGCCAGATTTATTGTCAACATGGAAATATTGACGCCATCTACTTGTCGTCCTTTTAGTCGTAGACATTGTTCAAAAACAAAACCAAAAAAAAAAATACTTTTATAAACTTTAACAAAACTTTTAGTCACGAAAAACTTCGTTTGAAAAATGAAGTTTTACCAACGAATAATTAATGACATATATAATAATGTCATTAATTATTCGTTAATTGATAATCGTTAATTTCGGCAGGCAGAGGACTGTTGATAAAATATCGATATATCGATATTTTTCTTTAAAAATATCGATATTTATCCCCGATATTTTTTTCACGATATATCGATAGTTCGATATTGAAATGTACATATCGACTTTCGATTTTTTTATGAAAATATTTTTTTTTGGACACAATAACTTAAATTATATCGTCATCGCAAACTTAAGGTTGCCTGGAAGAGATCGCAACATGCGATAAGACCGCCTTTTGTACTTGATGGACATTTACTATGTACTAATTACTTCAATGTAATGTATAAAAATTGCGTACAATAAAGCGTATTCTAGTCTAATCTTAATATACTGTATTTAAAAAACTAATAAACAATCGTCAAGTCATCCCATAAGCAATGACAAACAGCTCCCCTTTACGAGTTCAAGCTAATTCTTGGCAATGAAAAAATTTTGCATCAAATTATAACTGATTAGTGTATATAGGTATCGCGTATTGTTTTTTTTTTTGCTTAAAGACACTTTCACATGGGCCCGCAGGGCTTATGGAAAACTCTTTGAACAACACCCTCTTTCTATTAATAGACGTAACATATTAATTTTCTGTACATGCATTTTTAGGAGTATGTATTTTTATATGTACCTACATATTATACCAACAAATATTATACCAATAGTTGGCGAAGGTATTTCGTGGCCAATGCATCATAACCAAGAATTCAATTACATCATATACCTATTTTGGAGTATAATTTCAATATTTTTATTGGAGACCGTGTGAAAACGCCGATAAGGGAACATTATCGACGCCTGATACCGGACGGTATGGCAGAGAGTGCATGAAAGTAGGATAAACGCTGTCGAAATGAGGGCATTCCGCAAAATCCGCGGAGAGACCCGCGCTGACCGCGTCGAAAACAAAGCTTTAGTTAGGAAGTCGGTTTGAAAGAGAGTGTCGGTTTAAAGGTAAGGAAGGGCATCCTCCGATGGTTCGGACATGTAGAAAGGATGGATGATGCAAGATTGACTAAGCAGATAAACAATGCAAAAGCGGATGGATGTAGGAGTCGAGGACGGCCAAGACACACATTCCATGACCAAATAGAACGTGTTCTGGAGGAAGATGATGTTAGGGGTTGGCAACGCAACAGTAACAATATATGTGTTGCTAGTGACCATGGGCGGCGTTGGTTGCTTACCACCAGGTGACCCGCCTGCTCGTTTGCCCTCCTATCCCATAAAAAAATAAAGAAGTAAATATTATAAAGAAGTTATGATCTAAACTCTTCAAGTTGATAAATAGACTAACGTTTCTTTTACTATTAGAAATATACTTTATTTGCAAGTAAACCTGTATGACCTTCAGCGAATATCCCTTGGATATTCTGAGTATAAGGTACGCTACCCTTGTCGACACACTCTCGATCCTCGATTAGTATCTATAATTTTAATTTCCCTAAATTATCTTATGTCATGTCATAAATACATAGTGAAACAATTGTCAATGAATGTGTTAAGCCACTGTTAACAATCACAACGATATAATTTACGTTAATATTTACGTTTATATGTTTGCTGGACGCAGCTGCGGCAAAAAAAAAATCTATTATATGCATGTATTTTAAGAAATTATATTCAAGTAGTGTTTTTTGCACTTTGTCGTGAAAAGTTATCAAAGATGTGGAAATACAACAAATTTAGCAACCCATTTGAAAAGGAAATCCATCAGGCATTTGCAAAACTATCCATCAGAGTAAGTATAAATACTAAGAAAATAATCACGAAAAATGCAGAAGGAAACTATCATAATGAGTCAGTCGTATAGTTACTACCACCAAAATCAAATATTGACCTTACTGACAACGATACCGAAAACTAAATACATGGTATATGAAAGAGAAGATATCTTAATAAATAGTTTTTTACGATCTTAATTTACTACCTTTCGTCCATAGATATCACTACATCTGAAATGAAATCAATTCTACATCGGTAATCTTTAGAGTAGTTTTAGCTTATGGACATAGATGGCGATACGTTAGAATAAATGGTTAATATATTGACTGGTTAATTTACTGCCTCTATAACCAACGCCCATAGTATATTGGACTCGCTGGTCTTCACCGATCACAAAGTTAAGCTACGTTGGGCGTGGTAAACACTTGGATGAGTAACCGTTTTTATTTGGGTAAAATTGTTCACAAACAATATTTTAAAGCATATCGATATATCGATATATCGAAAATCCGATATATTTAAAAATATCAACAACCCTACAGACATTAATTATGTCGACGACGAAATTCGTGACACACTAACTAAGAAAAATTGTAAAATAGTCTTAAGGAACTTATCATGACTAGGTCGGCTGAAGACCGACCTAGTCATGATATAATAGTTGTTGGCTTTTGGTGGGATGGATGATATACCACTGATAAACCCCAGATGGTTTTTGTGGTATGTGACTAGAAAAGTCTCCATGTAATACATATTTAGTAATTTGGAAATAAACAATAAAAGAAAACATATCAACCAAATGTCGGCTTATAAAATTGTATTATTCATTGACTCCATCTAGTGAATATTTAATTAAATAAATAACTAAACTGTTTCAAAGGTATAGAAGGAATGCGGTCATAGATGGCGTTAAAAATAACATTATGGAGAAAGTATTCTTTAGTAGTTTTCGTTCCGGGCCAGAAGATCAAACTTAACATAGGGGCGTTGCAGATGAAAAAAAAATTGATAATATGTAATTGAATGATTAATTAAATAATCGATTATTAATCGATTAGTCATAAAAAAATAATCACTAATTAAAATTTTTTTACTTTTAAAAATCTATTTTTAATCGATTATTTCAATAATCGATTATTTTTTCACATCCCTAATGCCAACTCGGATAAATCCTAACTTTAACTCGAAACTTCGAGTTGACTCAAGTTAAAATACACGTTATACACGTAACTGATAACTTGAGTTAGGGTAATTTTAAAGAAAATGTTTCATCCTCCTATATGGAACTAAAACTTAAAAGTCAAGCATTAATTATCTTATCTATGTTGTAGTTAAACACATAACATAACATAACTTTACGACTTTTTTACATGAAGGTGTAGGCAGTGGCTGTTAAGCCTCGACTCGAAGTGTGTTTACGTCCCAAATGGAATAGGTGGCCAACCTATTGCCATACCGGGCACAAAGTTTTTAGTCATCGATATTTATCACACACATGTAGGATGATGCAAGATATGCAATGCAAAAGCGGATGGATGCAGGGGTAGAGGACAGCCATGATTCACTATCCCTGACCAAATAGTCCTGGAGGAAGGTCACGTCAGAAGATTTAAAAAACGACAAGCGTGTTTTACGAGAGAGATATCAAAGTCAAAGAAGCGAGTCAGGCGTGTAAGAATAGTGTCTTGTAGCGCTGTGTGTGTGCTCCGTCGTGTGTTATGTTAAATGTTGTATTATTAACAGATCAAAAATAAGTGGGGGTCATGTCAAGAGCGTGCGCGTCGCGATCCCTGCCGTCCCAGTGGGACGCAATCTTGACCAAAGCAAACTCAGCCGGACGGGCTGCTAGGGCGTGCCCCGCAAGCGACGGGCACCGATTAGCCCCCGTCGGTGCGGCTGCATGCGCATGCGGCGAAGGGGGCCGCCACCCTTCACGCAGCGCCAATCCTGGCGGGACGAGGAGAGGGGAGTGCCGTATAGGCACGTGGAATGTTAGAGGTAGCATGGCAAGAAAGATGAATGAGATGATGGATGTATTAAATGAGAGATGCCTGGATGCCTTATGTTTGACGGAGCCAAAGCGGAGGGGGAGGGAGACCGAGGACCTCCCCGGTGGCATGGTAGCCCTATGGTCCGGAGTGGACCCGGACGTCCGTGCCAGTGGGGGTGTTGGAGTCGTTCTCTCCTCCCGCTTTGCTTCCGGAGTGAAAGCTTATGAGTTGGTAGGCCCAAGACATCTTTGGGTTCGAATAAAACTGGGGATCACGCGAGTTTTCCTGGTCGCAGCTTATGCTCCCGTTAGCTCCGCGGATCCCCGCGAACTCGAGGAGTTTTGGGAAACTGTTAGGGATATTCTGGATCTAGCTGAGGAAAATGAAAGGATAATTCTGTGTGGTGATCTTAATGGGTGGGTCGGAACCAAGCGAGACGGCCTGGAGGCTGTCCTTGGTCCGAATGGTGACAAGAGAGTGAATGATGCTGGTAAGCCGATATTGGACGTATGCCTGGAACGGAACCTCCTTGTGTCTAACACATTATTCCGTCATAAAGATATTCACACGTATACGTGGAGAAGGAATGAGCAAAAGAGTATGATAGATTTGATTTTGATAGATAGTCGTCTCCGAAATACTCTAAGGGATACAAGAGCCTACAGAGGCCCCACTCTTGATACGGACCACTACCTGGTCGTAAGCCGATTCGTGGGCCTTTTCAAGAAGTGGAGACACTGGCGAGTGCGTACCCATTTCGGAGAGCTTGAAAGGATAAAATGTGAGAAATTAGAAGATGAAAGTGTACGGAGTATGTATGTAGGCCTAGTCAGTAAAGGACTCAATGAGACGAGTCTTTCTGACCTAGGTGTTGAAGAATGCTGGGAAAGAATGAAAGAAAGTATAGTGAATAGTGCAAAAGAAGTATGTGGTAGTGCAAAGAGGCAAAAGATTCTGAGAGGTGACGCCTGGTGGGATGCGGATGTGAAATCCAGCGTCGAAAGAAAGAAAAAAGCATGGTTGGATTATGTCTCAAGTTTGAATCAGAATGATAGTATGACAGAGAGCTACCGCCGCTGCAGGAATGTTACCAAAGCCTTAGTGAAAGAGAAGCGTGAAAGACTTGTTGCGAATGAGGAAGTGAGGTTGACGGAGAACTTCGAGGCGAATAACAAACTCTTCTGGAGGGAAGTTAGAAAGTCTCGGGGTTCTTCGTCAACATCCAGAATGGACAAAATTATGTCTAAGTTTGGTGACATTCTTGCAAACCCAAGCGATGTATTGGGCAGGTGGAGTGAGTATTTTGGGGAAATGTACGAGTATGTTCCGGATGTGGGCGCCGCGAGTGAGCCTACAGCTGACACCGCTGCGCCAACATCTGATGAGGACATTACTATGGAAGAGATTGAATGGTCGATACGAAGTATGAAAAATGGTAAGGCAGCTGGAATTGATATGATGTCTGCTGAAATGATCAAACACGGTGGAACCTGTGTCCGGGACGCTTTCCTGACCTTGAGCAATCTGTGCTGGAGGTCGGGTAAGGTTCCCATGGACTGGAGGCGCGCTGTCATCGTGCCCTTGTATAAAGGTAAGGGATCACGTATGCAGTGCGCCAGTTACAGGGCCATCAGTTTGATCAGTTTAGCAGCAAAAGTGTATGGGAAAATTATTGAAAGGAGAATGAGGGTGATATCTGATGGAGTGTTGTGGGAGGCTCAGGGTGGTTTCAGAAGCGGACGAGGGTGCATGGATCAGATTTTTTCTCTCCGCAACATCGTGGAGAAACAACTGGCTGTTAACCGGAAGGTTTTCTGCGGTTTTGTGGATCTGGAAAAAGCGTTTGACAGAGTGTTACGAAAGGATCTGTGGGATATACTCCCGGGCTACGGGGTGAGCGGAGCACTGCTGCGCGCTGTGCAGTCCACTTATGAGGGCTGCACAGCGTGTGTGCGTGTTGACGGCGGCTTGTCCCCCTGGTTTGACGTCAATATCGGCGTCAGACAGGGTTGCGTGCTGTCCGCTCGACTGTTCATCCTGTACCTGGACAGTTGTCTCCAGAGAATGGATGTAGGGATGCGAATGGGTGACCTAGTTGTGAGCTGCCTGCTTTACGCAGATGACGCCGTGCTTCTAGCCGAATCGCCGTCGGACCTGCAAACACTAGTCACTACTATGAAAGATGATTGCATGATTAAAGGCTTGCAGTTGAATGCGACGAAAACGAAAGTAATGGTGTTTGAAAGGGAGGAATCCAGAACAGATGCAAGGATAATGGTTGATGATGTAGTGCTGGAACAGGTGAATGAAATTGTATATCTTGGATGCGCTTTTAGCAGAGATGGAAGGTACACCGCGGATGTAGAAAGACGAGTGGCGATAGGAAATAGCGTAAACGGAGTGTTGGGCAGATTCCTGGGCGCAAAAAATATTAGCAGAAAGGCCCAGTTAGCAATCCACAATGCAGTCCTGATCCCAACACTAACTTATGGAAGCGAGAGCTGGGTATGGCAGAGTGTGCATGAAAGTAGAATAAACGCGGTAGAAATGAGGGCTCTACGCAAAATCTGCGGAGTGACTCTCGCTGACCGCGTAGAAAACAAGGTTGTAAGGAAGGAAGTTGGTTTGAAAGAGAGTGTCGGTGTAAAAGTAAGAAAGGGCATGCTCCGATGGTTCGGACATGTAGAAAGAATGGTTGACGCAAGACTGACTAAGCAGATATACAATGCAAAAGCGGACGGATGTAGGAGTCGAGGACGGCCAAGACACACATTCCAAGACCAAATAGAACGTGTTCTGGAGGAAGGTGATGTTAAGAGCCGCAAAAACCGACGCGCGTGCATGAAAAGAGTTATGAAAGTCAACGAAGCGAGTGAGGTGTGTAAGAATCGTGCCCTATGGCGCTCTGTTCTCTCTGCCTACCCCGCAAGGGATTTGGCGTGAAGTTATGTAAAAATAAGTTAATTTCAAATCTACATAAATGTGACGCTTGGTTTGCTATGAACGAATGTAGTCACAAATAAAGGTCCCACTAACTCCGTTCCATGTCGGTTCAGTTAAGTATATCAACTCAAGTTGGAGGTGTTCAACTCGAGTTGACTCGAGTCAGGCCCAACTCGAGTTGCCTCGAGTTGGTAACCATCGCTGAAAGATGCTGTTTTAAGGTTTTCCGATATAAGGACCCAGTCTTACTGACGTAATGAATATGTATAATGATAATTTCACGCCTTTTTCAACCTGAGTTGTACGCAGCGGCTGTTAAGCGCTAGTATACATATATAGTAACTACTGTAACTATTATTATTAATGTAATTTAAAAGTTTAATTTAATTTATTATGAATGTAGCCGTCTCGAATATTAATTACAACGTGATTTATATTTATACATATGTATGTCATAAACACGGAACTCAGTGAATGTCACAGGATGTTTGTATCTAATATCTCATTAATACGATATTATGATCCATCGTCGGCGCCATTTTTGATTTAAAATTAAATGCTATGAGACTACTTTAGCAAAATGTCGCAGTAAATAGAATTGTGTGTTTGTTTTGTGCACCGGGTGAAACGGAGAGCTGCGTACTGTTTATAATCATTACATAGTATAAAACAAAGTCACTTTCCGCTGTCTGTCCCCTTATTATATATCACGCATATCTTTAAAACTACGTCCTGGGCCACCCCAACGCCGGAGGAAGGCCGCCGCGAGGTTTTAGTGGGTAACCCTAGGATCGGATTGCAGTTTACTGTTTTGGGAGTCCCACACTACCCCCTGCCGTCCCCAGGCGGGGGAAGTGCATAAAACATTTCTAAGCGTAAAAAAAAGGGCATATGTCTAACTCTTAGGGATAACCCACAATGACCATTTTTATTATTTCACTATTTACGACAAAAAATGGCCTATTTATGAAGCGATTTTAAACATTACAGTATTAATTTTTATCCAATTATGTGTCTTAAATAGATTGTGCATGTAATATAGATGACCCTGGCCCTTTACAGCATGCAATTTAAATGAATATTTTCGAAGATATTGGAGTATGAACATGGCGGGACAGCAGTTATTACTTTTGATGCGGAAAAAAGTTCGCCGGGTCAGCTAGTATTTAATAAAGCAATATTTTGAAATCGAAGGTAATTAACAATATTAATTGTAACATAACTTCACGCCTTTTGCTACCCGGAGGCGTAGGCAGCGGCAGTTAAGCCTCGTCTCGGCGTTATGTTTACGTCCCAAATGGAATAGGTGGCGAACCTATTGCCATACCAGGCACAAAGTATTCAGTCATCGATATTTATCACACTTAACTTCCGAAAACAATTTCGAAAAGTCATTGGTGTAAGCCAGTGTCAGGATTTCCTTCCGTAGTACGGAGTAAGCAGTGTTACAGTGTATGAACTGCTAATATTTCTTTCTCTCGCTCACACACACTAACATGTCTGACAAAATGAACCTTGATACTAATAACACAATTTATTTTAGAGGGACATAAACGACCAAATCGAAAAAATTGCCAAAACGACTGAACTGAACTCGGGCACATTCAATTAGTAACGATCACTACAGTGGTACACTACAGTTGAGGTGAGGTAGAGGTAGACAGATGATACTGTGTGAGGATTTGTTGTTGGTACCACTAAGCCACTAATCATATGTGTTGCACTAATAGTTGGCGCGCCGCGTGATCATTGTGATGAATCATTAAAATTTAGCCAAATTTGAATTATACTAGGTTTGTATATTATTATTAACTACTAGCTGTTGCCCGCAACTTTGCCTGTGTAGAACACAAAAATACTGTGCCTGTGCTGTTATAAGTGTTCATTGCTTACCCGCAATTAGTGATAGCGTAATAGTATTTAGCCTATGCGTTGACCCGACCTCTTGGCTATATTTATGGTAAATTTTACATAAAGGCATGCAGTACTTTTAGAGTTTATCCGTAACAAACATACAGACAAACAGATAAACAGACAAATATTCTAAAAACCATATTTTTGGATTCGATATAAATTGTAGATCATATCCCAAGTATTCTAAAAGAAAAATATTCAATGTACAGTTTCAACTTTCCTACGATTTTACTATATGTGGATATGGAAGACCAAAAGATTTTTTTATATTAAGGTTGAGTGGGGGGGGGAGACCAAAATATTTTTAATATTAAGGTTGAGTGGGGCGGGGGAAGACCAAAAGATTTTTTTATATTAAGGTTGAGTGGGGGGGGGGGGAGACCAAAAGATTTTTTGGCAGTGTATATTTTGGTGCTCTGTAGATCAGTACCTATTAAATTAAGCTAAATTTATATCTATCTATAGTGAATAAAGTACAAAGATTATATTTTTATCTAATATCGATTAATTCCTGTTAAATTTATTGGAAGTCAAAGATTATTTTTTATACTAAGAACTAGAAAAACAGGGAGAAAGATGGAAGGGGGGGGGGGGGGGGGCAAGATCGAAATAGTTTGTAAAATCGTTCATATTAATGCTAGACCATATTGGCGGCCAGTTAAACGTGTAGCCCGTTTAACAGTCCTGACACTTTGGAACTGATTTTAATATAAGAAAATACCTTCAAATGACGCAGTTAACAACAATTATTTGTTTTATATATTTTAATCTGGCGCCGCCGGGATTAGATCGGACTAGACTTTTCACTTTACTTGGATAAGGTTTTACAGAAAAAGAAAGAACTCGATGAGATAAAATATTTTATTGTTAATGCCAAGATACTTGTAATCACAATTTTCAGCATTTACCTTTAGCATTTTTGTCAACAAAATTAGACAGCTAACCAATTAATAAGACCTAAAATAAATGATGTAACTAAAAACTTCAAAATTATTTATCTTCAGTCTACACAAATAAAAAAATGGGAGGGTCGATCGGTGCAATATTATGTCAGCGTACGCGCGCGTATGTGCACGGTCGTTGTGTGTTGTGGTTGCAATTATGTCTTGTAATACGTATGTAAAGTGTACAAATTGTAATATAGTTATTTCCGAAGTGTTAGCGTTTATACGCAATAAGCATGATGTGATGGATAATGAGAGCCTCATAAGGATCTGCGCATCTGCCTTTTCCGAAGAAGAAATAGATGAAGCCAAGAAATTGTTGTTTGTTTCCACGAAAACAAACCAGAAACTTGTCTCAAGACGTAAGAACAAGAAACTGAAAGATCTTGAAGATATTATATCTGTAATCAAAACAACTGATCCGGATCATATACCAGTTTTTGTGGCATACGAACTACACAAGCTACCGCCAATAACTTTTGATCACGTAGATGTTACAAAACTATTAAAGGATTTGATTATATTACGAAGCGACGTTACGGAAATTAAAAATACTTATGTAACGAGGGATCAATTTGAGAAAGAAAAAACTGATTTTATATTTGAAAATACTCGGAATTCACTAGAAAATTTAAATGTGAATATATCAAAAAGAGGAGGGTATGTGATAAATAAAATGCCAACGGATCAACGTAACGTTGGCTTACTACCCACCTCTGACGAATCCCCAAGCGAGACGACACAAGAACGCTTTAGTGACAGTGCGAATAAACCGATGATCCAGTGCGCTCTCGCTCACTCTTCTATCAATGCAGAGGCGTGCGAGAAGACCAGCGTGATAATAGGTAAAGATATCCTTATAACGGAAAGGGACGGCGCAAAGCAACTACCGTTATCTGTTCCGATTAAGACTATGGCTGAAGTTGTAAACAACGGTGTTTGGAAAAATAGAAATGTGCAGGATGAGGGGTGGACAGTGGTGCAAAAGATGAGACACAAAAATCGTTTTGTTGGCAAAACGGGAAAAGCGGTCCTTTCAGAGACGGGAAAGTTTAAATCCGCCGAAACAAAAATACCGCTTTTCATTTCCAATGTTAACAAGGAAACAACGGAAAAGGATATCTGTGATTATATACACAGTAAGTCGAATGAAAGTATAAAGTTAGACAAAATAAACATGAAAACAGAAAAACCGTACAACTCGTATAAATTGCTTGTACCCAAAAATAAATTGAGTGTATTTTTAAATGACAACTTGTGGCCTGAGGGTATTACTTTTAGGCGTTTTATAAAGTTTGATAAGAAAGGAGGAAGAGATAAGACCCAGATAGTGAATGAAAAATACCACCAAACATGACTAGTGACCGTAAAAGGAATATAACACTATCAACGTTTAATTGTAAAAACGTAGTACGATCAGCTGATTGTGTGCGAGGCCTGTGTCGCAAAGCTGATGTGATTGCGCTGCAGGAGACTTGGCTGTTACCACATGATGTGCCATATTTGGGCAGTATACATGACGATTTTGCCTACACAGGTAAATCGGCTGTAGATACGTCCATTGGAGTCCTTACGGGCCGCCCGTATGGTGGTGTTGCGTTGCTGTGGAGGAAGTCAGTGTTTCCTTCAGTATCAGTTGTACCATGTTCTAGTGATCGTTTAGTGGCAATAAAAAAACCGTACGTGGAGTCCCTCCGCGCGAAAGAAGTGTAACTTTCTATTGTAAAAAAAAAATTGCATTCGCTCCTGGGACCTCTTAAACCAGTGGAAGTGCTTGCCTCATCGTCTCGCCCGTAAAAATGTATTTATCTTAATAACTAGCTGATCCTGCGATCTTCGTACCTACTATAAGTATATTCTTTCTTTTTTAATACTTATTCTACAATTCGAGAACTGCTGATTAGAAAAGAAATAACAATCCTACAATAATTTTATTGTTTGACTTAATATTATTATGTCAAACTATAAAAAACACAAATAACATTATATTTTATTCTATTTTGCCATTTTTTTTGTTTGAGTAATAATAATAATAATATTCATCATCCCTGTTTATGGACCAACCTCGTATTTCAAGAAATATTTAAAAAAAAATTAGCGAAATCGGTTCAGCTTTTCTAGAGTTTTGTACTTACTAACACATTCAGTTACTTATTTGCAGAGATGTACAAAATGGATTTAAAAAAGCATTTAAATACAAAATACTTTTCAGATTTACTATTTCAAATGCAAAATACTAAATAGTATTTCGTTTTTTTTTATGGGATAGGAGGGCAAACGAGCAGGCGTGTCACCTGATGGTAAGAAACCAACGCCGCCCATGGACACCAGCAACACATATAGTGTTACTGTTGCGTTGCCGACCTTAAGGGATAGGGGAAAGGAAAGCATGGGGAAAGGGGGGTGGACCTCCGGGTACCTCTCTCACCGAACGAAACGCGACATGAGCCACTTTACGTTCGTCTTCTGAGAGGTCGTGGTATTTCACCGGTCGAGCCGGCCCATTCATGCAGAGAA
Source organism: Euproctis similis (assembly GCA_905147225.2). Classification (NCBI taxonomy): domain Eukaryota; kingdom Metazoa; phylum Arthropoda; class Insecta; order Lepidoptera; family Erebidae; genus Euproctis; species Euproctis similis. The sequence continues at coordinate 21,088,400 of LR990116.1, read as the reverse complement.
CTGCTTGGCTAAAGATTTCGTTTTGTATTTCAAATGCACAATGCAAAATAGGTACTTTCAAAATACTTTTTGATGAAATCTTGAATGAGTCTCAGTGGTCCAGTGGTTGAGCGTTTGGGGTTGAGAATCTAGGAACATGGGGTCCGAGTGCTCGTACACTCTATAAAGATCTTGCAAAGAAACTGATCGAGGGCTCTCTCGACCAGGGGGCTGGTCTATTCTTCGCACAGGGGATTAGCATTGCCATTTGACGTGGCATTTGCCTTTTTACCTATAAAATTTTAATAACCTATAAAAACTTTAAAATTTTAATACATACGATAAATAACAAACTATAGTAAAATTGTACTTACAAAAAAAATGGCATGAATTTGGCTAAAATTAATCAGAAAGTATTTTGTAATTTGAAATTACTATTCAAAATACAAAATACCTCTCGAGAGGTATTTCAAATAAAATAACTTTATCAAAATGCTTTCAACAAAAAGGTATTTAAATACAAAATAGGTATTTTGTATTTTTATTTTAAATAGAAGTATTTCAAATAAGTCACATCTCTGCTTATTTGTACATTGTAGATGTATGTGAATGCGTCATTAAATATTTTCAAAATATAAAACAATCAAATAAATCTTCAAGACACGTACCTTGGCATTGTAACTTTAAATCCGTCGCATTATCTCTTGGATTGTTATCACTCATTATTTATAAATCTTATCCACTAAATTCGAAAATAAAATCACTGCACTATTAAATTATAAGTGTTAAAATAAATTAAAAAAAAAAAACAATTAAGCGATGATATAAATATTATAAACACGTAAACAAACTAATTACACACTGCTAACTTCGCTTCGCGAAAAATCACCAAAAACAATATTTTTTGAGTGATATTGACTCACTCTCTCTCTTTCCTCTTCTCTCTCTTTCCTCTTCTCTAACCTTTATCATTCTTTCTCTTTTCCTCTCGTTTTGTAATGTTCTGCCGTCAAAAGAAACAACTAACATTTTTTTTGCAAATTGAATTACATACATATTTGGAAACATCTGACCTCACAAATATTTATGATAATCATTATTGTTTGTTTGGTGTCTAGATGCTTTTCTATGTGTTTTAAGTATATGTTTAGAAAAAAAAAATAGATAAAAAGTATTAATAGCAAGGACATCTATTGGAAACTAGTGGTACTACAACGAAGCGAGTGCTGTGGAATTATCATCAAAACTACTATATAACTTGAAAATTACTTTAACCTCATAATTATAAATGTAGTGTATTTCACCGATGTCCATATTAGATTTTAGTAATCTAATCACATAAATATCAACATGTAATTATGTATAATAAATCAATTACCTAAAATGATAAACGGCTATAGTTAACTACAGTTGCCGCTAGATAGCGCCCTGCGTCAATATTTGAAACTTTATTAACTAAAACTGCTGAGTTTCATTCCGGTGACTTTTGTAATATGATGTATAATGTAATCATATATATTTTCACAATATATAACTTTTACTTTATCTTAATCGTGATAGCAGCGGGCGTGGCAACATGTAGCTTCTAGCAACATCACAATATAAAAAATATTGACTACATAAGCTTTTGATTGCAAGGTATGTTTTGAACGATGTCTTTGAAAACAGATATTATTATATTTTAGCACATTTTAAATTAATTTTTATCTTTAATATTAATATGGAAACGCATAGTACCTACAATAAGGCAACTGTACGAATCCCGTGAGTTACTAGGATCAAACCTAACTGAGTTAATTATATTTGCAATATAATTAACACCACCCGCCACTACATGTCTATTATTGAACAAAATAATGTTCGTTCTTAATTCGGCGAATATAAATTATTCGCCGGTTTAAAGTCGAAAGGATTTTTTGTATTTTAATGACTTTAACTATAATGTAATCATAAATATTTTCTTAATATAATAACTTTTATCATCTTAGTGGTTGGAGCTGCGGCTGTGGCAGCATCTAGCAGCGGATGGTGGTACTATTCCACTAATAATTTATACCTATCAATTATGCGCTAATAGTACCACTATGCGCTACTAGATGTCTATATACTGCGAATAATCAGGCTTAAGCAATTTGCTTCGTGGATTTATATATAGACCGGTTCAGTTTCGCCTGTATTACAAATATATAATATAATTAGCGGCCGCAAGAGGGCGTTAAAAGCGTTAAATGGTTGCACGAGTCATTAGAAGTTACACTTCAAAAATTGGGCGGGATGATCGATCGCTTTTAATATTTTCTGTGTACATGCCCACAAACTCAGCTGATAACTTTGGTGAGTTCATACAGTGTTTATGTGAAATTATAGCAATAGTTGAGAGTTGTAATGTGGAAGCAGTGTTCATATTAGGAGACTTCAATGCGCACCCGGGCGAGCGTTTCGGTACGGAGTTGTTATCAGTATGTGAGGACCAATCCTGGTCGTGTGTTGACATGGAACTACTTCCGAATGATACGTTTACGTTCGAGAGTACCGCGAACGGTGCTCTTCGCTGGTTGGACCATGTAGTGGTGAGTAGTGCTGCGAGACAATTAATAATGAATGTAACGGTGTTATATGATGTTTACGCTTCAGATCACTTGCCACTAATAATAGATTGTGATATTAATTTGATAGCACCTGTCATTAAATCGCCCGTTGTTACCTGTAGTTACACGTTTTGGGGTGACAGGAATAACGATCAAATTAATAGGTATAGGGCCTATTGTCAATCTAAATTAAAGGAAATTCACTTTCCCATTGAGTTTCGTCACTGTGCTGACCAAAATTGTATGAATCTCGAACATCGAGCAATACTCGATGATATGTATCGAAAAATAATATGTATACTTAAGGACGGTGCTAAACTTACATATAATAATGCTTGTAGTAATCACAAAACCAGAAAATACATACCTGGCTGGAACATGCACGTCCGGGACTCTCATCGGAGGGCCCGATTAAGTTATCATGTGTGGTTATCTTGTGGGAAGCCTACTAGTGGCCCAATATATACTAATATGTGTTTATATAAAAAGGACTTTAAGGCAAAATTAAAATTTTGCTTAGATAATCAACAACAAATTAAGATGGATATAATAGCAAAAAATCATACCGATAAACAATTCGGGAAGTTTTGGAAATCCACCAATAAACTGAACCCCAGGCCTGGCCTCCCGGTGAGTGTGGCGGGTGTGCATGGTCCGAGGGATATAGCAAATGTTTTTAAGAGCTATTTCAGGACTGAATCGCCAGATTCAAGTCCCGTGCGGTCTGCTGAGACGGTCTGTGATCCGAGAGGTGAAATATCCATTAGATTCACTGCTAAAGATATCTCATCAATTATTAGTAAAATGCGAAGGGGTAAATCTCCGGGACATGACGGTCTCAGCATAGAGCACTTAAAGCACGCGGGCGTACATGTGTCACGAGTGCTTGCTTTGTTTTTTAATCTATGTATGACGCATGGATATTTACCTACCGAGCTAATGCATACTATTGTCGTTCCTGTAATAAAAAACAGAACAGCTGACGCCTCTAACTTGTCCAACTATAGGCCTATTTCACTGGCAACTGTGGTGGCTAAGGTATTGGACAGTCTTCTTGACGAGCATATGAAGAAACACTTTAAGATTGAAGAGTCTCAATTCGGCTTTCAGCCCGGTCTCTCTACAGAAAGTGCTATATTCTGCCTCAAGCAGACTGTTCAGTACTACACCACACGAAAAACTCCGGTATTTGCCTGTTTTTTGGACTTATCTAAGGCATTCGACTTGGTTCGGTATGACATTTTGTGGAGTAAGCTTCGGGCCGAGACAACACTGTCGAGCGAGGTCATTTCAATTTTTAAATATTGGTACGCTCATCAAACTAATTGTGTTCGGTGGACTGGGGAATATTCTGACCCTTATCGGCTAGATTGCGGTGTCAGGCAGGGTGGTTTGAGTTCGCCTAGGCTATTTAATATTTATATTAATCAGTTAATGGTTGAGCTCAACAGCGCCAATGTTGGTTGTCATGTAGATGGTGTTTGTGTAAATAATTTGAGTTATGCTGATGACATGGTACTACTAAGTCCATCTATTGGTGCTATGAGGAAATTATTGGCTATTTGCGAATCGTATGCGGTGGCTCATGGGCTCCGGTATAACACCCACAAGAGTGAGATTGTAATAAACTAGACTTTCCTCTCCAAACGGCCAGCTTCACTGGCACTAGTTTAACGACAACACCTATCATGGATGGGTCTTCAGGGGTCTTAATGTTTTCTGATGAGTTGGGAAAAGGCTTTGGTAGACTGATTAGTGATAATTTAAAGCAGCCTATTCTCAATCACTGCTCACCTAGTATGAAATTAGAAAATATTATATACCACATAAAATCCACAAAGCTAACTGCTGAATCTACTGTGCTTGTACTATATGGTAATAGCATTACTGTCACAAAAAAAGATATAACGAATTTGATTGAGCTAATGGAAGTCCTTCACAACAGTATTGGCTGCAAATTCATTGTTTCATCGTTGCCATACTCCTACGTTCTGACAGCAAGACAAAATAGGCACATTTATAACTTAAACTTACTATTATATAATTTATCACACTACTTGAAGGATATAATATCAGTTTTTGATATTAATAGTGTAAAAACAAATCTTAGGTTAACAAAAGATACTGTGTATCTGCCATTTGCTGACAGGAAAGAAATTGCTAGACTGCTAGCATTATATATACAAACTGACAGGGCTACTTGTAAAGTAGTACCTCATTCTATTAATTGTAAGGATCTTGACACTTCTATTTGTTTAAATTAATAGAAGCGACAAAGGATAGACCTAAATCATTGCTCACTATTGTACATCAAAATATGCAAGGTTTATCTGGCAAAGAACTTGAGCTTGACCTATTTTGTAAAAAGCACAATGTTCAAGTATTATGTTTGACTGAACATTGGCTTAAAACTTGTGAACTCGCTTTCAATAATGCTCACTACTCTGTTGGCAGTGTATTTTGTAGGAAAAAAGCCAATCATGGTGGTGCCATGATCCTTGTATCAAATAATATTAGATTTAAAAACAGGAGAGACATTACAAAGCTCTCCATTGAACGCACTGTTGAACTGTCCTGTGTTGAGCTTGAGCAATTTATTGTGCTTTGTGTTTATAGGCCGCCACTGGGTGATTTTAATATATTCGAATCCACTATGGATGATGTTATGCAAAAACTTATTGTAAGTGGTAGGAATGTAATTGTATGTGGTGATTTTAATGTTAATCTGTTAAAAGATTCAACTAACAATAGTAGGCTTGTTAGTTTATTTACCTCATTTGGACTACAACATCTGTTCTTAGAACCCACAAGAATTACATCTCACTCTGCTACCTGCTTAGACAATATTTTTTGTAATTGTAATTTTGTGCAAAAAGAAATATTAAGTCAGTTGCCATCGGACCATTGTGGTCAAAAGGCAGTTTTTGTGATGAATATGCCTAAATTAGTTAGTAAATTTACTTGTAGACCCATAACCCAGAAAGGCATCAAACATTTTCAAAACGCTATCGCGGCTAGGGTTGCTTCGCCGGACATGTCGAATGATCCAGATGAACTGTACAACTCACTTTTAAAAACCATTGACTCGGAACATAAATCTATTTTTAAAACCAAAACTATGAGTAAAAATGTCAATTTATCATTTTGCGATTGGGCCACCAAGGGCATTTACAAAAGTAGAACTAAGTTGTATGATTTATATAGTATAAAGAAGTGGAATTTTGATCCCGTTTTTATTAGATATGTTAGAAATTACTCTAAAATATTTAAAAAAGTGTGCTTATCTGCCAAATCAATATATTTAAGTAAGCGGATACAAGAATCACAGAACAAGATTAAAGTTACTTGGAATATTATCAACAATGAGACTGGTCGTACAAGGGACCGTGATGATAATATTAAACTTATAATTAATAATAAAATTATCCAAGATAAATATGCTATTGTCGAAACATTTAATGACTTTTTTGCCAAAATTCCCATTACTACTACTAATACATTAAATTCGTGTCCCGTCAAAGCTGAAACTCTGCTTAAGGAAAGTGTGGCCGAGTGCAATGTTTCTTTTAAATTTGAACATGTCGACCCTTACGATATTATAAAAGTGTTTAAACAATTAAATTCCAAAAAAACGGCTGATTTATGGGGCATTTCCGTGAAATTAATAGATTCTATTATTGTCCTCATAGCTCCAAACCTAGCTGTGCTTTTCAATAAATGTGTAGACGCAGGTGTGTTTCCTAATTTAATGAAACACAGCAAACTGATACCTTTGTTTAAAAGTGGTAGTAGGAACGATCCAGCTAACTTTCGTCCTATTTCTATTTTGCCTGCACTCAGCAAAATTTTTGAAAAAATTATCTCTCAACAAATACTAAGCCATTTTAATTTGAATAATCTTTTTCACAAAGAACAATACGGTTTTACAAAAGGTCGCTCTACAACCGATGCTGGGGCTGCTCTTATCAAACATATTTTCGATGGTTGGGAGAACTCGCAGGACGTAATTGGCGTATTCTGTGACCTCTCTAAAGCTTTTGACTGCGTGGATCACCACACTCTTTTACGTAAGCTCAGTCACTATGGTATTAAGAACACTGCACTTAGGCTGGTTGCATCATACTTGAATAACAGGTTACAGTTTGTTGATGTAAACGGAGTGAGATCATCTGGATCATCTGTGTCTATGGGCGTTCCCCAGGGTTCCATTCTCGGTCCGTTGCTGTTTATTATACATATTAATGATTTGCCTTTTTGTGTTCAGAAATTTTGTAACATTGTACTATTTGCTGATGACACTTCACTCCTCTTCAAGGTAGACCGTAAAAAAAGCATTTTTGATGATGTGAATAGCTCCCTTACACATGCCCATGAATGGTTCACGGCTAACAATTTAGTTCTGAATTCCAATAAAACTAAAATAATAAGGTTTACTATGCCTAATGTTAATGGTCCGGCTATAAATATATCTCTGAATAACACAATTTTAGACCCAGTGAAGTCAACTTTATTCTTAGGTATTACTCTAGATAATACGCTTCAATGGGGTCCTCAAGTAAAATCTTTAGTGGGAAAACTCAGCTCTGCTGCCTACGCGGTTCGAAAAGTTCGACAGCTTTCCGATGTTGCAACCGCCAGATTAGTCTACTTCAGTTATTTTCATAGCGTTATGTCTTATGGTATTTTGCTATGGGGTAGAGCAGCTGAGATTCAGTCGATTTTTGTTATTCAGAAACGAGCTATTCGGGCAATTTATAATTTGGGGGCCAAAGTCTCTCTAAGAGAACGTTTTAAGGAATTTGGCATATTAACAGTTGTTTCACAATTTATATATGCCAATATAATGTTTGTTAGGAAAAACTTGAATAAATATACTAAAAATAGTGATGTTCATAATTTTAATACCAGAGGCAAGCATAAACTTGTGTTGCCGTGTCATCGCCTGCACAAAGTACATAAGTCTTTTCTGGGAATGGGTGTACAATTTTATAATAGAGTCCCTGCGCATATCCTGGCTCTGTCACTCGATCGGTTTAGTCGGGCGGTGAAGGATCGTCTTATTGCTGGTGCTTATTACACCATCAATGACTTCATGACGGACAAGTCATCTTGGGACCGTCAAGTTGCTTGCTCAACGCGGATTCTGTAGTTTGCGTGTTGAAATTTGTTCACATGTTCTGGAGTGGAGGCGTTCCGTAATAATTTCTGATAGTTATGTATATACACTTTTTAATTTATAATTTGCTTTGATATTGTTTATAATATATGTACATATAAGTTTCATTTATTGCACAACGTTACCACTCTAAATAAAAAGATGTCGCGTCAGTTGCGCTCGACTAATATATTTGCTTAGTTATTCTTTTTAGGACGTTGATCAATGTTAATTTGCTGTGATGGTCGAGTATTCTGGCTGTTACACCTTTTATGCACGAGTCTACTGCTTTGTTTTCAGTAGCGATATTAATATTATTGTTATTTATGTCTAACAGTTTGAAAAGAGTATTTGGCACATGAGTTTCTTGCCCGATTCTTCTCATGATAGCCCCTACACTCGGAATCGGGCCGCTCGTGGCGATTGCGTCCGTGTTTTCTTGTTCCACGGACGCACTTTCCTCAAGCGCTCGTGTTAAGTAGTTTAATTAAAATAATAAAGTAAAATTGTACTTGTTGACTATTTTTAAGTGTCTGTGAAGACCTATGAAAATAAAGCTTATTTTGACTTTGACTTTGACTTTGACTTTGAAATGTTTAAATCAAAAGGTATTAAATACGGATACACACCAACCGTCTCACTCTATGGGGAGCCCTTGCGTTGGGTTAAAAAATGTAAGTACCTGGGCCACTGGGTTACCGAAGATATGAACGACAATGACGATATAGAGAGGGAGCGCAGGGCGTTGGCTGTCCGATGTAATATGCTGGCTCGTAGGTTTGCACGATGTACTGAATCAGTCAAAATCACGCTTTTTAAAGCCTACTGTCAGTCCTTTTACACGTGCAGCCTATGGGTCAGTTATACGCTTCGGGCATACAGCGATCTGCGCGTCCAATATAATAATGCGTTCAGAGTACTACTGGGGCTGCCGTGGCGTTGTAGCGCATCATTGATGTTTGTCGAAGCGCATACGGACACGTTCGCGGCCATTATGAGAAAACGCTGTTCGTCAATGATGGCACGAGTCCGAAATAGCACCAGTGGTATCCTGAGGGTATTCGCAGACAGGTGGGACTCACCCATACAACAAAGGTGGGTAAAAATCCATGTTATTTGAAAGAAATAATAATAAAAATATTGTAAACATGGCATTAATACTAACCCTAGATTTAAGTCTCATGTAATTACTAACCCTATGGAAACTTTTCCGAAATAAATGTGTTTATTATTATTTATTATTATTATTATACTACCCTCTCATAAAAAACGGCGTGAAGTGGTTAGTTTCTTAGTGGCTGCCATGTTTCAACTGGTGAGTGAGGGTTCTGAATGTCAGATTCCTTTCCCTTTTTGTTTAGGCCACCCGTAGATTGACGTTTGATAGATAAACCGATGTGACGAGGTATTGTTCTAGGAGGGTTGCATTTACTAACGAGTGTCTGGTGGTCTTCGCCTTTCTTTAAGTTCCCACTGCACTTTCCTTTGAATCCTGTTCCATCCGTGTACTCTTGTTGTTCCTTATGTCTACAGACAGCGATGAAATCACTTAGACATCAGGTGTCTCCCTTGCTCTTTTTCCCTCATTACAATTAATAATAAATTAAAAGCAAAAACCACAGAAATAGATCAAGATCTTGATCTATTTCTGTGGTTCTACCACTGTCAAAAGTGTAAATAAACTGTACTAATTTTATAATGGCAAATCAAATCAAAATACCTTTATTTTCATGGGTCTTCACACGCAGTTAAACGTTGTCCGTAAATACAGATATATAACTTATTATTATATTTAAAGCATAACATATTAAAACACGGGCGCTTGAGAAAAATGCCTCCTTGGAACAAAAACGCACGGACGATTCTGAGTGTAAGGTTGTGATGAGAAGAAATGGGCAAAACACTCATGTAAATTAACCTACAAATTTTACTATATTATCTATTGCAATTTAATTACCTACTGATAGGGAGTTAAACCTCGCGACAAGCTTTTATCTAATATATAAAATTCTCGAGTCTAGATGTGCGTAATTGAACTCTTCCGAAACGGCTTGACCGATTCTCATGAAATTTTATGTGCGTGTCGGGTAGGTCTGAGAATAGGACAACATCTATTTTTCATCCCCCTAAATCACAAGGGTAGCCCACCCCTCAATTTTTTTTTTAATTTTTCGACATATTTCTGTTTCTTATTTTTTTATAAAACGGGATACAAAAATACATGCAACCCTAAATTTTCAACCCCCTACGATCAACCCCTATTTTTTAAATTTTATTTTTCGGCAAGACAACGTTTGCTGGGTCAGCTAGTTATTATATAAATTGTACATACTGAGGCTCTAAGTTGATACTTGAAATTTTTAAGGAAATATTGTTTTCTTATTTTTAGCTTAGCTTAAATAAAAGCTTCTTTAAAAAGGGTTTTTGCTTTTAATTTATTTTTTTAATTTTTAGTTATAGTTGTTATACTAGGTTAGTGTCATTTAATTCAACACATCATTATTGCAAGTTAGTTTACCGCTTAATTTCAAACAGTCCAGCTCTTCAATAAGGCGATCATCTAATTCAATTTCAGCTTGGATCTTTCTTTTCCATTTAATCGCAATGATGATTTTTAATTCATAGCCATTTTGTAAAAATGTATCAATGTATGCCGTCATCTTGGATGGTCCACAGGATTGTATTTAGAATGACATCACATTATTTTTCGAGTTATTCTCAACAAGCCCTTTCATTTGATACCCATAATGTATCGTGTAAACCATATTTGCATGACAATCATGCAAATATGGTGGAATATCCACCGTATTGGATTTAGAATGACGTCATATTATTTTTTGAGTTAATTTCAACAAGTCCTTTCATTTGATACCCATATTGTTGAAATGAAAATATTTTTCCCGCCATGTTGGATTTGAAATGACGTTATATTTATTTCGAGTTACTATTAACAAGCCCTTTCATTTGATACCCATACTGTAGAAATGCATAAAAAAAGCTGTTCCTCTATCTTGGATGATCCGCCATATTGGAATTAGAATGACGTCACATTATTTTTTCAGTTACTCTCAATGAGCCCTTTCATTTGATATCCATATTGTACAGAAGCTTAAAATATGTTTTCCTCCATCTTGGATATTCCACCATATTGGATTTAGAATGACGTCATATTATTTTTTGAGTTACACTTTCATTTGATACCCATATTGCAGAAATGTATTCAAAATATCCATTCCTCAATCTTGGGTGGTCCGCCATATTGGACATAGAATAATGTCACACATCATATCATGCATTGTCATCCAAAGTAAACGTGTATACAAAATTTCAGCTCAATCGGTTGAAGATATCTACTTCAAAATTGAGTTGCAAGATTCCACCGAACATACATACATACATACAGTGCAGGTTAAATAAAAGCTTTTAAAAATAAAAATATTGACGTTTGACATTTTATAAGATTGTCACTTCTAATAGATTACAGAAAGTAAAGTGATCCAAAATAACAATAAATTATAATACACGCTTATTAATTCTTCGAGGCATGAATCCGGTGAAAATTAAGGCAGAAATTAAGACACTCTAGACAAATTGATAACTTACCCTTCCTGTCTGAGGGTGTCGTGTAAGACTATTAAGAAATATGACATATATACAGACTATCTCCAGTACCTATAATAAGGTCTCGATGGCCTTGGGGCTCAGTCGTTCAGCATTCCGACGACTTCTAATTAGAGGCCTATCCTATTACTAGGGACTAGAAAATTAATGCAGCGTGTGCGGAGTTTTTTTTTATGGGATAGGAGGGCAAACGAGCAGGCGTGTCACCTAATGTTAAGTGACCAGCGCCGCCCATGGACACCTGCAACACATATAGTGTTACAGTTGCGTCGCCGATCTTTAAGGGAGTATGATGGGAAAGGTGGGTGGGCCTCCGGGTACCTCGGTGAGAGATCACCGAACGAAACGCAGCATTAGCAGCCACTTTACGTCGATCTTCTGAGAGACGGTGGTATTTCACCGATCGAACCGGCCCATTCATGCAGCTAACTGCTTGGCCACCCGTTTAGAACAGTACCTTTAAACAAATGCAACTAACAAAATAGCCTAGTTTTTGTATTTTTGTATGTTTTTCAAACTGACAAAGTGGTAAAAAAGCCAATTATATCGCCAAAAAAGTGAAATAGTTGTATTAACCCGTTGACCGACGTGCACTATCATTAACACCATTCCGTTTATGTGCAGGTACTCTTGTGTATGTATGTAGCTTGTACCAACTTGTGGTACTCGTATAGTACTTACCGCAGGGTATTGTACCAGGTCGACGTACCGTGACGATCACGGCTCACAGCCTGCATTGTACGAGAGCCGAGATTAACAACTGATCCATCTCAATACCTACACAGTACTATTTGATTATTTCAGTTTCTTTATTTTTAATAGTGGTTGAGCCAAACCGGATTGTGGAATACTACAACCAGAATATGGGCGTAAAGTCCTCGAGTGGCGCTGGTTGCTTATCATCAGGTGACCCACTAGCTCGTTTGCTATCTCATAAAAACTATTTATAAACTATTTTTATCACAAAAAAATTATTAAACTCTTCAAGAACAAGAACATAATCGCGGAGATTTTTTAATAGGACGCCGTACATTTTGATGATTGAATTATGAATACTCATTATTATTCTTTGAAGTTTATAAAGCGTATTTATTAGGAAAAACATTATCTTAGCAAAAGAGCGGTGGATCAAGCTCCGAGAAACACAAAGAATATAATAGAAACAAAAAAAAATAGAAATATAAATATCTTTATAAATTCACGTTTTCAAAACCTTTCGGTATAGGCAGGAATGGCTTGTACTACACAGAAATTTAAACGGAATCACTGTTTATGGATTATGGATTAACATAACCATGGTTACCAGAAGTACAGAAATCGTGATCTCGGTAGTCCAGTGGTCGAACAACCCGCTTCTAAATTATAAGGTCGGGGGTTCGAATTTAGGCTCACACCAGACTTTGTGATGAATTTCTATGACTGACAACATTGTGTCCCGTGAATAGCAATAGGTTTCACCACGAGTCGAGGCTTAGTAGCCACTGTCTAACTGTCTAAGTCTACACCTTCGGGTATAAAAAGGCGTGAAGTTGTGTTGTATTGTTTTTTGTTATTTTAATATTTAAAGAAAATAATAAACTATCGGGCGTTGCGTAGCACCGTCATTGTGACATTTGAACATATCCAAACTTATTGTTATACTTTATATTACCCCAAACGTGCTTGTGTTTTTGTGTCCAGGTACTAGTGGTACTACAGGTACTGGCGACTAAAGAAATCAGTTCTCAATTAATTTGTGAACAAAAACAATAATAATTATGTTGAATTTAATTGGACGTAGTCTGGAAACAGTTATTTATGTAACGAATTTAGTGAATGGGAACAGGGTAAGAATGTGACTCCAAACTACTCCAAAGCACACTTACATATACCTGAGTTCATACCTGAGCCTGAAATATTCAAGGTAGTGTGCGACCGAAAGTTCGGTTTCGACCAAAAATCAAGTCTCGGTGGCAGTTTTGCCGACACCGCAGCTATTGTCGTAGTAATTGCGGTTGTGATCTGTGATTACTTTGTCGAGACTGAGTGTAACAGTCCATGCATACAAACATTACAAACAAAACTTTACGCCTAGTTCATTGCGGGGTATGCAGAGAGAACAGAGCGCCATATGGCACGATCTTTATACACCTCACTCGCTTCTTCGACTTTTGTAAAGAGTTATGTACGAGAAGCCTGTTATATTCTCTCGTATTTTTACACTGTTTAGAGTTTTTAGAGCTATGACTCCATCTTCCTCAAGGACAAGTTCAATTTGGTCATGGAAAGTGTCGTGGCCGTCCTCGACAGCCATATCATTCCGCTTAATATAATATACTAGCTGACCCGCCGAACTTTGTTCCGCATCAAAAGTAATAACTGCTGTCCCGCTATGTTAATACCGCAATGTCTTTGAAAATATTTGTTTAAATTGTATGCTGTAAAGGGCCAGGATCGTCTATATTACATGCACAATCTATTTAAAACACTTAATTGGATGAAAATTAATGCTGTAATGTTTAAAATCGCTTCGTAAATAGGCCATTATTTCTCGTAAAAAGTAAAAAAAATAAAAATGGTCATTGTGGGTTATCCCTAACAGATAGACATATGCCCTCGCGGACTTTTTTGTAGATATTTTAAAGGTGTATAATAATGTACGACATTGCTTTGATGTATCACTTAGGGTTCAGGCAGCGTTTGCGATTAAAGATCTAAATGTTGAAAATTATCACTTTTTTTTGCTACACTATACATGAATTATAGATCAAAACCACCCCGTTGACACCCTCTAACTATTAAAAAAACCGCATCAAAATTCGTTGCGTAGTTTTAAAGATATGTGCATATAAGGGGACAGACAGCGGAAAGTGACTTTGTTTTATACTATGTAATGGTTAGTCTGAAATCTTTCGAATAAATAAAATAAGTCTCGGTGGTGCAGTGGCTTGCACCCCGCTTCTGATTCAAGAAGTAGTGGGTTCAAATCCTGGCACACACCAATGACTTTTCGAAATTTTCGGAAGTTTCGTGTGATAAATATCGATGACTGAAAACTTCGTGCCCGGTATGGCAATAGGTTCGCCACCTATTCCATTTGGGACGTAAACATAACGGCGAGACGAGGCTTAACAGCCGCTGCCTACACCTTCGGGTAACAAAAGGCGTGAAGTTATGTTATGTAACTATTAAAAAAACCGCATCAAAATCCGTTGCGTAGTTTTAAAGATATGCGCATATAAGGGGACAGACAGCGGCGAAGTGACTTTGTTTTATACTATGTAATGATATATATATATATATAATAATATCTTGGACACAATAAACACAGTGCCCTCTAGTTCCAAGCAAAGTAACTAAATGCTTGTGTTATGGATACTAGATAACGGATACTAATACATATATACTTTTCTTTTGTAAATACATACTTATAATACATAGACTATCTATTATCACTATCCATACTATCCATTCTTTTTATGTCCACACCATTGGCGCATGCACTTCCTTACTCTTACACTGACACTCATTTTCGATTCTATTTCTTTTTGTTATAGATGATGAGGGCAAACGAGCCAGCGGGTCACCAGTTGGTAAGCCCATGGACACCTGCAACCGTAGTGTTACCGTTGCGTTTAATGTGCGTTACCTTTAATGGAGTCGAATGGGAAGGGAGGGGAGGGGCGTGGGATTCCGTATACCTCTGTCACCGACCGAAACGCGGCATGAGCCACTTTACGTCGATATTCTGAGAGGCCGTGGTATTTCATCGGCCGAGCTGGCCCATTCATGCAGTAAACTGCGTGGCTATCACTGTAAAAATTTAAAAAAATTCTTCCTTACAAACCTGTTTTTAACGCGGTCGTAAACAAATTTTGCGCTGTGCGTTTATTTCGACCATTTTTTCCTTACCTACTTTCATGCACACCCTGCCGGCACATTCAACCCCGATAGTGATAGGAATATTGCTATGAGAACTTAATTTGAAATAAAATAAAATAAATGGTTACAGCAAACTGAATATAATAAACCTATTGTTTTCTCCATTTCATGTTCTAATTAACATAACATAACTTCACGCCTTTGTTACCCGAAGGTGTAGGCAGCGGCTGTTAAGTCTCGTCTCGCCCTTATGTTTACGTCCCAAATCGAATAGGTGGCGAACCTATTGCCATTGCCATTTATCGGCCAGAAAGTTTTCAGTCATCGATATTTATCACACTTTACTTCCGAAAACAATTCCGAAAAGTCATTGGTGTGAGCCAGTGTAAGGATTCGAACCCAGACCTCGGGATCAGAAGTCGTGTGCTCGACTACTGGACCACCGAGACTATGAAGTTAATTGATAGCGTTTCTTGATAATAATAATATATTTAATTATGGCTACCTATTGCCTAATAGTAGAACTGTTTCTGTGGGTTTCTTATAGTTTCTAACGTGTACTGCTAGATGTCACTATTTGGCAATGTAAACAGTAAACAGTGTATACTTAAAATAATTAATTTGAACATATTATTTGTGCTGTTTTTTATTAAAACAATAGATATATATATATAATTTTTGTTTAGAAATACTTTCATAGTTATTATTGCTGTTACATGTCACACTTTAATAAGGTGCATATTTGACTAGTTCCATCTAGTGCTCGTTTGCAAAACTAATAGAAGTAACTCGTTTTAATGTTGGTAGATATTTCTGTGTTGTAGTAATTAGATGGCACTGATTTACATTACAAATAATGTTTTCTTATACCGTAACTCATGTCCTCCCCATCTGGGTAGGTAGGTTAATAGGTAAAACAACTGTGGACGACGAATGTTTGGCTGGTCACGGTTAGTTTGGAATTTTCTCATGTCGCTCTATTCTTATATACTCGCTTGTAGGCTTTAGGTTGCAAATTGATTTGTTGTGTGTTCTGTAAAGCATATTTCCATAAATGGAATTACACAACGAAAAAACATAGTAACAGACTAAAAAGTTTTTAACAATATAATTGATAATAAAATTTTTGTAATCTTAATAATGATATCATTTATATAACAAAAAACATAGCATAACATAACTTCACGCCTTTTGTTACCCGAAGGTATAGGCAGCGGCTGTTAAGCCTCGTCTCGCCGTTATGTTTACGTCCCAAATGGAATAGGTGGCAAACCTATTGCCATACCGGGCACAAAGTTTTTCAGTCATCGATATTTATCTCACATAACTCCCGAAAACAATTTCGAAAAGTCATTGGTGTGAGCCAGTGTCTGGAATCGAACCCGGACCTCTGGATCAGAAGCCGTGTGCTCGACCACTGCGCCACCGAGACTTTTACTAAGAAATACTAGAGAGAAGAGATAAAGACTCCTCTGAGTAGGTACATATTGAAACTTGTATATAACTTGTATGATACTTTGTTGACTAATACTCACTGAGCCTTGACCGTGTACAAATACAGATACTATTATCTCTATATTCAGCGACAGATGAACAACGAGTCAACTGCATTTTAAGTTTTGTGCCTACAAGTTGATTGTCTACTTGAAGGTGTATATTTTATGCTGAGAGGAACGTATATTAGTTTCCTTTTTATTTACAAGACCTGGTCGACAATTATGCGTCCACAAGACAGATTTCTTAATGGGACGGGGTCATATCAGACGCAAATACAAATAATAATTAATATTGTATAAAAAAATTAAAGCTTTATGATAAAAGCCATTATTGAATTGAATTTTTAAATATTTATTTAATTAGTTTAAGCATCAAAATGTTAGTGATGTGATGTAAATTTTAGTGTTGATTCAGTATCATTACATTACATTACGTATCAAACAAAGTCACTTTCCGCTGTCTGTCCCCTTATATGCTTAATCTTTAAAACTACGCAACGGATTATGATGCGGTTTTTTCAATAGTTAGAAGGTGTCAAAGGGGTGGTTTTGATCTATAATTCATATATAATATTGTACAGAAATTTAGATTTAGCACTTTAATTGCAAACGCTGGCTGAACCTTAAGTGTTACATCCAAACAATGTTCTACATTATTAAACACCTTCAGAAGGTCTACAATAGAGTCCGGGATATCCGGGCATATGTCTATCTTTTAGGGATAACCTACAATAACCATTTTTTTTTTACTTTTTATGAGGCTTATTTACAAAGCGATTTTAATCCTTACAGCATTAATTTTCATCTAATTATGTATTTTATATAAACTGTGTTTTTAATATAAATCAATATGGCCCTTTACGGCATGCAATTTAAACCAATATTTACGAAGATATTACAGTATTAACATAGCGGGACATAACAGTTGCGTTGGGCGCCAAAACGCGTGCCTTTAAATAGAACTAATTGAACTTTTTAAGATTTTACTTATTTTCGGAACAAAGTTCGCCGGGTCAACTAGTAACAGTATAATTTCGTAATAAATGTCGTTGGCGAAATGCCGCAGTTTGCATCTGTTGCTATCTCTGGGCCAGTACTACTCTGTGACCTAGTTAATTGTTTCCATGGCAACGGGCGGTAACATTCAGGCCGTTGAACCCTCACTGTTTGCGCGCCGCCCGCCCAGCGTCAGCGCGCTCCCGCCCGCCCCAGTATTTGTAAACAATCGTTTTTATGCAATTCGTTATCGATAACGATGTCTTTAAGTGTTCAGGACAAGTGAAGGAGTGTTTGGACAGTGTTCATTTGTTATAAGGCGTGGAGGAGAGTCACAGGGGCGTCGAACTTCGTGTCACTTAATAGTTGACGTGTGCACAAAAATGTCGAAAGTGCGGTATTTTTCCGTGCGCCTGTCGAGCTGGTTGGTAAATTGGTTTAGTTCATAATTGGTAGTTGGTCATACATGTTTGTAAGAATAATATATCTGATTAGAAGTTTATTAGTGTTAATTAAAATATTGCCACCCTTTCTTCAAGTTCGTATTGTCAGCTTCCAGTGGTCGATTTGATCTGATGCGAGTCCGCGCATATTAAGTTATCGCGTTAACAGCGATGATTGAACCGATCGGTTCCATGAGTGTGGATATTTATTGTAGATAATGTCTAGAAACGCTGTCTACCTTGAGATTTAGAAGTTCCATATGAAAAAGAGTTTGGAAAGAGAAGATTGAAACTTAAATTAAAACTCCACTTTAGCCCAACAACAGTGAACAGTTCTGCTCGCTACAGAAAAAGAGCTGATTCATAACTGGCCGTGCTCCTGATAGTTAATAGCTATCAAAATGTTTCGTAAAAATACCACTATCGCCAAGAGATAACCTGTGACATTTGTACAGAGATCAGTACATCGTTTGTATGTGCGGACCACGCGGACCATGTGTGCAGGCACTGTTTCTGAGTAGGTAGAGATACGCAGTTCGCTGCATGAACGGGCCGGCTCCACTGGTGATATACCACGGCCTCTCAGAATATCGATGCAAAGTGGTTCATTCCGCGGTATCGTTCGTTGATAGACTCCTCGTCCAAAACCCATCCTACTCCCTTAAATTAGGTATAGGCAACGCTACTGTAATACTATCTGTCAGCACTTGTCATCTACCAGTCTTACCACCAGCTGACCCGCTTGTTTGTTAGCCATCCCATTAAAAAAAGTAGATAAATGTTTATTATTCTAATTAGTTTTCTTTAAAGTACATTCCGAAAACATCGTGCTAAGAGTGAAATCGTGGGGCGGAGCTAATTGACCTGTGTATCCCACTGCATGCCCTACATATTATCGTGGGATCAAATGTTGTATACGCTATGATAATACGAGCAAACGCTGCCTTCACTCTTGGCCTAATAAAGGCTGTATATGGCTGCTGTAATGAATATATAAAAAATGTGATTAATTATTATTTATAGCATAACTTAACTTCACGCCTTTTTCTACCCGAAGTTGTAGGCAGTGGTTGTTAATCCTCGACTCGCCGTTATGTTTACGTCCCAAATGGAATAAATAGGTGGCGAACCTATTGCCATACCGGGCACAAAGTTTATAGTCATCGATCGATATTTATCACACATAACTTTCTAAATTAATTTCGGTATGTCATTGGTGTTTGCCAGAATTCGAATCCGCGACCTCTGAATTCAGAAGCCGTGTGCTCGACCACTGGGCCACCGAGACAATGATTATTTATATATCAACTAAATCTTCGCGGCACAGTAGATATGTCAATTTTTCTAAAAGTATGTGTCGTGGCGCACCTCAAGGGCCCCCAGTATCTGGCGCCGCGCCTCAAGGTCTTCATTACTCCTTGTATTGTATTTGTGAACATTTACAATTAGCGATATTAGATAAACTAGAAATAAAAACGAAGAGAAAAACATTTGGAAACGAAAAAAAACATAAGGTAATGAATATTAATGCACCTAAATGATTTTTAAGGCTCCTATCATCACTTTCCTACAGGACACGTTCTATTTGGTCATGGAATGTGTGTCTTGGCCGTCCTCGACTTATAAATTCATCCGCTTTTGCATTGTATATCTGCTTAGTCAATCTTGCATCATCCATTCTTTCTACATGTCCGAGCCATCGGAGCATTCTTTCTTTTACACGGACACTCTCAATCGAACTTCCTTCCTTACAACCTGGTTTTCGAACTTCCTTCCTTACAATCTTGTTTTCGATGCGGTCAGCGAGAGTCACTCCGCAGATTTTGCGCAGTGCCCTCATTTCTACCGCGTTAATCGTACTTTCATGCACTCTGCCATACCCAGCTCTCCCTTCCAAAAGTTAGCATTGTCATCAGGGTGTATTGTGGCTTGCTAGTTGGGCTTTTCTGCTAATGTTTTTTGCGCCCGGGTATCTGCACCATGCTCTATTTACGCTATTCGCCACTCCTCTTTCTACGTCCGCGGTGTACCTTCCATCTCTGTTAAAGGCGCATTACCGCATCTTATTATAGTAATCAAGGTTTTGACCAAATTTGTAATTCATTTAAATTGATTGATAGTTTTGATACCTCAGTATCACATAGCAGTGGTAGAGCCTTGCAGCTCGCCGCAAAACAGCTCGGCTTGACTGGTCAAATACCACGAGCTTTTAGAATATCGGCGTAAAGTGGTTCGTGGCGCGTCTCGTTCGTTGAGAGAGGTATCCAGCCCCAACGTAACTGTTACACGTTCTGTGTTGCGGGTGTCGATAGGTGGCGCTAGTCACTTACCACCTGGTGACCCGCTAGCTCGTTTACCCTTGATCAAATAAAAATAACAGCTAAATTGAGAGCAATCGTAAAAAAACCGTATCTGGCTATTTACATTTTTCCTATTAGGTACTTGAAAAATATATCTCTCATGCTTGTAGCTACGCAACTTCTCCTGAACAATATATTGCCAAGAGTGTATTGCGATAGCCGGGGACATGTTAATCTGAAAACTTCAACTCACTATAAAAAGCTCTTAAATAAGTGACTGAGTAAGTACGTCTTGTATGGACCTGAAACTAGATTTCTCTATTCCTTCAAATAATTCGTTCACCGGTTTATCGTCCTGATAGATGTTTCAATATTAAAGAAAGAAAAATAAATAAAACTCATACAGGTATCTATTATCAACGCGATAACCGTTCACTCAGCTGTTCGTTATCAACCGAGCG